>OX381704.1:83236148-83836148 GCA_947462335.1 Harmothoe impar | reverse complement strand
GCCGCAGGCCCCAGGAAAATTTTGGAATTTGACCTTTATATTAGTGTATTTAGAGTGGTCTGAAGTCTACTATATAATCCATGGAAAATTTTGTAATTTTACATTGAAATTGATGTGTTCTGACAGACTTTGACCTTGTCATTCAAGAATATTTTAGGAATTTTACCTCGAGATTGGTGTATTCTTGTCTAGAATGTTCATGTTTCCCACAAAGATTGGCTCCCCAACTTTACTAGGCCCCCAGGCCCCCCCTGTTCCGCCGCTACTGCAGCTTTAAAAACAAAGATGTTTGATGAAGGGACGCTCTGGAAATTATAATAGTGGCAAACCTGAGGATAATTTTGAAAATATAGAGGTCAATCGCCCATTTTAATGTATCCTGGTATTATAACTTGCAGTTAAATGAACAAGATCATTATTTAAACCTAGTTTGGTTTTCCAAAGGCTAGGATCAGTAAGAAATAGGGAGCTCAGGGTGAGACTTTGAAGTTGAACAAAGAGTCAGAGGGGAATGTGTCTTTGGTATATAACGGCACGGATCAATTACAATCACTTAGCCCATCAATGGTATGCATGGATGTTACATGCACCATAGTTGATAACCTTTATTTGAGGAAATGCCATAAGGTACCTGCCTTCAAAGTTCTAGGGTGTGGTCAGTATGACCAAGCCATGGGAATGCATTGCCTGCAAAAAAGTAAAGCTTTAAAATAGTGATGAATAACTCACTGATAACCCTGCAGAGCGTCGGAAGCAACTTGACCAGAACCAAATATAGAGCTCTAAAAATTCTGATGAGGCCAAGTAGCGATGAGTAGCAATGATTATTCAGTGCCTGATTTCTGTTGAAGCCAAAGAGGGAGATTTAGAAATTGGCGACAGAAGGAGTGGCATCCGCAGCAGAAAACTCTGGATCTGGTGGCTATTTGCTACATTTCAAGGTGTTCGGTACACCCAATTTATAGTGGGATGATCATGTTTACTCTTTGAGTCTACTGATTTTATAAGTCCTAGAATCTCTGAGAAGCAGGCAGCTATCAGGGAGATGGTGAAGGTATTCTTAAAAAAATGAGAGCTCTGCAATCAGAACGCTGTGGCTCATTTAGCAGGGTCTGGTACAAGACACCAAGGAAAAGTGTGTATCATGACTGGTGTAATCCCGCCTTTGACTGGTGGAGTGGACCTAAGCGACAATGTATCAATATGCGAGGTAGATCTGCATCTTGCATACCATGCATGTACTTCTCTATTGGGAAGAAAGGCAGGGTCTAGACATGTAGGCAAGTTCACCCTTGCATATGGATGCCAAAACGTGATTGGCAAGGCTAAAGTCCAATTAACCCAAACTATTTCGGATACCGTACTGTCATATTTCGGCGCCACAATAGCATTCATCTAGCTGCACAATGATAGCTTTGCTGTTTAGACCCCCTACATTCTGTACTCCTATTCTCATGTTGAATTAATGCTCTTTCTCCAGTTATTGTTGATTTAGGAAAAGAAAAGTAGTGAATCATTCAAAGTGCCGATTGGTAGGCAAGAAATTTAGCAAAGTTCTACTGTCTTTATGACCACAATTCGCGACATGTGTCGTGAAATTCGCGTCACATTGTGTCAAAAAATACCCCCTTCCAAATAAATACCCCTAAAAAAATGACCCCCCCACCTCAGAAAAGGTTGGAAAAAAAAGACCCCCCCCCTAAGAATAGGTTGAAAAAAAAAGACCCCCCCCCTCCGAATACCCCTGAAAAAAATGACCCCCCCCTGATTTGCACACCCCCCCCCCCTGGCATAAATAATGAACGCTCCCTTAGTACTTAACTCCTTAAGGGCCGTATAGTACTTTAACATGATGTGCCCTTTGTCCTCACGATGCTTGGATGTAGCCCTGGTGAGTAGCTCGGCAGTGCTGTCTTTATACAGCATGCCCACACTTGGGGATACGTTCAGTATGATGCATGAATGCAGCCATGCCGAGTAGATTCGACAGGGTTTCTTCATGACGACGTAGGCCATAGAAGATTAAAGCGCGATGCCGTCATTAAAGTGTTAACTTTTTTTCTGTTTGAACCCCACAGTCCAAATTAAGTCAGTTTTCTGACAGAAAGAGAACACGTGAGTGTTAAATCACAGGCGTAGTTCCCAGCCTTACAACTGACCGACCAGGAAGCAGAATGTACTATTGATCAGGGTAATAGAACGTGGTAGCGTGGAGCATAAGGCTACAGAAAGCCATCGTTCAAGTGGTATACAAATTTCAAGAGATCCCGTTCAAGTGGTGTACAAATTCCAAGAGATCCTCAATGGAAGCTAATTAAGGGATAATTATATAAATAAAACGATATCATAATGTATATGACTGAACAATACCCTAGACATACAGGTGAGCACTCCTCTGTTTGTTAAAGAAAATAAGTTTATAAAAATAAGCGAATTTTAAAAGGAATTTATCAGGAAGTATTTTGATGTTGATGAATTCATTGGAATGATGATAATCACATGTGTATTTCCCCGTTCATCAATCTAATGAATGTTAATTGGGACATGCCTTTAGTGTCCTAAAACGATTCCAGCCATACTTCATTAATTTAGCAAATTAGGCTGGCATATGGATTTAGTCTCTATTGCCATTTCTAACTATTTATGGGCCACATAATGATTTAATGCATTATGCCCTGATCGTCATGATGCATGAATGTAGCCCTGGTGAGTAAGATTACTGCATTTAAGCATCACTAGAGAAGGGTCGGCATGATGTATAAATGCAGCTCTGCATGGTGGCTAGACTCACCAGGGCTGCATTCATGACCAAACAGGGGGTTCCACAACCAGGCACCATGCGGCACTTAAAGGATGATCCGACCCCGATACTGGCCCCTGTCTCTGCACATAATGAGACGATGCAGTGCTAGCTTATACCAATAATCCCTATCCCCGGTGTTGCTTCAAATAATTATAAAGAGCTCAGCTCTAATCCAGTCTCACATATAACAATGCAAATCCGATTCATTCCAGCATTTTCATAACAACCTATAATTACTGAGGGAGTTAATTTGGAAATCATGCGTATTTTGTGCCAGGATATTGCCAGTTTTCGGGGTCGCAATCATATCTTAGATGTAATTACTTAATATACTCACACACAATGTGTATCTTGTTATCATGCCACTGTCTGTTGTCTGCTTATAGTAATACAGCTGACCTAGACAGAAAGAAAGAATTCGTTTACCACATTTTCAATAGTAGCATAGGCTCATCGTGGTTTTATTATATAGCTTAAATGGGATAGTAAAAAGAAGTTTTATCAAATTTTAGTTTTCAGTTTTTTGTAAAGTGTATCGCTTCCAAGCACTTACATGTCATTAGTGTGCAATATCGGGCTAAAACATATCTTCGGGATTTGATATTACACTGATTGTAAAATGTCATTTAGGTATTCAAAATCGTTCAACAGTGAACAATCGCTGACAATAACTGTTGATACTGTCTGTCATTGGACACGGGACTTCCTGTTCACTGCCTAATAAGTGAGTGCATTCAATATGTAGGGATGTTCAGTAAGTTGAGCCACCAGGAAGTTCCCAACTTATTCATGCCTGTCCATGTGGACGTCACCACCTCTGCTACATTGAGGGATGAGTCTGATGGCTTATTGATTGAGTCATATTTGAAGTTAACCCTTTACTGGCAGCATAATGCGTTAATGCGATATGCCCATGGCCGGCATGATGCATGAAGGAGCCCAGCCCTGGCAAGTAACTCGCAAGTGCTGAATGCATGCATCATGCCGACCACGCGGGATTGATACGACCCTGAAAGGCTTAATGCATTTACTATATTTCGTTTAAGAGTTAACAGAATGGTATCCTGTATTTTAGACTGGACTGTTTAAGTATAGATAGCGTATATGCTGGTGTCAATGGAGATGATTCTATTATGTATGACCTCTGTATGTTCATGGATTAAAATCACAAAGTGTAAACCCAGGTAAAGGTATACCTTAGTCCTAAGTCAATGTCCGTATCCCCGGTAGAACTTATTATGCTCAATATCACAGTTTCAAGACATCAACATCAAAGTTATTTGAAACAATATCGATATCGTATGTATTAATCACCCCCCCCCCCCCCCCAACCAATAAAGAGACCCAGGAACTTCCAGAACTTTTGATACCATTTTTTAAAATGCGAATACCAAATCTCGAAAATCTGGTATCAGCTATGAAAAGCTGATATCATTTCTAAAACTCTCCAGTCAAATCATAAAATGTTGCTTTCGAGGGTAAATGTATTGCTTTCCTTAGACGTTAGTAGCAATTACGTCGAAAAGAGAGTAAGTGACAGCGTTATGCCATGCCCTTATCTACACCATGGCAGATAACATAGGATAACATTGGGCTTTCCATATTATGTCTGATAACATAGCATGGCCAAATATTTACAAAGCTCTCGTTCGAGTAGATTTTGATAGTGCTGTGAAAACAATGTGACTGACCTCAAGGCCAATAGTTTGGCTTCATTGAAGCAAGGTATTATATATCAGTCAGTACAACTCAGGACGGATATAACCCCTCATCATTCAGCAATGTCTAATGAACAAATTTCCAATTCACAGGCGAGCACTGCAGCATCAGGTTTGGCGTCAGAAAGTCCTTAACCAGAGAAGACCGCACATGATCAATACAAGAACATTTCGTATCTGAATTTGTACGTGTATTTTGTAGACAAATTAAGTCCTCATCCATGCCACCACCATAAAAGCACCAACCAACTTAGGACAAATGCTTAATAGTAATTAATTCTACTAAATATGCCAATTGTAATTCCTGGATAAATTACCATCACCACTTTGAAGTTTCATTTTCACCTTATGTATACCCAATGGGCACAAAAATTCATACAACACTGATAACTGGCTGGCCTACGTTGATTGACCAGTTGTCAATATTGAATATATGTTTGTGCCCACTAGTGGCACTAGTTATAGGGCCCTTCAAGACTAGGGTAACCTCATTCCAAGAACGCGTAGGGGTTGTCTTTGCAGTTATCAAATCTTTTTTGTAAGTCATCCCTTCTGTACTTTATGCGTAGTGCCTTAGGCTTTCCCTATCGCCCAATAATTAGGGAGGAAAACATGTACACCTATAGCCATTCTTCTCCTTTTGAATATGTGGATCCATGTTAGATATGGATAAGCCTTATCATATAGGTGATAACTCAGCATGCCATAAGCAGACTGGTAAGGTTGAATGAATGTACACAGAGGAGCATATACCCATATAAGTGAATTTTTTTTTTAACAACGGGTAGATTTTTGTGTGTGCACCCCGGCGAGAGGGAGCCCAATATGCCGTGCACAGGAATCTATACCCGTCAAACTAGCTTTAGCTTGTGCGAGCCTTGTGGAGATATAAGCCAACCCAATTGGGTGACCTTACGCTTACACACTACTTGCAAAAGCTCACGCTAGTTTCATGGGTAACCACGGCCTGTGAGCTTTGATGTTGATGTGGGCTCAAAATGTACCTATATTTGATTGTATCTTATACCCGTAGTATATATGGGCATTTTGATATCAATTTTAGATGGAAACTACATAACCAACAAGTCATTCACGTTCGAGACGTGCTGAATGCAGCCATGAAAGCTATGCATTCCTCGCACATTAGCAGCTTTAACACCTGCCAGTGGTTGCCAGGATGCACAGCGGCGCTAGTCTAGAGGGAAGAAAAAACATTCTTAACCCTTTAAGATTCAATAGTGTTTTTAAAATACAATAATACAATTTGTCGTCATGATGCATGGATGCCTGTCTTACATTCAAGCATCATGCTGACGATACGTGATTGATACACTCATGAAAGGTCGGCATGGTGCGTAAATGAAGCACTGGCGCGTAGAGTGACAAAGGGCAGAGTATATTAAAGCTCTATACGGCCCTTGTATGGTTAAATATAGTCAACAGGTGGTCACTGAGAAATGTGCACTTAAAGGGATACAATCCTACCGGCACGGGAGTAACCTGTTGGCAAGTGTTTAAAAAATATATATGGGACTCTGAGCGTCTAAAACATGGGGATGCAATAGTTGTTTTCAGCCTAAGATACTTATGAAAGGGGTATATTTTCGAAATGCCCATAACTTTGAATAATCATGGTCAAATGTCCCTGTATACATTTTATCCAACAAAGTCAATTGCAGAAACACACAAGGCACAGATGGTATGGTTTACCTTTAACCACAATGTAGATCTGTGACTAATGCTTCAGTTGTGAGTGAATCAATAACTTTCAGTATTGGCGTTGTCTGTTAAATGAGGGTGTCCATGTCTAAAACACGAATTCTCTTCTCACTCTTCTTACCAGATTGCCTAGTGGTCTTCTATAAGACCAGAGATTACCAGCACCATGCCTCTCAACTCGACAACGGGCTTCCCAACATCTAGCAAGCTGATCGAAAAGAAATGGGAGGAGCGGCGGATGAGGCTACATGCACAGAAGGTGAGCAGAGCAATGTTTCTTGTCTATATATCTACAATGCATGTATAATATATCCAGTCCATATGTAAACCCCTTTGGCTAGGGTATCCCTCACTATAGTCTAATCTTTAGGTGTTATCCCTTAGCAATGCCGGAATTACTAGTTTCAACTACTACACAAGCCATACTCCCTTCCGTTAGACCATCCATTGGACAGAGCTACTACATAATTATGACAAATCTAAACAGTTATCTAAATGATTCATTCATATTAGTTACCCAGAGTATGAACACCTCTCTATACATTAGACTCCATTTGACATTACTCTCCAGCTGATCTGTTACAAGGCCAATATAAGCTGTCCCATTCCATGTACTCCCCCAAAATGGACCATGATTTAGCACACAGGCCTATAGCCAAAGACGGCATGATTGTCCCGTTTATAGCTGGGTAAATTGTCCATAGTATCCTGTTGGTGGCTTATATAGTGAATAAATCCTTTAATACCAGATGAACTTCGGTACAACCGTGGGTTCTAAGTCCCTGGACTTCTCCAATGATACACGTTGAAGTGCAATAGGTCACCAACTGGGCGATGGCTCTGGATAATAATAAACACAATGATGTCAAATGATTCTGGAAATCACAGTTTTGTGGAATAAGCCCAGCTTATCCACACCAGTTGGTAAAATAATCAGCATCTCAGAATAGTTAGCGTGGTCACTTGAAATACCATATTTATTCTGAAATATAGTCTTAGAGAGATAAGTATATATGAATGAACATAGAGATAAACAGGTATACATGTACTGGGAATAACGTGTGAATGAAGAATATTATGTGCGATCGCCTATAAAATTGCAGCAATGTAGTTTTGACATTTAACACCATTTGTTGCATGTGCATGAATATTATTGAGATGTAACACATGTATACAAGAACACGCGTATATATATATATGACAGCAATTAAAGTGCAGATACGTATAATAATAATGATATTTTGGCACAATTAAGGGTTTTATTTTGAACATACGTATTTTTTTTGAATTGCTTTATTTGCCTTCCACATGGTGATTTACAAGACAAAATAACCTGGATGTTCATGTATAACAACGATTTCATATGCATGAATAAACCTCTAACAGCACAGTATTGATAAGATACAATATTTACATGACATATTGCAAGCTATGTCTATACATTATACAATACCCTTATAATTATAAAAATAATTAATCAATATATCGAGTGGAATTCATATATAAAATATAGAAGTATATACAATATATTTGTAGCATCCGTCTTGACAATACACACACATTGTGTATTGCTAGTGAAAAGTGATATTACCTACATCCATTAAATGCACACACACTAGTACAGGAGAAAAAAGCTATGGCTCATACGTAATCAACAAGTATCAAATTTTAAGTAAATTGAGACCTTATAAAAGCCCAATACTTTATCCATCTATGTTTACAAGTACATCATTCCTAGCTCTTACTCTTCTTTGTCTATTCAAAAATTCTCTGCTATTAATATACTCCATCTTTTTTCCTTTCATGAAAGTTCCAAACTTAGTTTTCACATGTTTTTTAAATTTTTCTTTAGTAAGAGAAAATTGGAACTCATTTTCTATGGAATCCCAAATCTTAACCCCTCTGTAGTAAGGTGACTTAATGTAGAAATCAGTTCTTGGCCGCTTTAGAATAAAGTTAAAATTATTAGCTTGACGTGTATTTCTTGCCATATGAACTCTTAAAATTTTCTTTGATTTCCTAAACATTAATGAAGCTAAAAATTCCTTCCTCCTATCAATCAAAGCTGGCATTTCACAACGCTTATGCAAACCTATCACAGTTTCATCCCTCATTTTAGTACAAAGACAAATTCGTAACGCTTGATTTTGTAGTACCTGTGTTCTGTCCACTAAGCTCTTCTTAGCAGTAGAATCTAGTAGGAAACAACAATAATCAGCAAATGGTAAAATTGTTTGTCTGTAAATTGCAATAGCTGTACTCTCATCTACCATATAACGTAATTTTGCTAGCTTAAAAATTTTGTTTGTGAATTTACAGTTAATACTCTTTACAAATGAAGATAATGTAAGTTCTGAATCAAGAGTGACTCCAAGGTATTTGTAATTATCCACACATTCTAGCTGTTGATGACCAATAAACAAATTTAGTTTTGGAGCCAAGGAGAGTTTCTGGGGTGAGGCGAACCACATACATTGGGTTTTCTTAACATTAATAGTCATGCTATTTGTATCACACCACTTTGATACAGTATTCAAATCCATTTGCACTGCCCTCTCTGCTAGTCTGTAATTAGGATTATTATTATACAGTACAATGTCATCTGCATACATTAGCATTTTGCAATTGGTTATGCACTCAGTAATGTTATTTATAAACATAATAAAGAGTAAAGGCCCTAAGACAGATCCTTGTGGAACTCCAAAATTAATAGATTTAGGTGCAGAGATAATGTTATCTACTTTTGTTTGCTGCTCTCTCCCGGACAAATATGATTCAAGCCATTTTAAAAATTTATAATTCATACCAATATTCGACATTTTCTGAAGCAGTAAACCATGGTGAATGCTATCAAAAGCCTTGCGCATATCTATATATGTGGCTGCAGTGTAATGACCAATATCCCTATATCTAAACAAGTCATTCACATAATTAAAAACTGCCTCCCCCGTGCTGCAATTCTTTCTATAGCCAAATTGATAATCACTCAATATATGTTTACTCTCTAAATATGCACTAAGATAAGTATGGGCTAGTGATTCTTGTAATTTACCAACTACAGGTAATATACTGATTGGCCTGAGATTAGAAACCGAGGATGCAATACCTCCTTTGGGTAATGGTGTTATTACAGCTTTGGACCATACATCTGGAAAGTCTCCATGTTCAAAAGAATATTGAAACATATGCATTAGTTGTGGAATTATACACCTGAAAGCATCCTTTAAAATCTTAGAAGTAACATTTTGTACACCTGAGGGTTTCCCAATATTGATATTGTTTACCACCTCTTTAACATCATCAAACTGAAGTGTAATATCAACCTGATCTTGATCATAATTATTTTCAGACGGTGAGGTGTATATTGTACTAGCCACATTCAACCCATCATTTATTTTACTCTGAAAGAGTTTATCTCCTACTGTGGAGAAAAAATCATTTATATATGCAGGTGTTGCCTCATAATCCACATAATTATCTGTGTCTTCATCCTTCAACCTTGGCATTTGCACCCCATTTCTATGTTTTAACAAACTATTAACAGATTTCCAGAACTGCTTTGGATTGCCTCTATGTTCCTCTAATTTGTCCTTAAAAATGTTAGATTTTGATTGCTTAATAGCTACTGTTATTGATTGCCTTAGTTTTTTTGCCTCATCTAAATATTTATTTTCCTCAGTATTTCTATAATGAATTAGATTATCCCTCCTAAGATTTACAAGTTCCAGAATTTCATTGTTGAACCATTCATTTCCATAATCTTTAAATGATATTGTTCTAAGTGGACAGAATTCATCTAGATAGTCTGAAATAACATTAATTATGAACTCCCATTTTTCACCAACTTGATCTAAATTATAAAAATAATCCCAGTCAGCAAACAGTAACCTCTCAGCTAATTCATTAAAATTATAATTTTTATATGATCTACCTAAAGTCTCTCTAACTTCATAATCCAATTTGTCTTTTTTCTTTACTGCATAAACCGGTAGGTGATCAGAGATTAGAACATTAAGGACCCCACTTTCACTGACAAATCTACTGTTAGTGATTATATTATCTATTGCTGAACCTGCACCTCTCCTGCCATTTTTCTTCTTTTTATATCTTGTAATCTCATTGATTAAAGGCAATGCACCAAAAACCTTACATTTTTCAATTACACTTCTATAACATTCAGTATCTGTTTTCCTAAAATCCATATTATAATCCCCACATATCCAGATTTCTCTGTCTGGGTTTTCACCTATTAACTGTAATTGTGTACATAATACATTAATATCTTTACCTGGAGGTCTATATATAGTTGAGACTATCATACGCTTACACTTAGGTATATCTATATTTATCGTCAGGCATTCTAAATTTGGGCCAGAGACAGTAAGATTTTTGTTTATAATACAATATGGTGCAATTTCCGTTGGGACTAAGCACATAACACCGCCTGCCCCCTTGTGTGTTCTATCTAATCTGAAATAAGTTTTACCGGGCCAGCATACCATAGATTCATCATGCATTCCTTTAAGCCAGGTTTCAGATAGTGTAATTATATCCCAATTATTTAATAATTTGTGCATTTCATCCTTCTTACCATAGTAACTCCTGCAATTCATGTGTAAGACTCCAAGTCCTTTAAATTCCTTTACCGCAGAACCTTTAAAAGTTTTAACGTCCGGACCCATATTTCCATTATCAGGTCCTTACTCATTCTAGATGCTACATTTCCACAAATAAATATTTTGATTGTAAAATGCTTATAAACTATTAATATCAAACATGAACATAGATTGGCACAGCTATCAGTTTTCATGATAGCATATACCGGGTACATACAATGATGAACAATATTGGCAGATTCACCAACAATCTAATGTCCTAACCCGATGTACCGTAGAAACTTTTTACAATATTTTACATTTTATCTTAAAGAAGATAAATTTTAAGTAATATAACTCTAATTTAATACATGTATAGAGGATTAGTATGTTAGTACATTCATGTGAATGTTGTGCCTTTTGGTCATTAGTTTTCAATATCCTGGCATGAGCTTGTGCAGCACGTAAATAATTGATATCAAAGGCCATATTGAATATTCCTCTTCATGTGGTACATAATGAGTGAGTTGTTGGCAGCTGGGTATCTCTATGGTGTAGCCCCATGCTCTAGGTACACCGGCCTGGACAATGTATCCTTCAATGTCTGACCCTATGTTAGGTACACCGAATATAATAGACAGTAAGGAGATACTAGATCGTGATATATTTCCTTTGGCGTCTGCTGATCATATGAAGTTCAGGTCTAGCTCCATGACATTGTATGTGTGAAAATGGAGTGTCTGTTTCTAAGGCATTTAGGCCTATGGTAGAATGTAGACCTATGAAAGACTAACATAATAGCAAGAGTAATATAATAGAGATGAGAGATCATGGAGAGGGGAGGATAAGAGATAATAATTATGAACACACGGACGGGAGAGGGGCAATTTATTTCTCCGTGCACTGTGTGTTGGATACTTCCAGGCTCCTGTACGAACACGCCACCTAATGCATTGTATGTGAACTGACTGTCCTGCTTCGTGTAAGCCGGTTATTGTGTGTCTCTTTAACTGCTCAAAGATGGAATTACATATAAGTTAGTATGTCACATATCAACCTGATGCAATATGATGCACCCTAGTGCGTTGGTTGGTGAGTGTGTTAGTGGGTTTTTGGTAGGTGCGTGCGTTGGTTGCTGGGTTAGTTTAGCATCTCAATGCAGTTTCTATCGGCCTCAGTTCTGAGATATATAATGTAATACTATTTGGGGAAAATATTTGATAGAACTGAAACCTGTATCAATGTCTTTCGAAAGCTACTTATGATAGTGTTTCTCTGCTTTTTTCTTATTCTCCAGATTCACGATGTGCAGCCTTTGGTCAAGACAGCTCCCCCCAAGGTATATCCACACATGATACTACGGCTAAAGAAAATACAGGTGAGTGAGTTTAAATCTACATATTATTGCCATTTACCTCTGCTTAATTGGTGGAAATTAATGTTTTAATAGTTAAAATGGCGAAGCCATATTATAATAGTAGGAGAATTAGATATATTCTTATCAGAAACAGTGACCACAGAGAAATAATTATAGGGTGGTTTGAGTCCCGTATACTAGAGGTTGGCAGCATCTGTTGATCAGGTGATGGGGTCGATTGACTCTTATACTAGAACGAGAGTCATGTGACTAATGACTCAGATCGTTGGCCGATATTCAAGAGTCATGGATGACTCTTCGATAAGAGTCACGGTCCCTTTAATACCTCGGGCCTGTGACTGTTCGTAGTGTTCATGTTTACCAAGAGGCGGAGGCACTGTATAGGAATATAGGGATTTCTATATATGAAATAATTCTCTACATCTTAAATAACCCTCTGTACATCCCCAGAGGAGGGTAAGTACACAATGGCAGAGTTTATTGTAATGTAATGTCAAATAGTGTTCACTGCTATAAATCGTATACTTTATTGCGTAAGCAAGGATTAGGGTCCCAACATTATTCCATCGCAAATGAGAACTATTTTGGGTTTGAGCACTGACTATCACATATGTGTATCGACTGCAGGGTTGGGGTCAGTTTAATTTGTTTAAGAAAGGAAAATAGGGGAGTGCCAATCTAGACCCTCTATAGAAACGGATGCTGCACGAGGGAGGGCGGGAGTGGTCACTAGGTCGGCTGCAGCTTTGCATATCATACTGCAGGTGTGCTATTGTATGTAGCATGGCAGAACATGCATTGCATGACATCACATTATATTCACATGCGGTCAGAATCATTAGCAAGTTTAGCATGGCCTGCAATTCCTACGGACACTAGCCTTGTGGCCATCCTTTCCACACATAGCAAAGATAGACTGCAATGGAGATTGCCTAAAATCCCTCATGAACACGATTACCTCTCACTTAAATCCATGCTCACATCATACAATTATGTGAACAACTCAGACCTGTCACCTTGTTAACTGACTATGTTTAACAGCTAATGTTGGATCAGCGGAATGTCCCCTACATTGTGTATATAGATAGAGGTCCCTGTATTGTACCTACTTACTAAACCTAATTAGTGGTTGTCCTCCTTAATCGTCCTGCATAAACTCCAATAAAGTGTGATCAGCTGCTGATCAGTGTGTTTTAACCATTTAAGGATGGCGTGATGTCTTTCATGTTCATGTTCATTTGTTGTCATAATGCACCGACGCAATGCCGATATGAGTAACTCACCGGCGCTACAAAACTGTCGGATAACTCCCCAGGGCTGCATTGATGTATCATGATGACAAAGCGCATGATGTATTAAAGCACGTGTTGACCTAGAATGATAACTGAGAGACACCTGCTGCAGGGTCTCTCTCTTTTGCACTTCTATTTCCAATGTGAATTTGGAAAAGTTTGTGATGAGAATGTTTACGAATGCTTTGTACCGAGAACGCATTTATATCGTAGCAGCCCATTGAACCTCATTATCCATTATATTCTCAATTGATGTCAAACTCTATAGTATTGTGTTTCCATGGTAACAGAGCGAAGAGCAGAAGCAGTCAGAGATAGACAAAGATAACCAGATCCTCCTGCAGCGGATGACATGGATCCTCAAACGGAAAGGCCAGGTCGACAACTGGAACGACTACCGTCGGATGAGGTCTGCCCAAAATTACCATTCAATCAAAATATTCTCAAAAAATATTTAACTGAAATATGTTTCCCCCTTTTCTTCTTGGAATTTGCAGAGGGTTTTGTTTCTCTTCTTGTCGTGTTGTTAAAATGAAACTTTTTTTTTCAATTTACATAATTTTGTCCCTCTCTTTTCCAATGTAAATTCGGATTGAAAGTTCCCCTTTTTAAGCCCATTTATGTAATGCGATGTTTGGATGTGGTTTGCATTATGTTTTTTACTTAAACAGTAGCACCAGTCAACTGATATGTGTAAACCCGAATACCGATATTTACTATTGAATTTCATTTCAACCCTTTGTTATATCATTTATATGTTTTTACCCAAATAGGGAATGGAAAAATCGGTAAATATTGCCATGATTACATGGAATGCAAGTTACACCTGTCCTGACCCTCTATATTTAAAACATATGATACATCACTGAACCACTGCCTTCACATATTACATGTAAACATAGAGGCATACGCTGAGCATTTCTCAAACCACTCTATTTCACCCTCTATGCAGTACTTTATAGGCCTTACTCTTGAGAACTCTAAGTAGAGAAGTTATGCTTAGTATGTGTATAACATGATACACTTTATCCACATATAGAAATAAAAAAGTGGTTTTCAGAAATACTATATCCTATCTCTATAAGACACACACTCAGTACTTAAAATACACCACTAAAGATGCTTAAGCTTGAACGTATAATAACAACAAGAACTTCTTGTATCAGTAATTTCTCCACTCTCTACAGCCCCACATTGCCATGGCAATATATTAGATTATAATAGTCCGAGGTTCACGCATGTCTCCCACAGTACTCACGCGTACGACAGATAGGTAAATAATGTGTCATCTTGAATATCATTATACCATTAAAAGATAGAGTGGTACTTACGGACACCCCAGTGCTCTCCCATCGGCCTACGCGCCTCACATCATTATGTTTAAAGTGAAATCTCGTTATAAGGAAGCCTTATATAAGGAGCACATTTCTATGACCCCAATATGACGTGTTTGTTCTCTCTATATATAGTATTGGTTCAACTGAAGGGAATTTCCCATATGAGGAGCAAATTGTTCATATGGTGTGGTCAACTAGCACGTTGGGACTAACTGAAATCAGTGCCTTGACAAAAGCATATCCCTCATAGTCTTACTGCTCCATTACTCAACTGGCTCTAGATGGTGACACAATCTCCCCCAATAGACTGGGTAGTAGCTGCTAATAACCAGGGGCTCTCCCACCAAACCCCCTTTTCCCTTTTTTTTCTTTTTTTTTCTTCTTATTCTTTGCTAAACTGATAACACAGCTCTAACTGAACCCATTTATGTTTAAGACTATTCACCTTATTAGTCTTTTGGGAGAGATTGTGGCGCCATCTAGAGTGATAGAGTGCAGATAGAGCAGTAAGACTGCGGTGGATATGCTCCGAGACTACAGGGGATACACCTTTTAAGACTACGGGGGATATGCTTCTTGTCAAGGCACTGATTTTAGTTAGTTCCTTCTTGCATATGCCATGGCCTTTGAGTGCAATGTCACTCATACGCGAAACTGAAACCAATCTAAATCGTATTGTTTTGCTCGATTTCTAAACAGCAGGCCCATGCAATAGATACACAATCTCACTAAGCATGTTACGTTTATATCATTCTTCACTCGATGGAACTTGGCTTGTATCACACTAAGCCTACAGCATTTTGTGATACAACCCAGGTCGACATCATGAGGAACGGCACAAATGTATGCTGTGAGACTTTGTCTACATGATATTATGTATTTAGACATGTGTTCCTTGGTATATACCTGACGGTAATTATGTGCATTATAGGATGACGGCGACCAATTCAACATGGTGACGATTATATTTATATATCACGTTGTTGTGTGTTCTGGACGATAATTATGCCCTATATAAGTCGAGTTCTCTACACATACTATTACAATTGTATATGTTAACTATACAGTTTTCACTATTCGTAAGTCTCTGACATTAACATGCCTATCTCTACTTGTGTCCATTATACGCCGAGGTTTACTTGCTATATACCCACCATCTAACATAATTCATAAGCATTTGCCCAGTCTTGATTTTATATTTTAATTAACTCTAGATTGTAAGAATTGACGTCTTTGTGGTGAAAATGACATGTAGAACAATTCATGTCTAATAATGGTTAAGTAACACCGTTAAGACCCATTTATTAACATTCATATCCTATATTATGCACCAAAATTTGTTTTAAAGATTCCTTAATTATTTTAAAAGATTCCTACGTAAAGATCTCCTCTGCTTTTGATTCATTTTGAAACTAACTCTCATTAAAAAAGGAATATCCCTGTTTATTAGAAATACACCAATTCATGACTTCTTATGTCACTGAGAAAGCACTAGATTGTATCATGGACTTATCAGCTATCAGACCCTACATGAATGAACAGGATTAGAACATTCAAATATAGCATTTTTGTTTCATAAAGGAAATTTCCTTTCAGAATTGTTGGTTCTGAGTACTGAGGATTCCAAAACAAGTTCTAAAGATAAACACATCTTTTCAGCATGAACAAACTAGTGAGGGAGCGGGAACAACAGCAGATTGCAGAGAAGAACCTTGGCATAGCCAAGAAGCTGGAATCAGTCAGGCCATACTACAATGTCAACGAATGGGTAAGGACAGTTGAGCTCTTTGGGCCACATATTACATTAGTATATAATACCTGTATCGTCATGATTTATTAATGCAGCCATGGCGAGTAACTCATCAGCGCTGCATTCACTGGTAATATCTGATGTCCTATATTGTGGAATTCCTATAGTGGATACATATTGCCATTAATTATATGCTTAAGCTACAAAGGAGAAATGCTGTCTAAAATGATTTGCTTGATGACGCATTATTATGTTATGAAAGTCCATCAACACAAAACCCATCAACTTTGAGCACCAGATATAGTATCCCTACATTCACGATGATAATAGTGATGGTACTTATAATCTGATAACGTCACACCAAGGTCCGCGGTATGTCTATAGTAATGAACAGGTCACATCCGACAGGCCTTCCTTCCTCTTGCTACCTGCCTCCAGGCACCTGAATCCACCTGGATACTTCCTACACTATACAGGTAGAATATTTAGGTGCCGCACCTGGTCTTACCTGGTCGTGGCAGGTGGTGGGAATATTCCACTCTAGCCCCCCCCCCCCTCCACCATCCCTCTTCCAGCATCTGATGTCTAAATACAGACTGACCTTGCCACATTCTTGGTACAGTTATGGGTATGTCTAACCGTACAAATACTAGTTTTTATATTGCTATAGAGTTTGAACAACGGGCCTTTCATACATATACTTTATACTAATGGTTTCAACAATTTGAATATGTATCAGAGAGTTTTATTTGTCACGTGGTAAGTAGGGGATCGTGAAAATTATCTCATAAGAAATCCTATTAAAATAAATACATGTATGCACCACCTATTGACGATGACAAATACCCTCGTCAATTACACATATTGCTCAATTGACGAACAGGAAAGACCTACCTGATCATTTAAGATACATTGTACTTCCCTGTGTATCTTATATTAGCCCATCGATGTCTTACACGTTGATCGAGGATTTACTACATATAACTACAGGGTACGTTATGTAGACAGATAGGTATATATGGGTGTGAGTCAAGCAGACAGGACCTGAGTGGGGTGATTGACGGGGTGAGATGTGCACATACATCAAACAGTTGTACCTGAGCCCTCTCCCTCTCTACCCACTTCTAACACCAGTCTCCTCTAGTGTGTGGACACAAGGACCAGGATAGAACACATATTGAGGCTCAGTGAGTTGCGCTGAGGGACTCTGAGCAGGTCTAAGAACCCCTTAATATACAATGTAGAGCATATATTTCACAAACCACACACACTCATTAAAGGGCAGCCAGTGTTTGGTTAACGCAGTAAGCAGTCATCATATATAAGGAGCTACTGGGTTAAACCCCCTACATACATGTAATGATAAACACATAACTGGAGCACCCCAATTATTGCCTACCATTGTCCATTAATGTACTGGAGGTGATATGTAATTAGTGCCCTAACCACTGGTAGGTGGACACTAATACCTAGGTGTGCTGCAGCTCCTGCCTTAACTGCTGCTGCTGCTGGTGGCTGCAGTGGTGGTGCAGGTGGGTGGTGGGTGGTGAGGCAGGTAGCATGGCGCGGTAGGAGACTACTACAGCTATACAGCCACAGGCATTGTCACCTCCACCAGCAGCCAGGTAGACTGGACGCTAGCCTCCCCTCCTACATCCCTGTCTGACTACCTCTATCACTCACCTTTACCAAGGACATAGCAAGGATTATAAGACTCCATGGCAGCTTGACCAGCTCAGGTATGGCACCTGAGCAGCTCTTCTATTGACCAGGGTCACTGGGATACTATATTGACAGAACTCTCAAAGGTAGGTATGGAATGGTTGTACTGCCCTAGTTGTAGGTAATTAGCGAGTGTTTCATTGAGGTGGTGGTAAGCCATAACCCCACGGAACGAGAGGCAGTACATCTATCTCATACTTTCTTTTCGAGTTTCTCTAATTTCAGTCACATGTTCTAGAGAGTATTTGGTCTACTTATATTGACATACCACAAGACAACATTATGATTAGCCTGGTTGCCTCTTTTTAGCCCGTGTTTTATCTGAACCCATGTCATTATCGAGTGCACTATACACCGGAGATTCAGTTCACCCTTACAGAACGAAAATGATATTGTAGAGTGAAGCTGATGTTTTTTCGTCACGTGGCAAGTAGGGGATCGTGAACATTCTCTCACAAAAGAAATCCTATTAAAATAAATATATGTATGCACCGCCTATTGACGATGACAAGTGCCCTCGTCAAGACGATGACAAATACCCTCGATAGGTGATAGAACTCATTGTAATCATAGAAGTGTACTTTAAATGGAAATGCATATGGGATGTGAAGGTCAGAATTCACCCACCGAATACACTGTTACAGTTGAGTTTCCGAGGATGTTATTCTGAACATGCAATCAACACGCACCCTGATTTCATTAGACGTATCCTCATTGCATTGCAATGTATTGCATTGATGCCAAATATCCCTTTGCTGTGGATTGATTATATCCCTAAATATTCTAATATTCTAATGAGTCCTAGATGTCTATTAAATAACAGAACAATATACACCACAGCTGCCTCTAAGATCCCAGCCACCTGAGCCAGGTGTGCCCTAGCCCTGGTCACAGACAACCGTCTTTGATGTCAGTTATCTAACAATAGAGAGAGGGGATCCCCAGATCGATGGCGTCAAGCAGTGGACCAAACCGGCCTTGGTACATATGGAGAATCAATTTGATCATTATGGGACTGGCACAGTGCACATTGGTATTTGTGCATGCATGTGTCGCTGCCTTTTGACGTAAGCAACATAACCCCCAGGGTGAGGGTCTAGAGCTGTTAGGTAAGAGTAATCAGAGTATTATAATGGGTTTGAGATCTGATCCTTAATATGGTTTGTAAGGATATTGTATTCCACACTAGCAGGATGTCCACTGGACAGCGCCATACTTGACTGGTCTGGAGGTTCATTCAGAACAACTGACGTGGTCGTAGAGAACTGGTGATGTGACGAAACCTGTTTGACGACCACTAATAAAATTTCTTTCACAAGATTTCCTATACAAACCTATAGGAAATTTATGTAAATACCACATTTTGCCAGCTACAAATACCCTCGTCAATTGCAAATATTGCAATGCTGAAGAAAATTGCAATATGACGACTGACGAGTCTGTTCTGAAAGAGCCTCCTGATTAGACATCCTCTATTTTCCAATCACTATAGCTTCAGCAAATCCTGTGGATCAGATTAGGATGCTAAAGGTTTGCTTGTAGAATGGAGCAACTGCATTCTTTGCATGCTAGGAGACCTGAAATGTTTTTATTACCTATCCAGGATAGGGTAGTGTTTAGCACGTTGGACCCATGATTAACAGTACCTATGTTCAAATGGCCATGCAGGGTGACCATACTATCCACAATGGCGTTTGAAAAAGGGGAATAAGTAGTCATGAATTTATTCATTAAAATGAGGTAGGCCCACCACACATTGTAAAAGCTGTAATTCGATATGGGGTATGGGGTTAGCAGTTATCGCTGGAATGGCCTTCAAAAAGTTTAAAGTGCCCTTTTGTAGTGTCCTGAGCAACCTGAGATGCTTCTGCTTTGTTGACGGTGGAATGGTTGCCATGGCATGGGTGACTTCCGGGTCACTGTGACCTCATGATCTCAGTACCTACGTTAAATAGAGGAACAGGCAGTTTCACCTATGGGGATCTTTAGACTGCATTGAAATAAATTAATTTTGGGCAGTACCCTGCTCACTGGGAGTGGGGAGTTGAATCTCTTACTTTCAGCAAAAGGTTTTTCTGGTTGTAAAATAATCCAAAAAGGTGTGTTTACAGTTAAAATTACTCTTGGAGTTTTAACCTTCCTTTCATTGTTGCCTCAGGTGTCAACAAATACGGTTTTAAAAATTATACCGGTAGGGGTATTATTTCTTTTTTTTACTTGGGGGGTCAAAAAATGCAAAAGCACTTTGTCATGGTTGTTTTTTTCTTAATTCTTGTGAATATCAAATAAATTAATGGTGGGGGACTGTCAGTTACACCCCTTACGGGAATTCGGTTAGTACCACGTGGCAACAAACCACTTATAAAAGCTATTGCAAACAGAATCCCACAATTTTACCAGTCAGAACAAAATCTGCATCAAAACCTAACCAAACAAAAAAAACTCACTTTTAATGAAAAAGGTGAGTACCATTCTGTTACTTTTTACATTGATTGTCAAATGGTGTGCAGAAGGATTGAACTGACTGGGAACCGTTACCTGGCTCCTGGCATTGAAAGTGAGGACTCTACCTCTACACCGAATCTACTGACTCTAGCTGACCTAACCAATGTCATACTTATCAAGTCGATGGTGAAATAATTCTCCCTGATAATTAATCCTTCATTTGTTTTTTGGATGCGATGGTTCATTTTGTCGCTGTACTGCAACAATGCGGTGCTGGTGAGTAACACGCAGACACTGCATTGGTGAATCCTGCCGACCCTTTGGGGGTGTATCCTGTAGTGCATTATATTGCTATGTCACCACTAGAAGGTTTAATACCATTGTATCCTTACAGGAGGAAGAGTATGAGAAGCGGGCCGTCATCCAGGGCCAGTGGAATAAATCAACTAAAGACTACGAGTCGACACCTCGCGGCTCCATGGCGTCCAGACGCTCCTATGAGGTAGGTTACACCCGTACTCCACTCTATTTCACGACGAGGGGGATAAATTGCCACCTTAAATACAGGATTCTGGACACACTATTAACCCTCTAATGATGGCATGATGTCGTCATGATATAACATCTCAGTGCCGGCCGGTAACTTGGCACACGACGCCGACCCGTCTAGGGAGTACACATGGTCCATAAAGGGAGTGATCATGTTTAACAACAGGGGGGGGGGGGGGAGGGGGCAAATTGGACTCCTTTACCGGGAGGGCGTAAAAAATTTGGACCCCTCTTGGGGAGAGGCTCAAAAAATCTAACAGAGTGTAGAGCGCATCAATTTAAAGCGCTCATTAAAATAGGTGGCTATGAATATGTGTTATCACTTTCTAGGAGGCTACGTCAGAACGACCGGACGTGCATGTTATTCCCTCGTTTTCAATCATCTTATTAACATAAATTAGGTCGCATAATTTCAAGTGAGTTAGCAATACAAATGTGCGTTTTTGAGTAAATACCTAAGTATGAACATAATGACGACGATTTGAATTTGTGCATATTTTACCTTTAAAGTTTGATCTTGATCTTGATCTGGTGAGATATTCTTATGCATATCCTTACACCATAGTCCTTATTATCATTTCTCATTTCTTTCGACTATAGGCAGTTACTGTAGAATTGCATGGTACTTTTGGGTAGCTTATTTGATGAAAGGTCGTGATTTTCAGAACTTTCCTAAGGTGTATCTGAAAATATACTGCGTGGTAAGTGCAATGATGATAGAGAAACTTGCTTTATGGCGTAGAAGTGAAGCTATATAAAGCAGGAGTGATATAATATGATGTAGGAGTGATGCTACTTGGGATATGATAGTAGATAGATGAGATTCTGCAAAAACTAATGCTTATGATAATCCCGGCCAACATGTATGAACATTAAACACATCCAACAATGAGCTTTGTACTCTAGCCCTGGGGTTCCTAATACAACGAAGTGGCACAAACCTTTCAAAGATTGAATGACAACTTAGTGTCCACGAGTTAGTAGGCTTACATATCTTAACTTTATTTTCGCTGTGGTTCCAATCGGAATGATATTTCTTTATATTAATCTATGGCTTTATCGAAATATAAGTTTTAACACAATGAGTTCTGCGCTTGAAAATAACATTTCTAGTTTAATATGCAACAACTGCTTCGTAGAGGCACGCCATTTCTGCCTCAACTAATTCTTATGATCTCACCGAAACCAGACATTTAGTTGCTTTACACCCATAGCTAATATGCTGTTTTTGATTTGTTCTATTCTTTTAGACTCTGCCCCCACTGGTAAGTAGGGAAACAACTGCATCCACACGTGTTCATTTGTTGTATAGTTATTAACATAATCGGCCTACTGTATACATATCATAGTAAAGGGATGAGGATCTCTACATGTACTTCGATATATTATTGAAAATTGTGATTAACTACGGCAGTGTGCGCCAATTCTTTATAAGACGGCCTCCAACAAAAGCAATTTTCGTTATCTTGTTTTCGTTGACCTTTAACACAAACAATGAATAAATCAAAATGACAGGACTGATTAGAACCTAATTCAAATAATTTCACACCTGTGGCAAAACAGCGTCCTTCTATGAATTGTGTTTCTCTTCTATAACCGAGCGATTATGGAAAAAAACTTTTGATGGAAAAATGGCTGAGCTATTCATTTAAAAAACACTGAAAATGTCCATAGAAATGTCTGCACACTGCATTGCTCTGTATGCAGGTTTGTTCGTATTAAGCTAGTTAAGGGTTTCTAGTTAAGAACTAGTCCTAATGTTAAATTAATAGACTCGAGCCTTTAGGCCGACTAGTGTTTACGGATATTGTCTTTGTATTCATCTGGGACCAGTGTGGTGCACAATAATCGTTAATTAAGTTTACCTGTAATGGAGATGAACTTGTGTCATCTCTATGTTTACACATGCATGTGTTTGTTGTATATATACATGTATGTGAATACCTTTAATATGCCGTGAATGTGAATGAGTCAGCTGTACAGAATTATTCTATTTAATCAATTTAATGTACCATATTTTTGATGCATGAATGCAGCCGTTTATATAAGATTTATCACGGGTGAATCCGCCATTAATTAACTTGCATTTTTGTTTCAAGGACAAAAAGTCAGACAGGAGAGGGGGCCCCGGCAGTCAGAAAGCTAAATCTGAGTCGACGTCTTCATCGGTTACCAAACTCCCGAAATTGATGGGAAATGGAAATACCAAGGTATGTACAGTTCGTTGTATACTTATAAAGATATTGTACAAGCCATTAATTCTAAATATAAAGGCCAAAAAGAAGGTGTGTTCTAGGCAACATGGTCCGAGAATTCGGGTAAGCATAGGTCGAACTTTTCTTTCTAGGAATGAGTCGCGAATTCCCACGACTTTCTGCAGTAGTAGTATATTTCTGTTAAATGAAGTCCTGAAGTCAGACAATTATAATTATAGATAATTGATTGCAGTTTCAGACATTCAGGTGTGAATTGGATTTTGTGTGACCAACAAATCTTAAAAGATAAGAGAAATTCCAAATATTATGAATTTAATTTATGGTGTCAGACCCATTTTTCAGCCAGGGTCGGGTCGCATGAAACACACGTTCTTTTGGCGTAACAAAAACTAATGCATGCCTATATCAATACAATTTCAATGAACTGCAGTTATCATGTATATATATTGGCTTTTTGAACGTGGACATTCACACTGTGTTTTGTGCATAGAAACAAAACTAGTATTGGCATGTAACACGCACCTCTAGGGGTCTGGTAGAGGTCTACTTTACAGTACAGACTAGGTGTTCTATAAACCAGCTATAGACTAATACAGCAAGAAATGATGACTTTTCAGAGAAGTTGTTGGAAAAAGTCATTGTTCTTCATTTGAAGCTTGGATCCTTCCATCTAATATGCACTATTTGAAGCTGCCTATTTGGATGATAATAATAATTATAGTTTTTGTCAACCTCCTGATATAAACGTTTGCACATTGAGATGATATAGACAAAAGAAGAAGCATTCTGCTAAATAAGTGTAAATCTAACATGTGCACATTATGGAAAGTCATCCTTTCTTGCTGTATCGGTCTATATTATCGTGTTACACCAAGGTGTTATCGGATAGACCTCTATGTTCTCATGTACCAATCAGACTATAGGGCCTGAAGGCAAATTGGGTAGTGCTTAGATTCAACCTTCTAGTCTATAGTGGTCTAACATGAGCGCTGTGAGAGAACAATCAAGGCTATATTATTACTGATTGTGATTGTATGCTCGTATCAGGATAATTTGACACCAGGAAACTTTACATATATATAACAAAGATTTCCGATAGATTATCTGTTTTATTTGGCGAAATAGGCAATGAAGAAACTCAAATATTAATTTAGGGTCGTTTCATTTCAGATATAGAGAACACACGCTGGGGATTAATTATCTGCATCAGATATGTAGAAAGTTGTACATGACTCTCTGAACTCAGAACCTGAATAACTCTTCTTTGTAATGCCTAAATTAGGGCTTTGCGATGTCCATATATCATGTAAAAAGCCTCATATTGGAAAAGGCCTTCATACATATGGCATTCGATGCCATTTTTATTCTGTTAAGATATTCCGAAATTATACAGATTCAAAGAAAAATCAGACATCAGCTAGATGTATAACACTTCTAGATTCAGATGTACCTGAAATTATTTTGTCATTAAAGATGTGCAAAATCCATTTTCTATTTTCACCCTTTTCCTTTAGACAATATCCTTTGCTAGTCCTTTTATGTTTCTTCTAAAAACATTCGTGCATTTCCTTAATCCTTAGTAAATAAGATATGACCAAGTCAATGGTGTGTCAATTATTGACTATATAATTAAGTTGGATTCGCTGTCTTGTAATTATGATGTATACCTTAAGTGTGTGGAGTGTGTATTATAAGGAGAGATTATCTGATAGTCGGTTAGGATAACACTCAACATTAACGTCCTGGTCGTGTGACACGTCCACAAACACTGGTAGTGCATGGCGGGATACATACATTGAGTTGAGTTGAGTTGAAAAATGATTTCATTGACAACTTGTATGACAAGTTAAGTCTTTCAAAGATCGACCAGTATTATCGGGAGGGGAATCTGAGAAAGATCTTACATATAGTATGATGTCTTTTGTGAATGTTTCCTTTAGGTCTGAAGCTAATGTAGTGTGTTAATAATTGAACTAACATGTTGAGTCCCTAACACTACATGACATTGTAACTCATTACTAATTGAACTGATACCTTGAGTGACATAGACCATAACATTAAGGTTGGGCCTGTATATACTTTCTTAGTATCCCCGGGAGTACAACTCACCAAGGAAGAGGGGCAGGCGGCGGACGTCCTCCCGTCTGTCTGAGTCGGAGGACGCCTCCACGAGCAGCTCAAGGAGCAGCTCACGCAGCAACTCCTCCGACTCCTCATCTGCCACAGACCAGAGCAACTCGGGTAGTGAGAAAGCAAATAAGAAAGCAAAGAAAGACAAAAGTCTTATAGAAAGGGAAAGAAGAAAACAGAAGTTAAAAGAGGAGCAGAGGTTGAAGAAGCAAAGGGAGGAGAAAAGAAAGCAAAAGGAAGAGGATAAGAGAAAACAGAAAGAAGAAGACGAGAAAAGAAAACGAAAAGAAGAGGAGGATGAGAAAAGAAAGCAAAAGGAAGAGGAGGCAAGA
This sequence comes from Harmothoe impar, assembly GCA_947462335.1. Classification (NCBI taxonomy): domain Eukaryota; kingdom Metazoa; phylum Annelida; class Polychaeta; order Phyllodocida; family Polynoidae; genus Harmothoe; species Harmothoe impar. Next base: position 83,810,162 of record OX381704.1, on the reverse strand, counting down.
AAACGAAGAGAGCGAGATAGGCTGAAGAAGAAGCAACAAGAGGAGAAGCTGAAGCAGAAGCAAAAGGAAGAAGAAAAAATAAAACAAAAGCAGAAAGAAGCGGAGAGAACCGAAGAGGCAAAGCGAAAGGAGGCACAGAGAAACAAGCAAAAAGAAACAGAACCGAAAAAACAGAAAGAGAAGGAGAAACAAAAAGAAGATGAAAAACAGAACGATGAAATTAGAGCTCCTTCGATACAGAATTCTGACAGGACTGACACGGATGAAGAAGACACAGACAAGAAGGAGGAGACTGCCTATGAAGAGGAGGTGTTTGACACACGTCGTATACACTCTGTGAGAAAGGACAAACGACTGAGGAGCTCCAGAGAGGATGACCCACGGGTATTCAGTGGTGTGATGGTGACAGAGGAGGGAGGAAGAGCAGATAGCGCCGATAAGGCAGCCAAGGACAGGGCAGATAAAGACAAGGCATTGAGGAGGGAGGAGACATTAAGTGACACTGAAGGCACAGGGTACGAGTATGAGTTGGAATCTGCGGACGGTGACGCCCTGGAGGATGACCCCCTGGAGGAGGACGAGGAAGGGATGGATGAGGTTATTTACTTGTTCTAACTCGCGTGTTTCTCTACCACTGACCGCCCTCACAGTTTGGACACTCTTCACCATATTTCACGATCTTGATCTTCATACTGATGTATTTTTGTGTTCATTCCAGTTGATTGCATTTGATCTTACATCCACATGACTTTTTACCTATTATCTTATATTACATTAACCTTTCAAGGGCCCCACGTTGTCATGATAGTTTTATGCCACGCGGGCGAGTAGCAATGCGGCCCTTAAAGGGTTGAGATGTTAGAGGAGTGTCTCACCAGATCAGGCCAGTGTGAACGTCTTTGACTGGGTGCTACCTTTGACCGGGTGCCATCTTTTACCGCCTGACAGAAAACGGTGTATTAAGGGCAGGTGAAGATATTAATGGAGACATAATCACCACCATTTTCTTATTTTATCCTTTATAAACTATATCAAAGAAGAAAATCTCTTTTCTAATGGTGGCCTAAAGATGGCACACGGTCAAAGATGGCACCTCGTCAAAGATGGCACCCGGTCAAAGACTTTTACATTGGCCTGATCTGGTGAGACACAGCCTAGCGTGGAAGCAGTCTGAAAACAGTTATTGAAAGCTAGATTCAAAAAATGTTTCACATTTTCTCTAATGATTTACAGGCGAGTCCTCTCTATAACGCAAATATATGTTATATATGGACTGAAAATGTAAATCTTGGATGCTTGTGACCTATGCTTCCACTACCTGTTTTATCTCGACTATCCATCCCTATTAAGAGGACACGATTTATTGATATTCAACTTCCAACCTCAAGGCCGAATTACCCATCTATAATAGTAACATCAACCCTTATCGAAACAAATTATCTGCATTGACACCGTTGTTCTAGTCTATTCCTCATAGATCACTATTCACTGAATATTTACAGCATAATACAGTAGTCTATATAGAGAGAATTCCTGTGTTGCTGGTATTCTACTTTCAGTATCCTCCATATTTACCTACGGTCTTCCTTACAGTGATTTACAATCTCCTCGCTCCACGTGTAGTAATAGCACATTGAAAGATCACACGATTTCCTGGTCAGCATCTGATGACCCACACCCTTAAGTATCTAGTATACGACATGAATAGTATCTATTAATATAGACCCACCAGGATGGGTGGATAATATAAATACCTGTGTATTTTGCACCTGTCCATATCAATCCTCTGTCATTAGCTCGCGTCATTGTTAATCACACCTACCTGTCTATCCAACACAATTACTTATATCTATTACTTAACTCGAGACTATTTACCATTATGGAAGTAATAATCAACTGTGAAGTATATCTATTTCCTACAAGTTTGTTTTAAATGGAATTTCACATATTCATATAATTTCCCCTTTCCACTTACAGGATGCAATTTCTGATCAAGATGCCAAACTCTTGTTCCGTGCTGTCAAGAACTTGTGTAAGTATATTTGTCATGATAAAAACGTCCAGCATATCATATTCTAATGCGATTAACCCTTGAGTGAATTTGAGTGAAATTTGAACATGGGGTCTACCATCCATCAAAGTACCGAAAAACGCCGCGCCGTGACTCGCGGCGGATTGAAATATCATTAGAAAAATATATAATGAATTACAAAACGGAGGTCCGGACCCTCAGGACCTCATAGGTACATCATTGTATCATTAGAACCCTTCAGAAAGCTAACCTCAATAATGAAAATCAGCATGCAGTCCTTGGTGTTACCAAAGAGCAGTACCAACCAATGCCTTCTGTCATCTACAATAATCTAGGCTTTTATTCCAGATGTAGCTCGTTGTGATCGATGTAGCAGATGCCTTCCTCCCTTGCTAACTAAGGTCTTAAAATGGAACAGAGCAACCCTAGAAGTATCGGATGCCCTCCTCTATAGTATCCCATGCACAGCAGCCTACTACATATTGATTGATTCTAACTTCCTTTACCGATATAAATCCCTTTAGAACCTAGCTGCCCCCATCCTCCCACATTCTATATAGAGAGGTCACCACTTGCATTATCTCTTCATATTTTATTTTTGCTTTCCATTTATTACAGCCAAGCCAGAAGATGTGGTTGTCAAAACACTCATACGTCGCTCTCCTAAACAGCGGATGCTCACCAAAGAAAGATTCGAAGAGCTCTACGAAATGGTTCGTTTGAGTTACTTTCAGTTAAGGTTTATGGGGAGTTTAAGCGATAAGGGTAAATGCCATGAAATTTAACTTTGAACGATATGGTAGCTTAAAGCTTGACCATCATGGTTGAAGTGAGGCCAAAGGCACTTTTGGATATAGTTCAGTTTTCATTCACAAGAGGGCTCTTAAGGGCTCGGAGCTCAGCTCTTACAGGCACAAGATAGGGTGAATATGTTGTAGCTGGACAATGCTCATGGTCCCCTGTCCAAACACTGCTGCCCTCTGGTGGAACTGTTATTTTAGTCCATGTATGGAAAATGCTGAACTTATTCCCTGATGGCCCAGCTTTAATATTGACGTTACTTCGGACGGTGTGAGACCGAATTTAGTTTTCTTTTAAATCTGTTTCGTGCAACCTGATTCTAGTTGAAAAACCAAGCCGACTCTGGCATTTCCCCTCATTTCAAGGAATTCTCTTATTTGAAGCATTTTTTTAATTTTTGATATACTTTAAATTGAAATCTATACCCATGCCTATGCTGTATAATAAAGTATTGGCACTGACCTGAAGAATGCACTAGGCAGTGCTCGCTTTACATTTATACCCATGTCTATCTTGTATTACAGAAACTTGGCACTGAGTTGAAGAAGGTACTAGGCAGCGCCCACTTTACACTCGTTGACTGCCTTCTTGGAGTGAAGACCAAGAGTGACACCTCTGACTTACACAACGCCCTCAAGGTAGGGATTCACCCCAATACCTTTTACATTAAACAGTTAAGCCATACTGTGATGTAGACCTTCTCTGCTAGGTTACAAATAATTTTGAATGAGCCAGTTCCTAGCGGTTCTTTTTCCCGAGATCCAATGGGTTCTTGTCATGGCTTTAGAAATTATAATTATTCGTATGATGTATCTTTATGAAATTATATTGTTATATATTGAACGACAGTTTTCAAGAGCAAGTATCGCTCGATCTTTAATCATTTTTCTCCCCATCTTAGGGTAAAGATATTCCAAAGCTAGTGGACCTTCTCTCCAGTAAGGGCTCAGCTTCTCTAGATGCCACCACAACTAGTTACAAGAAAGGTGAGTTGAACCATCATTATTACATTTAGAGGAAACATTAAGTAAGTTTGTGGTAAGGGCATTTTATCCATTTCATATTACATTTTAACTCAAACTGTTCATATCTATCACACTTGAATTTCTAGTTGAATACAACCCTTTGATCTGCCGTTAGCTGGGATTTAGCTATTATCATATGCGTTAAGGGGTGTCAGTATTATTATTAATTACCGTGGACGTAGGCAATTCAAATGCTCAAGTATTCCGAAAATTGACATTGCATAACCGGATTCAAATATCGGCTGATTTCGTTTGACCTTTGGTTTCAGGAAGTTGGGATGATGATAACTTAGACCTTCAATACTTCTTAGGTATTTTTATAAAAGCATAATCCATATACTAAGTATAAGACTCTGTGTGATACCACGAAGGCATGCCCCCTCTACCGCGTGCGCCACATGGTATAATCCCATGGTTCAGGGGTAATATCACAGAGGTATTAGATTAACTAAAACCATCACTTATGAAAGAGAAGGGGATCACTTACCACATATCTGACTGAATGAGCATGTAGAAACACAAGTTAACCCTTTAAGGGAAATCACAAATTGGCCCTTTAATACCTTAAGTTAATACCTTAATTACCAGTAGTTCTACTTTAAGGTAAGAAAACATCTGTAGATGTGTGCCTGATCACCAATATAGTTTATTAGCTGTGTATTAGTAACCCTTTACTATACTCACCAGTGCTGCATTCATGCATTTTGTCAACCCTCCGGGGTTATTACCCCATTAAGGGCCGCATAGTGCTTCAATGTGCTACTGGTATGGCCTTCGTCGGCATGTAATGAAGGACTTAGCAGATAAGATAACAATGCGGACCTTAAAGGGTCAGCGCCTGTTCATAAATTAAGATAATAATCTATGAGCAACGGAATGAACACATTGTTTGAAGGATTTCTTCATATGTTATATGAATGCAATACATTGGCAGTTGTTGTTATGGTTCAACTATGATAATAGTTGGATCCCTGCAAACAAGATCTCAAGCAGAACTCTTGTCATTCTTGAGTCTTGACTCCTGATTCCTAGGAGAATTTGCGAACGTTTTGTGAAAATTTCTCAGGCATTTTCTTGTGTCATATTCCTTGGAATTTCTTGTTTTTTGAATGAGTAAAACTCGAGAAATTCAAACCGTTTCTGGAACGTTTTCTGGACACTTTCTTTAACGAGTGAAATTCACATCACTATTGAACGTGTCACTATGAACGTTATTATTTATTAGGTAAATTCGGCATAATAGAGACAATCCTATATAGATTGTATACACAACCACCACTGCGTTTAACCATCTTACTGTCGTCGTAGACGTGCACTAATAAAGAGGAGTAGATGTAGAGACGACGGGTACCTGCCTATCCCGCATTAGATGGTTAGAGCATTTAGATAATTTTTGCATCCGGATTGGTAATTGGAGAATTCAGACTGGTAATTGAAGAATTCAGATTGATAATTGGAGCATTCTGATGCAACTGTCCCATATTTAACATCATAATATAAATGAAATATATACTAAGATTACTTCCATTTCTGTGTAAAAGACTACGACGTTTCGCTGGAACAAGACATCAGAGACAAGATTTCGGATGAAGACTGTCAGAACCTGTTGGTGGCCCTGCTGTCTGAGCGTCCAGGCACCGAGACTGTGGACGAGGACATGGCAGCCAGGGACGCCGAGCAGCTCAGGGAGGTACGTGAGCAGCTCCATTATCTAACCCTCTGAGGCCAGCATAGTGCCATGCCATCAATGTCGCCATGATGCTTAGATTCAGCTCTGGCAAAACAGTGCCAGCGAGTTACTCGCTGCCACGCATGATGACAAATGGACATGAAGCATTACGGCATTACGCGGCCCTTAAATAACTCATAACTCTAAACTATGCATGTTTAGTATAGTGACCCTACTGCTTACAAGGAATTATATACACCATTATGTTTTTTTTCTCAGCATACTCATATCCCATAACTAAAGAAGAAAATCGGTAATCTTGTTATCTATCATGTCAAAAATCAATGTATGTGGCTTCTTAGACAGAAGTCCCCATGCATCTATAGGCTAGCTGACACTGGCAACGCCAACTTGGCGCCTTAATAAAATACGATTGGTCTATGATATTGGAGGCGGTAATGAATGCTCAACTGTTATGTTCATTGTCTGATAGGGATTCTTGGGTTTATTATGTACTGCATATTTATAAACATGTATAATTATTTGTATTTTTTTAACTATCTTACTGTTCCAAGCAGCAAAATGTGAGTTTAATCTGAAGTATAGGTTAGGAGATGTTTGATTTGTTTGGTGTTGGTTTAAGTGGGGTAGTGTTTATGAAAGAATTGTCAACCCCTTCTATGAGGACCCACGAGCAAACCATCAGTTCCATCATACAATGTATAGTCCCAAGAAGATCTCAACCATATACTCCTCTCATATATCCACTAAGATATAATTAATTTTATAAATAGTAAGAAGTGTGAACATACCAGATTGGAAATAGTTTTCTTAGAAGGCCCGAGCTTCTTATTAGATTCCCGTGTGTAATATTGCTGCCACTAGCCAATTACAACTAAATAGATAGAGGCCCATGTATGACATAATATATATGCTATACTATAGATAATTACAGTCCATGGATATAATTATGTATGAATAATTCGTGTAGTGTTTAATGGCAATGATTCTTCCAACTATCTCTACTTCTGAAATGTTATTTTCCGCTGTGCCAGTAACAACATGGTATTATATGTACATCTGTATACATAATTGAACTGATACACAGCATGGTATTATATGTACATTTGTATTTATAATTGAACTGATACATCTACACACTCCCTATAGATTATACAGACTCCAATGAGATGATACATTTCATTATTCTATTTCTATTCTAGGCCGGGGAAGGACGCTTCAGCAATGAAAATGGCAAGTTTATTCTGCTGGTTAAGGAGCGAAGTCCTGCCCAGCTAACGGCCACCCTTGCCGCTTACAAACAGGTGAGTTGCCCAACACCACCACCCCCTCTCACACATCTCTCCCCTAACATACCCTACTCTACACCCCTGTGACCTTATACACCCCACCAGGGGTCACGCACTCCATGTCTGTTATGTACCGGAAGTCGTCGTAACCGGAAGTCGTAACGTAACCGGAAGTTGTAACCGGAAGTAACTTGGTGTAAACAGCCAGTCATCATCTAGCCAGAAGAGGCACCACACACAGGTATACACAGGTACACAACAACGTCCAGCTAACGACAACCATGACCGCTTAGAAACAGGTGAGTTACTCACCCCCCCCCCCCCACCCCTACCCACATTAGTACCAGCTCTACAGGTAAGGTTCCCGTATACAGGTGTGTGGTAGTCAGATGAACACCTGCTCCGAGCAACTCATTGTGTCATATACAGGTGCGTCTCATTGAAATAAGCCCATTGAGGATAAAGTAGCATGCTCAAGTATGCAGCATGGTTACAAAACGTGTTTGTGACTTTAAATCTTTAAGGGCCGCATACTGATTTAATGTATACATGTGGGGTTGCTACACTCCTAGAGGCTTTGTATGATGTATTAATCAGTTAATGCTGACACACTTAGTAGTTTATTTTCCAGGGCTGCATTCATACATCATAACATAAAATAACACAGCACATTAATTAATGCATTGCGCGATCGTCAGACAGTCAGTGCATTTGATGAATAAGTCCACAGGTAAATGCAGATAAACAGCGGCCTCTTCAAATTACAGGCCGATTGTTAACCGTCTATAGCAACAGCTGAGCTAAATAGAACCTACTCCGTAGTCAACATTCGGCCTGTATTTGCTGAGAATAAAAGTTAGATCTAGAGTCAATTAAGTCCTCAACGTGTTTCTGTTAATACTAAAGTCAAATTGTCAATGAGTCAACATTCACAATGTTTACGCAGGACTGATATGGATGGAAAACCTCAAACTGACTGCCTTTAATTTTTATTATGAGCCCAGCCCCTCCCCACTCTCGCAGCTACTATATGTTTTTTTTTAAATCTCTCATTGTGAATATTCTTGCTTCACCTCCCTAATAACGATAGAACATGATGTTCTCACTATAGGATACTTCTATCAAGTTATTTTCTTAATCTGCAGCTGTCAGGAGGAGGAGATATCAATGACTTACTGGAGGAAGATGGCTGCTCTAAGAGCTTCGTGTCAGCAGTCAACGCGCTAGGTAAGTGTATCAACTTTACCTACAATGTATGCGTGGTTTAATTCTGTATCGCAAGAACTTTGTTTTACCATTGGGAAAGGAACATGCCCGTGGCTTTATGCTCAGTTGTCGTCATGATGCATCGATGCAGCACCGGCAAGTAAACCCATCGACGCTGCGTCGATGCATCATACCAACACTTCCGGAGTACATCAACTCCATAAGGTTGGCATTGTGCATTGTGGCGTAGTGATGGATTTACTGGCCGCGCTGCATTCATTGGCGCACCATGCTGACCCTTTATACAGGGTTACCATGATGCGTTAATGAAGGACTGGCAAGTGGCGAGTTACTCGCTAGTGCTGTATTAAAGCAGCATCAGGGTGTATTAGGTAAAGTGCCAAACCCGGAGTAGGCGGTCTTTTCTTACCACTTTGGGAGTCAATAAAGTACTAACTCTGGAGTTTCCCCAGGCTCAAAATGCAACTTAAGTGCTCGATATTTCAATCTCGACAGACCATAAGAAATGTCCAATTATACTTTATATATATATATATATATATATATATATATATATATATATATATATATATATATATATATATATATATATGTTGATTATTTAGTACCATTGCTGGGAGTGTTAGTATGAGACACAGCCTGACGATGCTGCCCTTAAATGGTTAACTGTCATCCTCAAGTATTCTACAAGTGTCCCATATTAAATTCCCCCTAGTCCCCGAGTCTAGTCGGTAGGTGATCGATTGGGGGTGCAGAACAAACACGGCTTTTACATCAGATTTCAATCAGTAAAGTATTGACGATAGGATCACAGAATTCCTGCTTACTTTGGTTGAGGATCAACGTGAGAACCGCGATGGGCCTATCCTGTGGACCCTGTATTCATATTGGGTTTCATTCAGTAACTTATTGATAAAACCATCATACTGTTTACATCGGTTAACAGAGGTTTGGTGTTACACCTTAGCTTTAGGTTTAGCAGAACAATGTTTAAAAAAAAGGAAGTTAGACGTATATAGCAACGAAATAAGATATATACACGATGTACATTATAGATATGTATGCAATATGTATACCTTGAAATTGTATAATTATGTCGCTTTTGACCCATCTGCAGCCACATCTTTGCCTTGATTATATCTACACTGTTAGAAGTAAGTAGCGTTCCTGTACAGCAACTATTGGGGGCAACTTTGGTTCCAGTAAATTCTGCTGTAGACCTACAGTAGAATCTACTGTAGACGCAGACCTGAGTTCTAAAAAGGCTCACATATTCAACATCTTGGAGATTTGAACCCCCAGGTTCCAATCCATAGTCCTGAACCATGACCACTACGCCAGTGAATCCTGCATGTCAGGTGCATTGAAACACCTCCTACTTATGTGTGAATGGTAATGAGGTCAACACAGGATCCCTGGGGACAATTTTAGAACTAGACTGTTCATGTCTTAAGGGATAATATGAAAATTACCCAATTGCAGTAATGTACTAATAAGGACTGAACTACCATTAGTTGAAGTGTAATCTTGATGGCCTATAGATGTTTTTCAAAGTAAAATTTACTATCTTTTATGCAGATTGTTGAGATACATTGGTCTTATCCTCTGCATATTTTCAATAGTAACATTTCAGTGTACCAAAATATATTATACTTTAGAATTGCATCAGAAGAAATGTAGTTTGTGTGAGAGTTTCCTGCCGGGACTGGAACCGCTGACCCTCAGACTACATCTCCCACGGCTCTACCGACTGAGCTAGAGGGGCAGTCACTATGTAGCCTGCGACAGTGGGCTTTTGAAAAGATCAGGTCATATTTGAGCTGTGGAGTATGGTACTCCCTCCAACCTCTCTGCTCTCTCTCCCTCTGGTTGCTGGTTATGGGATTCGAACCTGCATCTACAGTAACAGAATTGTATGTGTACAGCAAAAGTTGCTGTATTATCTTTTACAGCTAAAGTACTGTATAGTTACAGCACATATTGCTGTTCACGAACATCAACTTTTTACAGTGTACACTATAATGGCTTCATAAACACCTCTATTTACAGATAAGTCGACGGGAATGGGCTCCAGCCAGTGGGCTGAACATATCCATGCCCAGCTCAAACCCAACAACGCAGACCTCATCTCGTCCATGTTAGAGCGTGACGACCAGGAGATGACCTCCATCAGGAAGTCTTACAGGTGACCACATCTAAAATAATTATCTTTGTATTTGATATGGCGTCACGCATACAAATAAGAATATATTGAGAGAGGTAATGAGGGGAAAGAAAGAAACATCTAGTGTAATTGGGTGTAGATGGCCCTCAAACTTCTCGGATATTAGATAATATGCATGAATTCATGAAATAGTGTTATTTCCTTGACATGCTGTCCCTACAAAGGCTTATTTTATTGGCGCAGCCATTCACTTCAATGATAAGCTCCACTGGATCAGACAAATCAACCCACAAAGCAAGGTCGTCTTTAACCCTTGATCTCTAACATGTCCAATGCCAATCAATGCCTCTATATGATATATTAGTGAATTGGACACCTGCCAGTATTGTGACTCCTACCTGCTGCAATGTCATAGGGTATTCTCGGTGCACCAGAACATAGGCCTTTACCATACACAATAAACACATATAGAGCAACTTCTCCGGTATTCAGTATGGTTTGATACAAAACGTGTTTGTGATACTTATACCCGTTAAGGCCACTATAGTGCCTTACATTACCATCCCTCTATGATTTAACAATGCGGCGTGGTAGTTCATGACGTATCATGTACCATCCTTAAAGGGTTAAGGTGCATATATTATGTGGTACACACTGTATGGCTATGATGGGGCATCATACATACATCATCATCATCATACACGCGCTTTGCGTCAATGTGTGACATTAATATCGATATCTAAATAGTTTACTTTGACACCCTTTCAGAAAGAAGTATGCAGGTGAATTGACAGATGATATCGTGGCTAAATGTGGTAACGCCGGTCCGTTAATAGCCCACGTGGCCGCCAGGGGTGGGGTAACCCCAGCTCCAGGTGCTCGACAACCCAGGCCCCCGGCAGTAAGTTAAACTCTATAATGCTGTTTGGCCATGTATGCTTGTTGGATATATATATATTACATGTTTAACCAAAACTGTTTCTTTATAGCATTGCTGCGATATAACTATCCCCATGTCCCATGTGTATACCGGGGCTTGACGTTAGGCCATGGGCGCAGTCATCATGCCCCCTCCCCCCTCATCCTCCGCTGGAATGCGCTGGTACCGCTCAGGCTCCTCAGAGACGGGGTAATTCGCAGGTGCAAGGCATCTGATTGACAACACTCTGGAACTACACGGAAGAAGCAATACTCCTAACCTCACTGAATGGCAAAATGAGTCTGGCACAAAACTGAATTTCCCTAAGCAGTAGCAGCTGCCTCGAAGAGGTTACCCACAAGATATCTTGATAGGACCTACAAGATACCAACATAATCAGTGGGAACTTGGCACTAGGAACCAGATTCTGAACACTCCATGACACTCCTCACAGACAAGGGATGTCACAGCCAGAGTCTTTGGAAATGTCAAGCACTGTCTGACCTCCCTTTCAAAGAGAGTTAGATAATGCTGGACTCTGGAAGACTCCCATTGTTGTCCCTGTGCCACCTGCCCCACACTATTGATCTCTACCAGTGACTGACAAACTCCCTTACTAGAATGTTAGAAAGATTATATCACACAGCCTAATTGCTAGCCTACCAAAACTTACAAACTGCTAGCAATACTCAAATTGATCTCATGTCATCACATCTCACCCAACCATATTGCTTGCACCTGCTGTTTAACTGTGTTTTACGCTTTTGAATTAATTCTCTTAATTCAGCTGAACTATAATATATATAACCCGAATACATATGAGAAACCTAACCCTAGGTTGAGTAACCTAATTTGAATTTACCACCCTAACCACCATGCTTATGAATCAAATATTCCATGGAATATATATAAGAACAATCCATATGAAAAACTCATATACACCCTTTTTCAGGGAGAGAAGCCGAAACGTGTTAATGGTATGCGGGTTCCTAGCCCACCAAGGAAGGCCCCACTAAAGAATTATGAACCGAGGAGTCCTGAGTTTGGAAAGGACAACCCGTTCCAAGAACCCCAGAAGCGCCCTATAGGTGAACATATCCGGCAGAACGCCAAGGAAAAACTGGAGAAGAAACCACCAGCTAATAAGGGCAACAAGACAGACAGGGACGGCAAGAAGAAGGTAAATTCTAATTTAGATATAGTTATAAGATATTTATAAAGAACGCAGCTGTTCTTGGTATATCTTTTATGTATTCTGAAATAGTCAATTACAGATATAGTAATTGCAAGATTAGAGTCACTCTGTGATTATTAGCACAGTAATGCGCTGGTATGAAATACAAGGCTATTGCAACTTTATAAGTCTATTTTATATAACCTTTGACCACGAATTCGAAGGATGAAAATGATAATATGTCGACTTTTGTACCTAACGGGGTATACCATTTAAAAATCATAATGTATTAAAAAGCATCTTTCCTTTCCCTACCTGTGCTAGGGAAGTGCCAGCTCAAGCCGAAGCATCAGCGCTTCCTCGGTCCATAGCGAGCGCAGCCAGAGTCAAAACAACGGCGTTTTCCCCACTATTAGCGTACACAGTCCTAGTCAGAGCAAAGGCCCTTCACCAGTCAATGCAGTCAATGGCAGGTCTAGTTCCAGACAGAGCAAAGGCCCATCACCAGTTGATGGCAGGTCTAGCTCCAGTAAGAGCAAAGGCCCTTCACCAGTCAATGACAGGCCAAGCTCCAACCAGAGCAAAGGCCCTTCACCAGTCAATGGCAGGTCTAGTTCCAGACAGAGTAAGGGCCCATCACCAGTTGATGGTAGGTCTAGCTCCAGTAAGAGCAAAGGCCCTTCACCAGTCAATGACAGGCCAAGCTCCAACCAGAGTAAAGGTCCTTCACCAGTCAATGACAGGCCAAGTTCCAGCCAGAGTAAAGGCCCTTCACCAGTCAATGACAGGCCAAGTTCCAGCCAGAGTAAAGGCCCTTCACCAGTCAATGACAGGCCAAGTTCCAGCCAGAGTAAAGGCCCTTCACCAGTCAATGACAGGCCAAGTTCCAGCCAGAGTAAAGGCCCTTCACCAGTCAATGACAGGCCAAGTTCCAGCCAGAGTAAAGGCCCTTCACCAGTCAATAGTGAACACGCCGAGCTTAGTGTGAGGATTCTCATCTTTATAGTGTTGTGGATGGCCTTTATGTTTGGGCTGCTTGCCCGATCCCCCTCTGCCTTTCCTCCAATATTTGCACTGACCAAGATTTATCTTTCCCTTCGATCAGTTTCAGCTCTGTCATTACGCCTTTGATTGTTGACGTTCACGAGTATGTTTACAGATGTAGCTCCTCTTGTTAGCTCTCTCCTGAATTTGGGCCAGAGTGTTATACATATGCCAGTTCTGAAGAAGCAAGACTTCCCATATTCCTTCATTTTTGCCGGCCACAAGCCTGTGAGGATGAGGGCACTCCATCTGCTATATCAGTGTGACCTGTGTTTAACTTTTTCTGTTGATCATTCAGTGGGACTGACTGCTGGATACTGTTTCTCTTACAACTCACAAGTTTCCATCTTATATTGAATTTGTTTCTGTGTCTTGACTTGTTTCTTGACAAGTTTACTCAACTCAACTGGAACTCATGAAAGGCATTAATGCCTCATGACGTAAGGATTGGTAAAGCCAAACTCCTTTGTTTATTTTGTTTGAGGTGACACGTGTGCTGTGACAGATGACAATATACATTAATAGGACCGTTTTAGTACCTCTCTAAATATAGAGCCAGCTTTGATGTTGTATGGCCTTTAGGCTGATAATCAAATGTATGTTTAGAAATCGACTATGGTAGAGTCCCCCTGACCATTCTTTCGACACCCCAGCTTTAATGGTTATCATGTTTAGGTGTAGTGGGCGTTTAATTAGATCTACACGGGTAATTGGAATTCTGTTCAGTGGCAAACGTCATTATACATTACAGAATATACCAAAACCAAGACATTATTCCTTGTTTGCAGACGCCCACTAAGGCTGTTGGTAAAGCTAGTAAGGGCTACAATGCTGACGACGACGTCAAGAGGATAAAAGAGGCCATGAAGGGGTGGGGGACGGACGAGGAACCACTCATTCAAATATTTTCTGGTAGAACCAATGAGCAGAGACAACAAATAAGGAAGAAGTACCAGGAGAAATACAAATCGGTAAGTATTAAACCATTGCTATGTTGTGTCCCGTATGCGTTGGCAAAAGACGGATGATAATTATACCCCTTATCATGAATGGAGCTACTTTGAGATTGGGCCTCAGTTTCTCCATTTGTAGTATAACAGATTTATCCCAATGATGTATAGTCAGGCTTAATGACCTGCCCAATTCTTAATCATATATCTTTTAGTAGACATATAAAATATGAAACCGATTTTGAAAACGGGCAAACCTACGTGTAAGTAGTAGATGGAAACTGTACTTTGTACCCGGCACATCTATTACCCTGATTAATATTAGGATCTGCATGGGTAAAGCATACATGTACCGGGTGGGCCGCCTACATGCATAATGTACTTTAAAAGAGGTTCACTAAAGCTGCAAGTGTCGCGAATTGAAATATGGCTGATCATAGTTCTAATATGGACAGAGGTAGTCTAGCTATATACCACAGCATCGTCTAATATTTGAAGTTATTTGTACTCGTATAGTTAAAAACAGCTGCAAAGACATCTTCTTCCCGAGCTAGCTTGAAACTCTGTATGAATAAATGGCACATTATAGGAGGAAATGACACAACCTACGCATGTATGTGTCCTGCCATGGACATAAAAGACTTGACATTTTAACCCTGTATGTACAAAGTGTCTTGTACAGGCTTGTGCGTTGAGGTTTATGGCCATTGGCCGTCATGATACCTCAATGCACTGCTGGTGAGCGCAAGATTGACATGATACATGAACGCTGCTCTATTGAGTTAATGACCAGTGTTGCAATAATACACCATTATGATAAAATTCCATCGTATTTTAATTAAGCACGATGTTGCCCTTAAAGTGATAACATCCGGGCTTCATGCTACCTGTGTTTTGTACCTGTCAGGACCTGCTGGAGGACCTGAAATCTGAGTTGAGTGGAGACCTGGAGGAGGCTGTGTTGGCGCTCATGATGGCCCCTGGAGAATATGACGCTTACTGCCTGCACGATGCCGTCACAGGAGCAGGGACCAGTGAGGCTGTCCTTATCGGCATCCTCTCCACCAGGAATGCTAAGGTGAGTTGGGGAACTTTCTTCCACTATAGGTTACTGCCTGGGGGCTGGCAGTGGCAGTAAGAGGGATCATGACCTGGGACCAGCTGGGCTTGAGAATGCGTCTAGGTCTGAGTGCTGGTGTGGTGTCAGAGTGCATCAAGGTCTGGGGTAGAGGCTGGGCCTAAGAGCGCGCCATGATTCGGGCAGGTTATAATAACAATCTTTGTATTGATCTAGATTTTCAGTATTTACTCCCTAAACTCCTGACCGTTTAAGGACCACATGAATGCAGTGAGTTACTCGCCAGGGCTGCACCATGACAACACAATATATTACAAGCCTTATCCCGTTACCTTTCCTTCCTCCACAGGAGCTGAAGTCCATCAGCTCTCAGTATGAGCAGCAGTATGGCGAGTCGTTGGTGGAGGCCATAGAGGGTGAGACGAGCGGCAGTCTGGGTGAGCTGCTCGGACGGCTGGTGCGCGGCGAGAGGGACCAGGGCAGCTCAGTGGACCAACAACTGGTAGATCAGGACGCCGAGGAGCTCTACCAGGTATAAAAGCCAGGGAATAAAAAAAAGTTTGGGTCTCCCATTAAATGGGGTGAGGTTTTAATGTAATATTAGGTCTGGATAACAATCAATTTTATTTTTAGAATAGATGTATAGGTCATGATCAGTCCTGTCCTGATTTACTATGTAGGGCCGGATAACTGGAGCACACCTCTCTTTTTTCCTTTTCTTAAATCAAAGGAGTTATGTTTTTCTCGTGGGGGATATGTTTGCCGTTCATTCATACTTTGTGATATTACCGTTTATCTTAGTAAGTTACGTCTTTGATATCAAATTCTCATACAGGTTTCTTATGTAAATAATATGAACTCCTTGTTTAGGACGGCGCGACACAAATTAAGTTGGATGATGAGACCTTTAAGGATGTAATGACCAAGAGGAACCGACACCACACCCGGGCAGTGTTTGACAAGTACAAAAAGGTAATTCAATATCCTCTACAGCTATAAGTCTATAGAGATATACAAGAGGGCGAGGTTCTAGCACTTTAGGGACAACATACTACTTTTCCCTTTGTCGTCATGATGCATGAATGCAGGCTTTGTGAGAAACCCGCTATAGGGCTACATTCATGCGTCATGTCATGCATACAGGGTTGCTAGTATCCACTTAAATGGCATGATGCTGACCTAGGAGCAGTATGAAACCTAAAAGAGCAAATTACCACGGTATACCATTTAGTAATTTTAGTCTATTTAGTTTTCCAATAAATGCTTTCCCTTGTCGTTAACACAGCTGTCTGGTCGCTCGATCGATGAGGTCATCAAAAACTCATTTGCTGGAGACACAGAGGATGGCTACCTTGGTTTGGGTAAGTGAGAGTGATTTATGCTCTATAAATATCATTGTTGTCATGATGCATGAATGCATCATGCCGACCCTTTGGGAGTGCATTAGAAACCCCAGGGGGTCTTGCAACAGCTAGTGAGACAGCGACACATTTCCAAGGCCTTGTGTTTTTATTGTTGGCTCATTGTACTGAATACAATGTAATATTACCCCATTTAACTGAGTAATTGTGTTCTGTTCACACTTTTTAGCCCAAGCCATCCAGAGTCCGTCTGACTTCTACGCACACCGCCTCCACTCTGCTATGGCTGGGGTGGGTACCAACGACCAAACCCTCATCAGAATCCTCGTCTCACGGTCCGAGGTAGGAGCCTATCCCTTTATAAGCTACATAATGCTTCACTGCAGTGTGTCCTTTTAGTTATCATGATGCATGGATGAGTAGCTTTCCAGTGATGCATGAATGCATCACGCAGACCCTACGGATTGATACACTCTCATGCACTCGCTGTTGAGCATGCCATCCAAGATAGCTGAGCGCTTGATGCACTTCCATTTAAATGGCGTCATCAAGGAACAGGGGGGGTTGTCAGAATCACAGTACAGCTATCAATCAGGAAAGGTTACCATAGACGCGGTGTACAAGCTCACTAACGCCATCCATGAGGCAAAAGACAAGGGCATGTACACTGGCGTGGCGTACCTGGACCTGAAAAAGGCGTTCGATTGTGTCCCACACCCAAACCTGCTAAACAAGCTCAAAGCACTTGGATTGACTATTGCCAACCTGAGATGGCTAGAAAGTTACCTCACCGGTAGGACCCAAACTACCTGTATTGGTGGCATGCAATCGGGCTCTAAGAGTGTAGAGTACTGCGTTCCCCAGGGGTCCGTCCTAGGCCCTCTCCTGTTTGTCTACTACCTGAACACACTAGTGGATCACTGCACAGGCTGTGACGTCATACTATATGCTGACGACGTAGCCTTGTACACATCGCACAAAAGAGTGTCGGTGGTTGAGGAGAGACTGGGACGGACCCTGGAGAGCGTTGCCGGCTGGTTCAGATCGGCCAGACTAACTCTAAACACAAAGAAGAGTCAGTGCGTACTGTATCACACCTGTAGCCGCTCAAATGCGAAAATCCCATTCTCTGTACCAGTGGATGGCGTAGCGCTAAAGAGTGTGGCCTGCTACACTTATCTGGGCATCCCGCTGGATCAAAAGCTGAACTACGAAAAAGCTGTGATTGGACTTGTTTCAAAGGTGAACTGCAGGCTGTTCAATCTAGCCAAAATCCGTGACTTGATCACACGAGCAACAGCGCTCATCATTTACAAGACCTGCATAGCCACATTGTTTGACTACTCCGGCTTCTTCTATTCAGCGGCCAGTGAGGCAAATCTGAACAAACTGCAGCGCCTACAGAATCGTGGCTTGCGAACCTGTCTGAACAGTGCCAACACTGTGTACACGGTGGAGGAACTGCATAGACTGGGGGCTACCACCTATCTGGCCCGGAGAAGAGACGAGCTCTTGCTGACCCTGATGTACAAATATTATGGCCAAGAGTTTGGACATGATGTGGTGCGTCAGGGTGACAATGACAGTCTCAGGCTCACTAGGTCGGCTGACAAAAAATTGTTCCCCTTGGCCCGCCCAATAACCGAAAGTTACAAAAAATCAGCCATCTATCGGGGCAACATGCTCTGGAATGTTCAGACAGACGAACTGAAAGATAGCATCTCGAAAAATCAGTTCAAACGGAATGGTCGAAGAGTAGTGGAATACCCCAAGTCACAAGCATGAAAGCGACATAAGTGTCGAGTTACAATCCCTGCGCGGATAATGTCGCCAGTACAAATAATTATGTATTAGCATTAAGTAACTGTTTGTTGTCTCATCTACCCTAGCCTCATCCATACTCATCCCACTGTATTGACTGAACAATGTATTTGATGTAAACTGTTGTGTATAATATATGAAGCAACAACATATCTGAATCATGATGAAAATTGGAAAAAAAGCCAGTATGTTGTATGTCATGTATCATTTTTCTGGTGAAATATACTCAAATGTACCGCGTCTCCGAATGTGAAATTTGAGAATAAACGAGTGCGTTCAGTGCTCATTGAACCAAAAAATATAGGGTCCCCAACATGATCCCAATGCAGTGTTAGTCGCGGGCATTGCATTGGTGCATCATGGAGGCAAATAAACAAGAATTCTTTGGGCATTTTATTACAATAGGAAATCATTATTATTATAGCAGTTTGGGCATTGTCGTTATCACTACCCATGGTTAAGAACATGATAGATTACTAATTAGTTCTATTGATTTGTGTCGTATAATTAGGTACAGCAATCTCGGGCCCCATTAACGGGTCTGTATGTGTCACAGTGCTAAACAACCCAAATGAAACAATTCATTACTCAGCAATGAGACATCTTATAATATCAAATGACACATCACAGGAGAGAGGAAGACTATGTATTTTTCTTTCTAACCCATCTGTAGCTACCATGGCTACCTGGGCAGTAATTAATGAGAAATAAATTGGTGACATGAATACAACTGCACTGCAGACAGGTAGATTGGAATGGTTTTAATAGGGGAGGCACTGGTGCTATCCTCACAGAAAAGAGGGCCAATCATCAAAACTCTCATTTGTGTTTGTGGGACCTTATACATGTGGATTCTCCAGACTAAGCATATTTTGTAGGTATCCTATTCTACTTTGTGTCACAACACTAACTATATAAACCCTCCCTAATTAAGTTACATCACTTTTGCAGGTGATTTATATGGTCAGGTACCCCCTAACACCACTCAAAACCCCCACCACTAAATAGCATATAGCTTTGTGAGTAATGTTATTTCGTGTAATAATATCCCTGCCAAAATTGGTGAAAGTGGTTCTCGTGAAGGTCTCTGTTCATTGGAATTACAACAAGAAATATGATATTCATGTGGTAGTTGGAATGAGGGTCTGTACTGAAGGTCCCAAAGAAAAAGATTCTGAAAACATCTACTTAATCAAGGACATATCCTCTAAATGAGAGCAATATCCCTACAGCACACAGCATTATAGGTCCAGCTAAAAACACTCAAGTAGCACAGCATGCATACACTGCATCAGAGGTAGAGTGGTAGAAAGTGACAGGTGCACTCTCCCTATTTTTTATGTTTAGAAAATCATAGAAAATAGTCTATCAATGATAGGTGCATAAAGTTTGCAGGTCTGAATTCCACTTGATCCCCTCATCATAGTGTAGGATACAAGATGTCATCTAATAATTTCCCATTATAATATTCATTGCGTATAATGATGAAACTGTAAATGGAACAAGACTACAATGTGAGCACTGCAATTGCATAAAAAATGTATATAATGTGTGTGGCCTATTTTCAACCAAGATTTAAGCAGACGATAATTTCTTTGTTTCAGGTGGATTTAGCAGACATCAGAGCTCGTTACAAGGCGTTGTACAAACGGACGCTGGACGATGCAGTGGATTCCGAGTGTAATGGGGACTATAAGAAACTCTTGTTGGCCCTGATCAAGGACAAGTAAGACAGCTCAGTAGCCTGCGCATCTGTACCTTATTTATATACATATTCCAGGGCCAGACGCAGCTTGTATCGTTGTATCCCTCCGTGTTACGTGCATTATTATTTGTGATGCACCTGTGTTTTATTCTACATATTGTGCAATGTGGCTAATCTGTGATATTATTGTATTATGTATTGCATACCTGATCTGGAGAAGGTATTATGCAATGTAGTGTGTTGTATGTTATTTTTGTTTCTATGGTAATGTAGAGCATGTTCCTGCCACTGGCTGAAAATAAAAGTTGCTTTACCCAAATAGGTCTAATACAAAGATGAATAAATAGGTTGGTTCGTGATAAGTCAGGGAAAACCTTAGGGTTTCACAAGATCTTTTCTTCTTGACGTACTCATTGATGTATAGTTTGATACTTCTTGATAACCATATTATGCCTTTATTTAACCCTTTGAGGACAGCATAGTGCTTCAATTTATTGTGAACTTTTGACCTTATGCATGGATGCAGCATCGGCAAGCAACTCTGGGTCAATCAGAGGCGCTGCATTGGTACATAATGACGGCCAATGAACATGAAGCCTTGAGAGACCATCCATTTCTTTAAAGGGTTAAATATTGCCATACTAGGTACAGTAGAATTCCAGCATGCTGGATACCTTTAGACATTGGCGTCCTAGAGCCACATTATGTTCCTTTGGCAATACATGATATTATAATTCAAAGCTTCATAGCCATCACCACACAGCTTGTTAGCCTGTATTATCTCAGCTTAATATTTGACATATTTGCTTGGCTTATAGTGACATTATATTATTTAAATTGGAGCGAAGGACTGTATGCACGTATACATTACCCTTGGGTCGTGAGTGGTGCTTGATGAAAATTGTACAAAATATATTAATGATATAGTATTTACTCTAAATTAATGAGTAAGGTGTCAGTTCTATGGAAAGTTACACGAGTTGATATAGCATTAAGAAGAGTATTCATTCATAATAGTCAACATTATATAGGGTAGCATATAGTCTGTGATAACTGTACGATAGTTTGTGGAGTCATATTCAGGTGTTGAACTGCTGACTATGATACGTTAACCATTTAAGGGCCAGGCGATGTATGAATGCTTCATCATCATTTGCCATCAAGACACAATGTAGTGCTGGCGATTAACTCGCTAGCACTGCATTGGTGCACCATGTTGACCCTTCAGGGGTGTATCAACCTCTGGTAGGGTCGGTATGATGCATGAATGCAACATTGTCGAGTTACTCGTCGGTAATACATTCATGCATCGTGATGACAAAAAGCTGTATTAAAGTACTAGGCCGTCCTTAAAGGTGCAAGGGTGATTAAAGGATACAGAGCTGGGTGATTTTAAGTGTTTCAAAAGTGATAATCGGTATGTATCAATTGGCATCAGAGGCATATTCAAGTAATCTTTGTTTGACACAACAACCAGTGATGGTGTGGCTCAGTCTCTATGATTATATCTCAATGAGGCCCAACCCAGAGCTTATTTATCCACACCTAAACACGCAATTCTGTGTATAGAATTTAAAAGAGGATAACATCGTAACGGCCTGCGTCTTTCACGCGTGGAAGATATATCTAAAGTATTTAATGAAAGCAAAAGTGTTGCGGGAACAGAAATGTGTTGAATTCTGGGCTGCATATAGGGCTTTTATGTGCCCAGTTCTTAATGCTTAAATGCAGCACTTGTGAGTTACTCGCCAATGCTGCATCCATGCATCATGACGACAGAGGCCATATAGCACATTAAATCACTATGCCATCATTAAAAGCACAATAGAGGTAAAATGAATCTATAAAGCCTTTACAGCTAAGGCTAATGCGTGCCATTATGTATACAACCCATTTCGACTTTCTGTGTTGTATTCATTTAATTTGTCCAAGGAGTGCAAGATAACACTCCCAATCAATTCGGACATGGCATTGCTATTACACAGAGCGCAGCTGTATGTTTCTATTTTGACTTTCTGACTGTCAACAAAGAATGTTTACACTGGCATAGATTCCTTTCAAACTACAGCATTATATAATTCATCTATGGCCGTCCATAGACCATATCAACTATCAGTGTAGATTAAAAAAAAAGTGTTGATAAACGACATTCGATGGTGATTGTGATACAGCATTGGAATTCCAACCTTGATGTACGTGTATAGTTTGATTTGCTAGTCGTCAACACATCATTGCTGTTAGATAATGAATAAAAAATATATGCGTGTGTTTGGGTCCCCAAAGGTGTGTTTCAGGTTACATGGTCTGAAAATCTAGGTTAGGTAAATCAGACTTTTCTAAGCCTAGGAAATACTCAGAAATTAGATTGCGAACTGCTATGCCAATTCCTTTTTTTCAAACGTTGTTTTGGGTAAGTAAGGTCGGGTAACCTGAAACACACATGTTAGTGGCCTTATCATGGCATTTCTGCTGAGAGACTAGCGATGATTAGAATAATTATACACAATATATCATCTGCTTTACACATCGACCCTACTGTGATAAATAATCTGACAATAGTGAATACGGCATGGTTCCAATGTCAATAAAACATTATATTATATATTCGCACAATGTCTGTTGTCTTTAATATTGTCTGCACTACGCTATACGCATATAGAATATTTTCTCATAGAATATTATATATACTGCTGGAAATCTACCAGTCCTCTTGCACGCCTCGTTGCATGATACCAATGGCTCAATATTGTACTATTCAATATGCAGACATTATTTCTGAGCTATTCTCTTGTTGGCTCAGTAATAGTGTCTAAGGAGTGAAAGGGCATGTATGATGTCAGTTATTTCACCTATTATATGTGACATGCCCTAGGAAAATGGACCTTAGTGCACCCTGCAATGAGGTCCCTTTTCGCAGTATATGTCTCGAAAGTAGACGAGCCCTGTATGTTAAATGCATTCCATGTCGCCGCCCATCTGTGCTTGTATTACTAGGCAATAGTATTATATCTTATTAGTATTAGTATCATTATTAACACGAATTACTAGTAAATGAATTGCTATTAACAATGAGGGCATGGCAGAAAATGTTGTTCAACATTTTATATGTTTAACATCCTGGATGAAACAAAGAATGTTTTGCAATAAGATTCAGCTCGGGTGGTACCACGCACGCTGAATCGTTATCACAATGCACATGCTATTACCCATCACAAATGATTTAAACAATGAAATAAAATGATTTTGGTCATGCCATAGCATATTAAAGCACGATGCTACCCTTAAACGGTTAATATTAAGCTACCTATATCTTAACCTAGACCTATCACATGTTCAACGGAACCTAACAATTACTTTGCTAGAGGTGCAGAAAAGCCAAAGCCGACTCCACCTCGGAAGGCGAGGTCACAGGAGCGGAGAGATGGGTCCCGGGACCGCAAACCTAGTCCTGCCGTCTCTAAAACATCTACAGTCTCTAACAACAGTAAGGGAAAGGCTACTGCCAGCCCAAGAATTACCAGAAAGGCTGACAACAAAAAGGATACAACGCCCAAGAAGGAAAAACCATCCCCAGCAAAGAAACCGAAGAATGCATCACAGCCGAAGGGGCAGCAGAAACATGGGTCGAAGAGCGTGGAGAAGGAGAAGGATAGCAAGAAAAAGGTGAAGGCGGTACTCAAAGAAAAGGACCAGGAAGAGGAGGAGAAGGGTGGTGACAAAATAGAGGAGGTGCCAAGAAAAGAGGACGTAGTAGAGGAGGCTAATAAGAAGGATGATAAGCCAGAGGACACAGAGGAAACGGAAAAGGAGAAGGATACAGAAGAAGAAATACAGCTTGTAGCAAGGCCTCCGGTTAGTATAGTTACCAGAAATACACAGCACATCTTATTTGGATATTTCTATTGATGATAACCCAAATAGTAAACAGAGTCATTAACATAGTATCTCTGATGTAACTAGTATGCACTTCACCTCACTACCCAGTCAGTATTGCTTAAAGATGGTATGTCCGCTAATTTTTGGCCACCTTCTCATTATTGCTTGATTACATGATCCATATACTTCAAAAAGATGGTTGATGGAAGAATTGTAAGGTTATGGGACTTTTTAACTGAACATTTAGTAGGTACCATATATGTCCCAGTTGGGTCGCCAAATTAGACCCACCATCCTTTGGCCGGGGCTGCCAAGTGGGACCCATGATGGGCTTGCCCATATTTAAAGTGCCAAGACCCAGCCTAGATCCAACCCACATTGACACAACACTGCAGCAATTATATATTACATGGTGGTTTCTAAGAATATTACAGACAGGTACGGTATGAAGTATTTGCAATGTATTTCAAAGAAATTTAGTTGGTAAGATAAGTGCATCTAGGTTTCTCCGGGGAAGTATTATGACCATAGCCCCAAAACCCATATCAGTCTCATTAAGCAATGCTTTCTGGGTAGATATACCCATCATATAAATGATATACATTTCACAAATAACACTCAAAAGCACACTAGCGCATTTTACCAATCTAAGACCTTTTACTTTCACAAAAGCTTCCGTGGCTGTAATAGAAAGGTCTAGTATTTCAACGAGTTTAGTTTTATAATGCTGGTAGATCATAATTGAAACCCCCTTTCTTCCCTTCTCCCTAATGTAAGCCTGGAGATCGAAAATTGTGCATGTATTTTTAGTTTCTTACCAAAGAAAGATCCGTCCTTCCTTTGATAATAATATTCTAATATTTAAAACCCTTGATTGACGTAATATGCCTTATCCTCTGCATGACTTTAATTCGATATTCAATTCCATAATTATTAGAACAGCATGAATGGCTTACAAGTTAGAAATATTTCATTCCAAATGCGTTCCTCCATTTTTGCACATCGTTTTGTCATTTATTAGACATATCATTTCATAGCTCCCTTCTGTATTTCTCGAGGACATCATCAATCACATCGGAATGAGGGTATTTTCCTATCATCAATAGGTACATTATATATCTGCATATGACTCGCAGGAACAGTAAAACAGCCATTTGTGTGTAACATGGTTACAATGGCAACAATCAATTGGAGTAATACATGAGAAGACCCCACACATACATATAATGTATCATGGTTTTGGTTATAGACACCAACCACTGGGACGATACAAGAGGACCCTGACGTAGACGTAACTGATGACGTCACAGCGTTGGAGAAGGCCTTAGCTGGCTGGAGTAAGTATAACCCTTGTGTGTGAGGTGATTAGCTAACCCTTTGTGTACCGTCTAGTGTTTTATTACATTTTATTACATGACTTAACGTTATGGGTATGATTCCGTGTAAGAACAAAGAAGGAAAAACATACCACTCGGGGTTGTGGTACATTTTGCGTACAATCCCCACATGTGGTACACCTTTTGGTGTTCTAGACAAACCAAAAGCCAGTACATGCATTTACTCATGTAATAGCAAGGATAATAGCATCGATCTAGACAAGGCTCCCGCAGATTTAACAAAATATGGTAGAGGGGAAAGTAAAATAAATTGTATTGCATGCTAGCCAGATGCACCTCTGTTTGGTACGGGCTGGATGTGAACCCATCATACAATACTGGCTACATGCCCGTTTCGGAATGTTGCATAAAATGCTCCTTTCATCAGAATCCATTCGTGCATGATGGATATCCTGTGGGACTGTATTAACCCAGTAGGGTCGTTATGATGCGTCAATGCAGCACGGATGGATTACTCAGGGCTGCATTCAATCATCATGACGATAAAGGGGGAGAATGCATAAAAAACACTACGTGGCCAGGGCCTATGAGTTGAGATTCAGGCCATATGCTCGAATACACCAACCATTTAATATCGGTTTAGTGTATGGCGAATTTGGCCAAAAAAAGAAGGTTTGTTTCAGGTCACCCGACCGACCCTATCAAAAGAGGGCCGACCCTACGGTTTTTTATGCAATTTTGAAGAAATTTCCTTATTTTTAGCCTTTTTGGGTCAATTGTTGGCCCTTCGGAGAGGCCGGGTAGTACTTTCATGTTTTAAAAAAAGTTGAAAAAAAAAATCCGACCTACTGACCCTACATTTCCATACCATGTTACCTGAAACAAACCTCTTTTTTTTGGCCTTTGCACCAGGTTACTATACCTAGTTGGCTACAAATAGGTGGCTTCTTATAAGCAAACTATTGCATGAGGTAAAACTAAAGATATTTACTACTGGCCCTGCGCGAATAAATTTTGAGTCATAATACTAATATGCGGGTACAAAGATATAATGATTCCCATGTTATGATTCCGCTGGTGTAAATATGCATTTAAATAGTAATTATTATACTACCGCCCGAGCCACAAATACATTTCCGTGTACTACTACATTTTACTACCGCCTGGACCATATTGACATTTTGACATACTACTACTTATGATTATACATATATAATCTACCCTATATACTACTTGAACTGTTGTTGAAAATAAATCTAATCATGCCCATTGCGTATTACGTTGATCATTCAACAGATAACGATGAAGAGGCTCTCATTGGTCTCCTCTCCAAACGGACGGCTGAACAACGATTGGCGTTGAGGGCCAAGTACGAAGAGAAGCATTCAAAAGTAGGTTAAGAATTTACGCGTTACCAATCCCAACAAGTGTTATAGACTCAACTGCAATGATACGATGGTCACCAGCAATCCTTAAAGATTCCGTATACTGAATCCTGGCTCTGCCCTTGGAATATCTCACCGGATTTATGCAGTCACCATACTTCAGATTCATAGCTATATCATTACCTGGTCCTCAAATTAGTTTGCCGAGATTAAGCTTTCCCTTGCCCATTTGGCCCTCAGCAGAATAAGAAACGCACTTGCTCTTTGGTGACCTTATAGACAGCGATTACCATCAATTTTGTGACATACTGCTTAGGAATGGATGATACCTGTGGGTGTCTGTGCTATATAGCACTGCACTAGCATCGCGCAGCATCATCCACTATGACACAAAGCTACTGGGATCTGCTCTAGGGCTGAGTTACTCCTTCTTTACACCAAACAGGAGCTGCTGGCTGTGATCCGCTCTGAGCTGAAGGGGGACTTTGAGGAGACCGTGGTTCAGATGCTCACCCCTCCACATGAGCTGCTCGCTAACAGCCTACACGACAGCATCGAGTCCATCTCAGAAGACAACTGTCTGCTTAATGGGCTGCTCGCTCTTAGCAGTCGGAAGGTGAGATAATTATATTGGTTAAAAATAATACATGTACAAAAATGTAAATATGTTGAAGGGGAATTTAATTAATGTCCTATTCTGCATCATAATGTGTTTTTGACTTAACGCCAACTGCTATATGTCAATGAGATCCACCACTAACGTCTACACCTGGTACCTGCTAACTGTGTTATATTCCCCGGGCGATGCACTGCCTTGATACTTACATATAATGCCTCCGTTGTTTACAGGAAATTGATGCTGTCAACTCCAAATACTCTGAAGGTAAGAAACGTGGTTAACCTTTAGGCATGAATTTCCCTTTAGTTGTTCATCAATTCTAAACAGGTATGATATTGGCTTAATATGAATCGTGGTTAACCACACCAGGTTGACTGCGCTATCGTCTCTGATAGCTGATACACCAAAAGTCTGACTAATATTCAAATGCTAATTCTAAATTTCCTAAAGTGATGTAGATGAATGATATTGATACATTTCTCTCAGTATTCAAAACCTCCTTCCTGAGTGACGTCAAGGAGGGCGGGGCCCAGGCGGCCTACGTCAGTATCCTGGAGGACATGTTGTGTGGGTCACGTGATGCCACCTATGACGTAGATGAAAAGGGCGGCAAACAGGACGCTGCCACCTTATACAATGTAAGTCAAACCAAATACCACTATAAGTGCAAAAAGGTGAGTTAGCCTAATCATGCTATTGCCTGGTCCAACAAGACGATAAATGTTTCACATAGATGTATTGCTAGTTCCCTATATGGGCTAATACTATTATAAAGTACAAAAACACATTTCATATACTACTACCCCAAAAGCAAAAATCTATTTCATGATACTACAACCAGAAAGAAAGCGCCATTTCATACACTACTACCCCCGCATCTTTCCCGCATAATGCTGTTACCTTCCACCATGAATACCTTCCCCTTCTCCTTGCTGCACCCCTACACTACCTCCCAACACACATTCCCTTCTAATAAATTCCACTCACTCCATCTGTCACTGGTGCCTTTACATGTTCCTGTATCTGGTAGCAGTATATGATATGGGTTTCTGTATCCGGTGGTAGTATATGAAATGGGTTTCTGTATCTGGTAGTAGTATATGAAAATGAGTTTCTGTATCTGGTAGTAGATTTTGAAAATGGTTTCTAACTGGAAGTAGTATATGAAATGGGTTTCTGTATCTGGTAGTAGTATATGAAATGGGTTTCTGTATCTGGTAGTAGTATATGAAAATGGATTTCTGTATTTGGTAGTAGTATATGAAATGGGTTTCTGTATCTGGTAGTAGTATATGCAAATGGGTTTCTGTACCTGGTAGTAGTATATGAAATGGTTCCTGTATCTGGTAGTAGTACATGTTTATGAAAATGGGTTTCTGTATCTGGTAGTAGTATATGAAAATGGGTTTCTGTATATGGTAGTAGTATATGAAAATGGGTTTCTGTATCTGGTAGTAGTATATGAAATGGGTTTCTGTATCTGGTAGCAGTATATGAAAATGGGTTTCTGTATCTGGTAGTAGTACCGTAAAACCTCGCGTATAAGCCGCGGCTAGTACGCAAGTCAGATCGGCGGTGCGGCTTATAGGATCGCCACAGTGTCAGGGTGCGGCTTATACGCGAGTTTTTGCTACTATGGTACAGTACTAAAGTCACCACAATCAGACCCCCTGTGCGGCTTATAGAATCGGCCCTAAGTCGGGGTGCGGCTTATACGCGAGTTAGGCTTGTACGCGAGGTTTTACGGTATATGAAAATGGTTTCTAACTGGAAGTAGTATATGAAATGGGTTTCTGTATCTGGTAGTAGTATTATGAAATGGGTTTCTGTATCTGGTATTCTGGTATTCTTCCTCCCTTCCTCCACCATTGCCCGTTTCAGCCTATGGGGTATATTTGTTGTGCAAGGCTGATAATTCTTATGTGATAATACCAATATCGTTATACAGGATGGCAAACACGCTTTGAAGCTGAGAGACGACACATTCAAATCCCTTCTAACTACAGCCAACAGGTCACAAGTCAAACTGGTGTGTGACGAATTTCAGAAGGTAGCGTAAATTTCCATGATAACAATCATTTTTATTGAAGGGTTTGAACTGCTCAGTTGTATATTCCTTTGGTAAAGAATGGCAGAAGGTGCAAATAATATTCGCATGTCCTTAGTCTAAGCATTTGCTATTAGACTATGCAGCAACCTAGTCCTTTAAAGGGTAACATAGTGCTTTACTGATTTTTAGGCGCTTTTTTGTCATGATGCAAGAATGCAGCCCTGGCCAGTCAACTCGTCAGGGCTGAATTCATGCATCATGTCGACCATTTGGAGATGTACCCAGTCAACATTTCTTAATACTGTAAACCTATATATTTTTTGTGCATGAATATTTTCACGAATTGACTACAAAATGCACTTTCACGTGTATTTGAATTGACGAATTTTGCCGTATAGTAGTTGTATGACTATACTGGAAAAATATTCGCTCTGTACATATTTTCGCGATTTTAAAATCCGCGAAAATCGCGAAAATATATACAGCGCGAAATAACATACGTTTACAGGAGGCCCATATGTGTTTTTACCTGGGCAAGCTGATTTGCCCACCCTGGGTTTTGGTCCCTTTTGTCCAGGGCTACCAGTGGGAACCCAGATGGGTGAGCACAGATTCAAAGTGCCCGGCCCTAGCCCAGATTTAACATACACTATAAAAATGTATAATAAATGGTTATTTCTGGATGGAAATCAGATTTTTTCGAAATATTTACAATGTATTTATAACACATCTGGGCTGCCACTGGTAGCCCCGGACAAAAAGGACCATAACCCAGATATGGGCAAGCCCAGCTGGCTGAAGTAAAACACATATGGGCCCCAGGGACCAATGCTGACTGGGTATACACCACTCAGGGTTGGCATTGGCGAGTTACTCGCCAGGATAGAAGCCGACTTCTGCATACTGTAATATTATTGATCATTTTAATATAACAGATGGCTGAGGAGGACATTGTAGAGGGCATCAAGTGGGCGATGATAGGGGATTGTGAGGACGCTATCCTAGGTCTTGGTAAGTAGCCCATGACGGACTATGCTAGAGATAATACGATTTTAAGCCAAGAAAATAGTCAGTTTCAGGCAAAATGATCTGAGAAAGATTGAGTGTGTGAGTGGCCTCACATATGACTCAGGGTAAGCTGAATCTGTAGCTTATCATGTACTTAGATATAGTATTCCCTTATAATCATTCATTGGTCAATTCTGGCATCAGAAATGAATTCCTTGTTAAAAAGTACCCTAAAGTCACGTGTCATACATGTATGTTATTCCATTTCAGGCCAGCAGGTGGGTGTGGGTGAGCAGGTGGGTGTGGGTGTGCAGGTGGGTGTGGGCGACAGTTGCAGGCTGCAGGCATGTACCGCCTTCTGTCCCTATAAAAAAGCCAGTCGATCAGACGATAAACGGCGACGATATGGGTGGTACTGCTCTGGACGCTCCTTTTATCCTGACGCTGTCACTGGCAACTCTCGTGTTGTCTCGCACAGTTCTCGGAGTGCACGAGAAGTAGGGGTGGCGCCACCCTTTGGTGAACGGTCACTACAGGAACTAAAATATTATTTTCTGGTGCTCTGTCCTGGGAACTTTAATTTGAATTCAATTTAAATGTTTTAGATGGTTTTCATTGTGTGTTTGAGGGTATTTCCACTATGGCATATCTGTGTGTGAAGAGAGAAATATGGGGGATTTTGGCAAAAGTAGTGATGTTTATCTTTGCTTTAACACTGAAGCCTATGTGCCTTTCAGTTAGAGGGTAGCAATTTAAGAACACTTAAGAGTTTATGGAAAAGAGAGAAATCAGTACCTGAAGATCGCAGCCCAATTTCAGGGTGAAGGAAAGACATTTCAGATTTCTTTTTGAAGGAAACATTTGTCCCCCAATCTTGCCTGTCTTTCCATGGTCTTATTTAATGGCTGTGGGCCATGGACATTAAATGAGAGCATTTCTCCCATGTAACAAAAACGTCATAAACCATGGTTCAGTCGTTTAGTATTACTCAGTTTACCCTGAGTCAACTAGAATATGTCGGTCGGATTTTAACAATTTAATCTTGAAGGTAGGCATTGGGAATGACTTTCGCCTTGTAACAATGAATATTGATTGCTGCAGTTATTGAAAGAATAATGAGTAATTCGGTACTAGGGGACTAGGCCGGGGGATTAGGTTAGTCAAATCAGTATGAACCCAATGGGTGGCCACCATGTAATTTTATAAACATGGAGAATCCGCTTCTAATTTAGGAGGTGGATAATCCACAAGTGTAGATGCTATAAACCATAGGTTAATCATCTATAGTCAATATACAATATTAACTGTGTTTCAGTCCGGTGTCTCCGTGACCCGGTGACCTACTTTGCTGAGCACCTCCAGGACTCTATGGCTGGACTTGGCACCAACGACACCAAACTAATCAGTATTATAGTCTCCAGGTCAGAGGTAAGTCCTACCCCAGTGTTATATTAGACATAAATTAACAGTTTCTGACGGAGATCATATATTGCATTATCATCTTTATAACATACGTATATAGGCCTTAAAGTGATTGAACTCAAGACTGATAAGGATTCTTCATTTATTGTCATAGCTTAAAAACCCAAATATATATCACCTGTGATTTGACAATAAAGACTTTCAAACGTTGCAGCTTGTATGTATTTACCTTACAGATTGACCTTCAACATATCAAAGGGAAGTACCAAGAGTTGTACTCCAAGGACCTGGCTGCTGCAGTCAGCAGTGAGTGCAGTGGTGACTACAAGAGGCTACTGCTGGCAGTACTGAAAGGGGCAGATACCACGTAAGACGATGACACCTCATTACCAGCTGGCATTAAGGCTAAATCCTGCCCTCATGTTGTGTTGCTATTTGATATACCCCCAAGATAAACCCCCTAGGTATTCTATCTGTGATAGTATGGTAACTGTGATGGTGTGTAGACGTATAAGGAGTGGTCATTGATTAATAAGAGGGGGTGCTGAAATCTTGTGCAGAGGCACGATCATTTTTAACACGTTGAATATCTTGCCCCCCCCCCCCCCCCCCCGCTCACCTTGCCAAAGGCGTCACCCCCCCTACCTTTGAACTATAGTAACGCTTGGGATTTCTCGCTTCCCAGGGACATAATCCTTCAAGAAGGGTCAGAAATGCCCCCCCCCCCCACCACCACCACCACCCCGCTTATTAATAAATGACCACTCCCTTATGAGCTTTGTAGACCCTATCTCATATTGTAGGATTGAGTCTGTGATATGGTTAATGCCAATGGACAATATTCATTGATAGCATTATTCTATTAGCTAAAATTAATATTAAGACAGTGATATTGTCCTTACATTATAGTGTTTGTGGTTTGCATGATATTCGATGTTATTATACTTAGTTATGTCGATTTGCTTGTAGTGATGCTTACTAGAATGTAATAATAGAACTGCAACCTGGTGCCTTCTTTGTCAAGAGAATACAAATTTGATAAGCCTCTGTATACATTATATTGATGATCAATTAATTGATTAATGAATTGTTTTTCTCAGTTCAAATATAATATAGTAACAGGCAGCATTGTAAGAAGTTCAATGATTGAGAAAAGTATACTGCACATGGGCTTTAAAATGATCTGCTGGTATAATGTATACTGTTTTTACACCGAAATTGTGATAGACCATAGTCTGTGATGGCATTTTTTACACCCTTTATACGATGCTTGCCATGCTCCAAATGGAAGCTGTGTGTATATAAACAGATTGATGTGTGTCTCTGAAAGAGTCTCATTGGCATTTTTAGATATGCTGTGCCTCTGTACATAGTCTACACAAAGGGTGCTAAGTTACTTGTAACACATCTCAATGATTGCTCAAAAACACATGTAAATGTTACTTACTTTTTCAAATAAGTAAGTCTATTACAGGGTAACACATTTTCAGAGCTTTGCTTACTAGACATCGGCTGCATAGAACTGTATATAGGAATTTGATTGATGTGGAATAAAACTATTGTAGCTACTTGGTGTTGTGTGTCATAGATAATATTGGTTGCGGCAACTGGATATTGCTTCGTTAGGCAAACCTCTTGCCTCATAGAATACTCAAGCCAAAAAAGGTGTGTTTCAGGGAACATAGCCTGGGTACAACTGCTAGGGAAGGTTGGGCGCATTCCTTGGAATCTCGAAAGTACCATGAATGAGTTGTCAGTATGACTGACCGATTAGTCCAGTAATTATTAACCAATAATGGCTGGCTATTTCAGTTTAAAGTATCTTTCCTCTAGCCAGACAATTATTAAGGTCACTGAGGTCTGTGGGGGGAGTCTTATCCATTGCTTTTCATATAGCCCGTTATTGTATTGTGTTGTTGTAACTTAACAGCATGCATCTACCCTTTTCTAGAATATACTTTGTGTTGTTTATCCTCTGTGCAAGAACTGTAGGTAAGTGTGTCGTCCGTCCTTTCCCTTGGCATAATATACACACACTGAACTATTTGTAAAGACAAGATACCCCCTCGAAATAATCAAATAAGGAAGACTCCCTGGTCATAGAAATTACATTAGAATAGACTGCCATTGCTTCTCACTTTCAAATAGGTTAATCTCGGATAGACTATTCTCTAATACACCCGTCAACGTAAGTTTATGTTACCCAAATATTGGTGTCCATGAAGACCTTATCTATATATTTCAGAACAATTATTGGAGAAGACCAAGCCAAAAACGAAAGTCAACAACTTCTTGGAGCAACTCCGGTATCTCCTGCCTTCAATATCATCACACCAGTGGATAGTACAAGTAGAGCAAGCGAAAGTGCAGCAAAATCCTCACATGATAACGAAGATGAAGAGGAGAAGACGGCTGATGTAAACCATGAGGGTGAGAGGGACACTAGCATAGCTGAGCCAAGTAACATAAAGGAATCCAAGAATGAGGGCACAACTGTCGGGGATAGTAATCTTGCAAAGGAGGTTAATGACGCTTCTATTGAAGCTGAAACTAAAAGCGAACCAGTAAGCAATGATTCTAGTGTATCTCAAGTGGATGGAAAAGACGTGAGAGCGAATTTGGTGGATATAGACGAGAATACTGATCATCAGAAGAGTACTATTGCAAAGGACAGTAAGAACGCTTCTAGTAAAGCTAAAACTTCTCAAGTGGATGGAAAAGGCGTGAGAGCGAATTTGGTGGATATAGACGAAAATACTGATCATCAGAAGAGTACTATTGCAAAGGACAGTAAGAACGCTTCTAGTAAAGCTAAAACTAAGAGCGAACCAGTAAGTAATGATTGTAGTGTATCTCAAGTGGATGAAAACAATGTGAAGGCGAGTTTGACGGATGTAAACAAAAGTCAAGGTTATCAGAAAAATACTTTTTCAAGGGCTGTTTCCATTGATGCTGAAACCAATGATTCCATAATGTCACAAGTGGACGAAAACAGTGTTAGGGCGAGTTTGTCAGACATAGACGAAAGCACTAGTCAGACAGACATGGAGGGTGATCAGGTAGAGAAAGAAACCGCTACAAACGATACTAACAGTGAACAGGTAGCTGGCCAGGTAAATGGTGATGGTGAGAAAGTCGCAGATGATGCTATTCAGAATGTAGACACAAGAAAGGAGTCATCAGATCAGGGAACACCTAGTAATGTGGGAAAAGACAAAATGATTCAAAATAAGGACAAGCCTCGGCCAAGACTCAGAGAACAATATTCACAGACAAGTTTGGGAATCATAGAGAAAGAGATAGGTTCAATAAATACTGAAGTATACAATATTTGTGTGCTTCAGGATGACCTTCTGGGACTGATTCTTCAAGAAGATCCTGAAAAGGATAAGAGTCTTGAGAATAGCGCTGGTGATATGGGCGTAATGGCAAACAATGGAGGGAATAAAGAAGAGCCCGACACTGAAATTAAAAATGCTACAAATAAAAGCTCAGCAGCATCTGGTGAAGGTGAGAATGGGCCTCAATTACAAAATGACCTTCTCCAAATGATTCTTAATGAAGACCAGGAAGAGAAAGAAACAGCAACTCAAGCAGAGGGCACATCCAAGGGGGTACAGCCACAGTTACAAGCGGACCTGTTACAAATGATCATTGATGAGGATCTACCAAAGGGGGAGGGCAAGTCCAAGGGGGAACAGCCACAATTACAGGATGACCTGTTACAAATGACCATTGATGAAGATCTACAAAAGGGAGAGGGAACATCTAAGGGGAAAGAGCCACAATTACAGGATGACCTGTTACAAATGATCATTGATGAAGATCTACCAAAGGGAGAGGGAACATCTAAGAGGAAAGAGCCACAATTACAGGATGACCTGTTACAAATGATCATTGATGAAGATCTACCAAAGGGGGAGGGCAAGTCCAAGGGGGAACAGCCACAATTACAGGACGACCTATTACAAATGATCATTGATGAAGATCTACCAAAGGGAGAGGGAACATCTAAGGGAAAAGAGCCACAATTACAGGATGACCTGTTACAAATGATCATTGATGAAGATATACCAAAAGGGGAGGGCAAGTCCAAGGGGGAACAGCCACAATTACAGGACGACCTATTACAAATGATCATTGATGAAGATCTACCAAAGGGAGAGGGAACATCTAAGGGGAAAGAGCCACAATTACAGGATGACCTGTTACAAATGATCATTGATGAAGATCTACCAAAAGGGCAGGGCAAGGGAGAACAGCCGCAATTACAGGATGACCTGTTACAAATGATCATTGATGAAGATCTACCAAAGGGGGAGGGCAAGTCCAAGGGGGAACAGCCGCAATTACAGGATGAGGCTCCACTGGTGGGAGCCACAGTCCATGGAGAATCGCCGGAACCGCAGGATGACCTTCTGCAGCTGATCCTCAATGAGGAGTCTGACGGGGAGGCCGGGGCACCCAAGGATGAGCTCATTATCTCTGGTGTTATCATTGATAACCCTCGTGAGACAACCCCGGGGGAAGAAACATTACAGTCCATCCTTGATGGGCATTCCCGAATGGGTCCATATAAAGATGAAGTACACAAGACACCTGATAATGATGAAGATAAGACGGAAACGGCAGGGGGGGTGCTTAACAATGTTGCGTCAAAGGCAGATATCGGCGACCGCGCAGTAAGTGCTACCTCATCTGATATGGGCGAAGCTGGTGGTGAAATAAATGAAGAACTTTTACAAATGATCCAAAATGGATATTCCATAGCTGAAACCACTAAGGAACCCAACGGTGTATCAGGTAATGCAGGAGCAGGACAAACAGCTGTATCTCATGAGAGGATCGAGGGTAATGATGCCAAGGATGTTGAAACGAAGGAAGTGGTGATGTCCAATAGTGAAGATAATGCTGTGGAACCTCAACTACAAGACGACCTGTTGCAGATGATTCTTGCCGAGCCTACTGCAGAAGAGCCTGCAGTAACCAAGGTGACTGGGGACACAAAAGAACCCTTGGACGATACAGAGACCTCCAATCTCGGAGCTGTCCTCATGGACATGATATTGGGCACAGACAATACAGGTGATAATGTCGAGACAAATGGAGAGCATTCGTCTGATGGCAAAGATGAAGGTATTGAAGTGGATGCTGAGAGTAAAGAGGAGAGTTCTGAAGACAAGGATGGAGATACAGCACAAGGGGATAAGGAGGGAAAGCCACGCACAGAACACACAAGGCGCAATAGTCCAGAAAAACTAGATCCTGAGAGTAGGAAAGAAGGTGGAACTTTAGATAAAGCTCCTGCCACTTCGGACAAAGTTCCTGCTTCTTTGGATAAAGCTCATATTACTTCAGACGAATCCCCTGCTACTTCGGACAAATCTCATGTCACTTCGGGCAAATCTCCTGCCACTTCAGACAAAGCTCCTGCCACTTTGGACAAAGCTCCGATCACTTCAGAGAAAGCTCCGGTCACTTCAGACAAAGCTCCTGCCACTTCGAACAAAGCGCCTGCCACTTCAGACAAAGCGCCTGTCGCAGGAGGAACTTCTCAGGCAGGAAGTGGCAGTGCACAAGTGCAGAAGAAGCACTCTGTCGGCACCGATTCTACGAGACCACGTGATCCCATGTGTTCAACCAAACAGGTAGAGATGGAGAAGAAGTCAAACACTGTAAGAACAGACACGGTCGACAACATGAACCCTGAAATGTTGAGGAAACTCAACCTTGAAATGAAGAAATGGCAACCGGACACGACAACAACTGCAGTTGTTCAAGAGGAGGAAACGGGAGAGGAGGCACCTGAGGAGACTGCTGCTGGTAGGGATGGCCATCAGGAGACAAAGGAGGATAAGCTGAAGGCAGAAGCTGATGACTGTGCAGCAGTTGGTAAGGATGAGTGCACGTCCACAGACGATGAGGTAGCAGACGACGAGCTGTACGGTGACGACTGGGACGCCGAGCTGGTGGCTGTGGTCGGGAAGGGACTGGAGCACAGGGACACCATAACCCACATGGTCCCCCCAGAGGACCAACTCCTCATCATGACTCAGGACACCACCGGGGGAGTCCAGAAGGCAAAGAGCTTAAAGGTTGAGGAGATCTCCCTCGGGGGAGACAGCGGCATTGGGAACGGCGCAGACGACATTGGGAACGGGAATGGCGGGAAAGTCGGTCATCTTGAGGTGGACACTTCAATAGATAAGAGCATCGTGCATAACCTGGTAGAAACCATTATAGAAAACTCGGTCAATGAATATACCTCCCACCGAAGTGATGTCAATGCAGTAGGCAACACGTAGATTGGGTTACAGTAGTGATGTTATTAACCATTTAAGGACCCCGTAGTGCATTAATGTGATATGTCCTATGACGTCATAATGAATGAAGGCAGGTCTTGTAAGTCTACTCGACATGGTTGCATTCATGCATCATGACGCCCCATGGGGTTGGTACAGCATGAATACATGTATCATGACGACAGGGTGAATGCATTAAAGTAGTATGCCGCCCGTAAAGGGTTTATACAATACAACGTAGCCCTATTCAAGTACGTCGATATATATGTGATGTTGTATGACAACGAGATGGGGGTCATAATATGGTGTTAACTTGTTGTCAATAACTCAAAATAAACCATATGCATGCATATTGAGGATGTTATTCTTAAATAGAAATGATATATCATTAAGGGGTGGAGAGACGGGGGGAAAGAAATATAGGAGTGATTGAAAAGATATTATTGGATGTATTAAAACGTGTTATACCAGCATGGAAATAAGAAAAAACTGTCCTAAGACCTTGTTGTACGTACATCAATTTTCGCCTCATTACATGTTGTATAATTATAACGAAAGGACACAGGGTAGTATTGTCATGTCCACGTATATATACACATACAGGGATGCCAAGTTACCCCACTCTAAAATCGTATTTCTTACGATTTTTGGACCCCAAAATCGTAATAAATTTTGGCTAAAATCGTAACAAAAATCATAACATTAAAAGGACATTTCTCAAGGGTCAGTATGGTGCATTAATTGATTCTCGTGATTCATTTAAGTCGTAATCTGGCTTATCAGACATGATCTATCATTTGTTTGCTCTCAATGTGTAATGTATATTTCTAGATCTGTTTGCTTCATGACCAAAAAATCTAGTTTTAGTTTGTATACCTCAGTATGGTACGTTGACTTTAAAATATCCCACAGATGCTTGAAAATCGTAATTTGATATGCAAAATCGTAATGGGCATAATAGGGGTCAAAAATCGTAAAATTACGAAAAAATCGTAACACTTGGCATCCCTGCACATATATTATACTGTAAAATATTGTGTCGGGACAAGAAAACAGGTGGCATAGTATAATGTATTAAATTAACCCATTAAGGGCAGCGTAGTGCGTTCGTGCATCATGCCATTTTCGGCATGAAGCATGAATGCA
The DNA here is from genome assembly GCA_947462335.1 of Harmothoe impar. Taxonomy (NCBI): domain Eukaryota; kingdom Metazoa; phylum Annelida; class Polychaeta; order Phyllodocida; family Polynoidae; genus Harmothoe; species Harmothoe impar. The sequence continues at coordinate 83,770,737 of OX381704.1, read as the reverse complement.
GCCCTAGCAAGTACTTGTCCTTATAGGGTTAAGCCTTGCCTCCTGCAAGTACACGTGCCTGCTCCAAACCATTACCCTACTACCACCCCTCCCCTCCCTGCCCATAAGAGGGATGCAATATTGATGCTCCATTTGTGTAACGAAGAACTCCGTCCCATATATATAGCTTTAACACATGGGTGTCTGCATTATAGAATCTCATTGCGCATATATTACTAGATGCAGTGGTGGGAGTGGAGGCTTAGATATTCTAAAGATTTAATCTAACAAATATATGTAATAATCAGTATTAAGAGAACATATAAATAATGTACCCAACATAAGACTTACAACGACCAACAGACTACCATTGTAGTATTATCCGTCCTTGAATTATCAGTGTTCTTTATCTAAAGGAATAAGTGATATGGCAAGTCTTTTTTAACACTAACTGTTTCTTATATAATTGACTGGATTCTCTGTGGTTGTTCTTATGAAAAGTATGTATCTGTACAAGATATGGACTATTGTGCGATTAAAATGTTTAAATTACCTAGTTGTGTTAATCGTGTAGTTTTGTTTCTACTTTCCCATCGACGCTAATGCTTTCTATAATCAAATCAATAAGATCTTGAAATTTTATTATTTGTTTTCTTATATGCAGTGTTTATTTGTCAATCACATTGTGTCAACGAATATATAGCGGTTGTTGTACAACGACTAGACCTAAGCTGTCTTGACTTTTCTAAATACATGAAAGCATAGCGACAACGATCATACCGAGATGTCGGAATAGTCCTCGGGGGGAGGCCAGTCCAACTGCACGGCCTAAAATGTAAGAAATGAAAAGACATATGGTTAGAGAGTATCAGAGAACAGCATATATTTATCTATAACGATAACGGAATATATATAATAGATATCAGACAGGCTTAGGTCGGCATGATGTCTTAAAGCCTCATGTTCATTGGTCGCCATAATGCGCCAACACAGCGCCGACCAGTAACTGGCTGGCACTGTCTTGGTGCGTCATACTTAAAGCTTGACCGTCATGGTTGAAATGAGGCCAAAAGCATTTTTGGATATAGTTCAGTTTTCATTCACAAGAGGGCTGTTAAGGGCTGGGAGCTCAGCTCTTAGGCCAAATAAAAAAAAAGTTTTGTTTCAGGTAACATGGGATGAAAATCTAGGGTCGGTAGGTCGGATCTTTTTTTTTTTTTACTTTTTTTTTTTTTTTCACAGCCCCTCTGCGATACCAAAAAAGTGGGAAAATGTGGAAAAAAAATTCAAAATTTTTGTAAACCTAAAATTGACCCAAAAAAGTGTCAACATTTCAAAATTTCTTCAAAATTGCATAAAAAAAAGTAGGGTCGGCCCTGTTTTGATAGGGTCGGTCGGGTGACCTGAAACAAACCTTTTTTTTTTTTTGGCCTTACAAGCACAAGATAGGGTGAATATGTTGTAGCTGGACAATGCTCATGGTCCCCTGTCCAAACACTGCTGCTCTCTGGTGGAACTGTTATTTTAGTCCATGTATGGAAAATGCTGAACTTATTCCCTGACGGCCCAGCTTTAACTAACTGTTTAGGAGTGTATCATCAATCCCATAGTCAGCATAATGAATTCATGCCACCCTAGCGACTCACTCGCCAGGGCTGCATTCATGTATCATGACGACAAAACAGCAAAAGACTATAAAGGCTTATTAACCACAAAATTTAAATCGTCCCTCATAAATATCACAAGTAGAAAAAATAAAACAAAAACAAAAAAATTAATAAATACCACAAGTACAAGACTTACATCGACATCCAGCTCCAAGATGTCACATTCTGCCCTGAGCAGCTCGCCCAGGTTGGGGCGGCTACGTCCCAGGTCGCCGTGGACGAACTCCTTGACGTAGGTGCCGGCCTGGGTACATAGGGACAGCTGGAAGTGGTGCGCGTCCAGCAGAGACGCACTCATCTTGTGTACCGTACGCTCACGGGTAGCCACCGAGCGCCTAAACAAGGATGGGGGATATTATGATAGCCATAGTATAATAGGAAATACACACACCCCAATTTATACATTGAATATAGGTGTCGAAGGGTCAAAATTAGCTCCCTCTACGGGATTTTGTTTAAGAAATGAGCAATCCTTTCGGTAAAATTGGCCATTAAAGAGATCATATGGACTAGCATTAAATACATAGCTACTGATTATATTTATAATATTGGTTGCTAAGTAGGGAGACTACAGATTAGGCCAGGGGATATTGAACATTTATCTTGGAAGTAACGTTGGTGCCATTTACCTGTGAAGAACACGGACCGGCGTCTGCTGTAAGACCACTAGTTCCTGTGTGAGGAATCAATTCATGAAATATTAAAATGTAATAATAAATTGATTATCTAAAAGGCCATGGGAAAATACATGAATATAGATTAGCTTTTTGACCGTCTAAAATCGTTGGGATATATCGGATTCATGAATGCATCATAACGACAAAAACTGCTATGCTAATTTAAAGTTGGTATCCCAATTGGGATGACTAGAATTGACCCCTCTCAATAATTACCTGAAAGTCTTTAATGTACACTTTTCTCCTGAAATGGGTGCTTAATTCTGGTTACCAAGAGTCGTATAGGCTTTAATGTGAAGTATGTAATAACATCTAGATCTACAGCTTTCATTGAGAAAACTCAAGCATTGGCAAACCATCTGAGATATGCTGCCACCTGTACAGATGGCAATGTACTAATATGTTCATGAATGGAGTTGAGCTACTGGGTCTGCAATGGGAATATTTTGTAAACACTATGTACACAGCTGCCACCTTGTGGTTTAGAAGAGAGGCATGCTAATTGCTTTATTTTTGACTGCTCAGTGAAAATTCATATTTGCTACTGTGTGGGGATTTTTGTATGGAAATAGTTCTCATAGAGCTTTAATACTTTCACATATGTCTTACAACATCATCATGCTTATCCCCATGCTGGAAGTGGAAATTCGTCACCGCAACAGTTGGGATACCAACTTTAAGCTGTTACTCTTCCATGACGACAAAAGAGTAATATCACTTTGTTGCCCGTAAAGGGTTAATTGGACATATCATATACGTAGTGTGCTAAAACAGCAGCTACCTTTATTTGTAATAATTCGGCCAGTTTGGCGTCATCTACTTCCTTATCTACACAACAGAGGGCGCTGTACGACTTGATCTTGCTCTCTTCTCCCTCCTTTAACTTTGTCGTGTCTTCTCTGCAACAACAAGGCATATTGGGAATCTTGACGAAAAGCGAAGTTACAATTCTCTAAAATGTCAAAACATTTGTTCTTATTTATGGGCCAAATTCAATCGATTATCCTCATGGCGTAGAAATTTAAAAAAAAAATTGTGTTCATCATTTCTCTTGGCAAAGATATACATTTTGATATATATGTCATTACTAATAATTACTTTTTAAACAACTGTTATACTAGTTATCGATTATATAGCATACATCAGAATAGAGTTCATTTCCAAAAATAAGTGAACCTGACTTTATTTTCTCTTTTAATTCCTGGCCCACTCGTAAACGTTTTAAAGAGTCTACTTACCTAGGCACCATTTGGAGATCACGGATACTGACCCGCGTTGTTGAGTCATTAATTTTCTGCACGGAAAGAACCCTTGAGGTGAGACTACATTCATATATACGAAAATTTAGTTTAAAAAAATGCAAGATGACATGATTATGCTGTTTTAACGATTACAACTCTTGCTAACTGAGAAATTGCATGAACCTTACCTTCTGGAGTTTGGCTAACTCTTCACGGGAGAGTCTGATTTTAAGTGGATTTATCAGTTCAATAATGAAGGGTCGACCTGAGAGAAAGAAAACATATAGCTGGTCTAGTTATTTAATCTCCATCAGTTAAAGCACACTTTATATTACCGGTAATACAAGATTCATCGGAACATTGATGTATCATCATATCTGTATATGAATATGAATTATTAAGTAAAATGGGTAACCAGGCTGGGGCAATCTTGTTACATATTTAATTAGTTACTGGCAGATGTTCAGTTCAAGTATTTCTGTACATTAATAGATAGATACAGTCAACAGTGAAGTGTGCCTACCATTTCCCAGCATTCGGACGTCCACATCTTCTCTTCCGGAAGCAGAAAACCTATAATCTGCAAGCAAATCAAAATGACTCTCACTAAGGGTCTTTTATGGATTGATATTTATATTGTTATGGTAACTCGAGCCAAATAACTCATGATACATGATCATAGCAACCTAATTGCGTTTATATACATATAAATACACTCCCGAAAGATCAGCATGATGCGCAAATACACTGCCACTGAGTTGCTCGCCAGTAATACATTGGTGAATCACGAAAATAACAGAGAACCACCAGAAGAAGATCATGCTGCCCTTAGAGGGTTAATAGATGTAGGCGATATCTAATGGCCTGGCAGTGAATCCATCTGTTGTTACCTGAGGAGCCTGTAATCTCCACCACGCTCTCACATATCAGCTCCTGGATGGAGGAATCCGCTTTACGAACACCGTCTAGAATCCAGGGTGACTGGGGTAACTCGCGGCAGAATTTGTTATACCGCCCTAGGGGGGAGATACAGAGGTGACATCTAACTCAAATTGAACATCATTTATTGACAAAGTACTGAAATAAATTATTTCAGGCTTCATTAAGCTGTTGTTAGCATTGCATTCATGCATCCTAGGAATGAAAGTGACGAATCTAAAAAACAACTTGAAATGTTCAAATGGATATCTCCGGCTACAATTTCTCTATAGGTATTAAAGTACAGGGCTTCGTGATATGAAAAAAAACACACTTGAAATCAGGGGAAAAGTTGAAAACTTCCATCCCTTCATGATGACTGTGATGGGCATAGCGCATTAAAGCACTATGCCGTCCTTAAGAAGAAGACATACAAAGAAGAGATAACTAACTGAATTCATAACGGTATAAAATACTATTTACTATAGATGGTAGAATTTGAGTTCTAATGCTGTACCTGCCATGAAGATTGCCTCATTTGTACACTCAATCCGCGGACACTCACACACCAGGTAGGTCCGACTGGGTGGGCACTGGTAGCACCTGCAACCAACACACATGTCAACGACACACGTGGACAGGGGGAAGGGGGAGGGGGTTTCGATATACAGATCATCGGGATGTATGTGGTTCCCAGCGCGCTCTGTTGTTTCTTGCAAACTATCATATGAGGTTGTTCTTTTTGTTTTTTTTTTGTTTTTTTTTACAATTTTCTGAATTAAGGAAATTATCATTTATCATCACTGAGTCTACCTTTAATAGTAGTACCTCATGGAGTACCGGTGAGTAAAATCAAAATACGAATTTTTTTGAAGGATAAGACTAGACAATATCTGATTGTACATTACTTTTTGAATTTGGCCTCTGAGAGATCACTGATGGCGCTGTTCTTTCTGGCAAACTATCATATGAGTTGTTGTTTTTTGTTTTTGTTTTACAATTTTCTGAATTAAGGAAATTATCATTTATCATCACTGAGTCTACCTTTAATAGTACACGTAGTACCTCATGGAGCACCGGTGAGTAAAATCAAAATACGAATTCCATTTGAAGGATAAGACTAGACAATATCTAATTGTACATTACTTTTTGAATTTGGCCTCTGAGAGATCACTGATGGCCTTGGATACATTAGTCCTTGTAAATATTTCCCATCCCTGAAAAGGATATGAAAGAATTGATTAAAAACAAAGTGGAAAAAAATCATTTATCAGGCATGCATATTCAGTATGGCTTGAGTTAACTCTTATCTTAGGCACAGGTAAATACTATAGTCTAGTATGGGGAGGGGGCTATGATAGATTGGACTATATGTACCGGGTAATATATAGTACAGTATTTCTTCATATCTTGTGTGATATATCTGTACATGTGATTTCAACAAGAATGCATGAAACGAGCCACATTGGAGACCAAATAGACTTGAAAGGTGTGCTACATATTCCTGACTGATCTGTATGCACTTAAATTATTAACAATTATTATATATCGCAATGACACACATACCGCCCGGTTATTTTTCCTTCTCCTAAATACGTTAGGGAAACAATCGAACCTGAAATGTAAGACGCAGATATATTATAATAGAATCTCGTAATTGTAATAATGTTTTCAAAGAAACATTATTTCTTTAAAAAAAAAATCAATTGATACGTGCATGCAAACCCCATTCCATCGAAAGGGGCTGCGTATTTTATCAATTAAAATTTAAAAAAGTCAAAGAAACAGAATTAGCAGTAGATAGGATCAACATAAAGTCTAAAGATACAGGGAGATGCCTTCTCCCGCACAAGTACGTACAGAAATTTGCATTCTCGCTCCACGTTGGAATGTTCAAATGTCAGGCAAATGTCGAATGTACTCTGTAAGAAAAAGTTACATGTGTTAATAATTTTTGACACCGGATATAATGAAGTGTACCATCAAGCACTAGATCTTTCAGTATATTTATACACGCATAGGATTATAAAATTGTGCATGTATTCATAGAAAGTTCAAACGAGCGTGTCAAGCACTCTCCATCTGAGAGGGGCAATAAATCCAGCGTCAAAACCCTTGAAGGCCACATACCGGTAGTTCTTATGTGTACATGTATTATGCCCTTTTGTGGCCATGAGGAATAAATGCGGCCCTGGCAAGTAACTCGTCAGTGCTGCATTCAAGCATCATGACGACAAATTAACATGGTTAATCATTTTTGCCTGTGAGTCAAAACACTGAAAAATTGTTTAGTATTAATGAATATATGGAGAAGTCTTATACCTTCATACTAAATGGCACGCCTATCTTTTGTCCCAGAGAAGGTGAGTTAACCCACTTCCAGACTTCTTTTAGAGCAGCAATGTCGTCCAATCCTTGTCCGTAATACATGTTCCTGTCATAGAATAGACTCGTTACTAGCTTAAAATCCCGTATTGTAGGCCTATATTGAATATCTGAAAATCATTATTATGTGTAGGCCCCTAATGTCTATTAATCATACAGATTCTATTTGAGGGGTATTTCAAGTTACTTTAGAAAGTGAAGACTTAAACTTAGATGGTGTTATTAATAGCTATAGACAATGCTGGACCTACTTGCAATGCTCACGTAACATCAACCATACACTGTGCTGAAAAAAAGAATAATTCCATAATTCAACTGTACCTTTCAAAGAAGAAAACTAATTGCAAACAATTCTTTTCCCCCTGATGCTTCTTATAATATGAATTTTATGTGTGTTTAGCTTATAATATGTGTGTTTAGCTTTTGTTTCATGATCCCTTTAATTAATTTATGTTTATTTTTTCCGTCAAACTTACCTCTCGTAATAGAGTGGAAACCGGCAATTTGATGGAGATGAAAAAGTCGTCACATTCATGGTTGTCCTTCTTTGCTACATCTGCGATCTGCAAACATATAATATATTTCGCTCCGTCTCAGCAACATTACAGAGAGGCATTATATAAAAGAATGCAACTAGTTTAGGTAAGGACCATTTACATATTACATTATCTACATAGATCCAGGTCGGAATTATGTGTATGACAACAAGTATCGTATTCGATGTAATTAGCAGACAATGCCTTTTTTAAATGATTTTAAGAGGGGAGGGGGACTCTTCTTATCATTTATGCGACTTATTACGTCAAAGGTATGTTGGTACTTACTCGTGTGATGAATTCGTCGCTACAGAAGTTGTCTTCTAAGATACCTAGACAGGCCGGGCAGACAAAAGTAGCGTCACTGTTGGATTCATTTGTGTTATCTTCCATAGGTTCAACTTTCTCAACTGGAGCTGGTAACAAATCATCGATTTCCTTCTGCAGTTCCTATAAAAACAAAGTGGGAGGCACATATACATTATTGTTTTCTTCGGTGGAATCATCATTGATAACTTATATACATTTTTGTATATCGGTATATTATATATAGTTATGCATTTATGCAATTCCAACCAATAATAGTAATATATGCATGGATGTTAACAATAAAGTACACTCTTTATGTCTATAAAGAGAAAGTCCTAAACGCGTACATGTATATAAAAAGGGGAGTACCGGTAATTTATAATTTACCAATATCTGGTGAGGTGCAGTGAGTAACTAAATTTATATGTTTTCATAAAACTTATTTGATATTTATTACATGTAATTATTACATTTTTATCGATAATAAAATTTAAGCAAACGATGAGATAAACAAATACCTCCAGCGGCCTCCTGTATGTGGCTATCTGCTTGTCGCCCAGAAAGCGGATGGTGCAGCGCACACAGCAGCCCCATTCCTTCAGCAGAGCAGCCGCTTGTCCAGCCTTTGTGCGGTCTTGTGTAAGGAACTTGATCTCATACTAGAAAGGTGCAAAATTAATTAATGCAGTTATTAATGACTGACCATTCCATTTTAACCCCCCCCCCCACCTCCCTCAAAAGCCTTTTGAAAAGGGTTGACAAGTTTCATCACAGCGATCCGATTGGCGGACTTGATCAGATAAATCGATAGGCTACAACTAGTACGTAGGGTGTTCCAGGCCCCTCGCACCTCGCGTAAGTGTGAGCGCGACTTCCCGTTTTTTAACTTTCCAAGTATATTGGAGGTACTTCTAGTGTGTACTTTTTCACAAATGAAGCAGTTTTGAAATCGCCTAAGTCTCTAGTTTCATGTCCTAAAACTGTGAGTAGCTATCTCTTTTGGCTGAGGTGTTAGGAGAGTGGATGTGAAGTAAGGTTGGGTGAAAATCTTGGGTGGCTGGTGGACATCACCTCTTGGTAACACTCCCTCAGCATTGCTTTACACATAAAGCTCTCCTGTGTAAGCTAGACTTGTATTGGTTAATATCAGCCAATAGGAAGATAGCTTACATGTTGGCACTAATTACAAAACAAGTGGTGAAATTCTACTCCAAGTAGTTCAAAAGATACAGCAGTTTCTGGACTAAATCAGCATATTTCAGCACCAAGACTCGTTCATTTTGTTTCACCAGATATCACCATTTATTGCTGTATATCTTAGCTTTTCAATGATGTCTTTACATCTATCATATTCCAAAAATTGAGGATAGGAGAAGGAAAATTGTGAATGAACAGCATTCACAGCTTCCCCTCCAGCTAGTAATACAATTTTCTGGTTGTTTTTGTTGATCCACCAACCCCCCCCCCCCCCCCACCTCAGCCACTCGCATACTCCTACTAAGCCTTCCATTCCTCTACCGTCAGTAAAATCTCTCCGGATTGGCAGACCGTCAGACTCTGGCTTGGCCTTGATCTCTGCCGTCAGACGAAACTGAGTTTACCCCCCCCCCCCCCCCAGCTAGAATAAAAATAAATGACTCGGCCCTAATTACAGTACATTGCTTACTGACACTGTCACTGGCGTTCGGCCTAGTAGTAGTACAGTATTCACTTCAGTCATAGTGATATGTTACTGTCAATAGTATAATGTATTAGGCCCTATATTCAATTATATTGTCCCTCTGAACAGCTGAACAACAATGTCAACATGTGTGCCGGTGGGCGATAATACAGAGTTTCTGAATGAATGCGCTCCTACAGCTGTTATAACGTGATAACTGTACTCCCAAAAGGTTTCTGTGTGACCTATTAACACATATTACGATATACAATAGAGAAAGGTATGGTGTTTAATTATTTGACTTACTTCAGCGGACTTGTCTAATGCTTCATTTTTCAAAGCGGCCTCCATTTTGATCGACGGCAACTCCGCAGTAAATAGAATATACGGGATAAAATAGAAATATAATAATAAATACATTCACTGTTCTTTCCATCATTATGAGATATTTTTACTATCCCTATCATTTATCCAACATTTTTATTAACTCTGTATTTTGGAAATCGCCTAACAAAGATTTACTGCAGAGTACACAAAACATGGATGAGCAAGTGGCATTGGCCTGACAGGAAAGTGTCACTGTAAATATTGTTCTTTTATTCTCTTGTGTACGTACTCTAAGTTCAACTAGCCGTAGAAATGACGACTACATTAGCTTCACAAGCGAGTGAATACTTTTCCTCGCTGAGTCCGCTCGCTAAGAAGGTTAACCAGGACAAGGAAAATCTCCGACGTCGGTATGGGGAAGAAGAGTGGACAAAGCTCACACATGAACAACAGGAGGATCTGCTGAATAAGTTTTTCGTTGACGTCGAAATACTAGAGAAATATACAAGTGAAGCAGACGAAGAAGAACGTCCAGAGTGTTTCCCCAAGTTGATGATACCCAGCGGAGAGAAGATCTGCGTTGACTTTGATAACGATGTAAGTACAGTAAATAGGTTAATTAATTGGACCACGCCCCTTTTTTGGGTCAGGGGTCAGGCAGGTGCGTGGTGATTAATTGTCTGGGTAATGGCACTGGTGGCCCCACGGACATTTGGCCCCAGTCTGACGGCCGCAATTGCCTGGTCTAAATCTAAATGTCTCATGTCGCTGTTAAAGGAAAACCCCAGGTCGCTTTTGTCACTAAGGCCCTAGTAAGGGAGTGATCCTTACGGTGGGGGGGGGGGGGGGGGGGGGGGGGGGTTGGGGGGAAACAAATTTCGCGGGGGGGGGGGGGGTCAAATTTCGACCCCTTACAAAAAAACTCTGCGTGCTCCGCGCGAAAACCCACCACCCCTCCTGTTGATAAAAAAAAGTATCACTCCCTAAAAGAGGTGCTGCAGATTAGGCAAAAAGAAAGGGCTAAATCAGTAAATGGACTACATTTGACAAGTGAAAAGAGGGCTGGTGACAAGGGACAAGACCTATTTCTTATATAAGTGATTCAGTAACAACCCTCCCCGCCCCCCCCCCCCCCCCCCCACGACCGCATTGGGCCCTATCACTGTGAACTTTGAATTAGAACCTCCTCTTCAATAAACTATAGGCCTAGATTAAAGCATATGATCGTAAAAAACACATTAATTGTCAAAGAATTGATAACAGCATGATGACAATAATAAACTTTTAGACTGTAATCAACTGTAGTATAGTACTTATTTGATTTATTTCTTGGAATTGCAGCAAGGGTGGACATGGAGAGATGAGCACTCTGGACCATTTTCATGGATGACGAGGGTGAGTTAAGCATTAAGGGGATAATTCTATCCTAAATATTTAAATGATTTGATAACATGTTCAATCCAACAGAAGATGAATAGGACAATTTCTTAAGTTTTACTGCATGACAGGGATATTTTTAATTTTATAATTTACATATTTTTATACAGACAGACGAACAACTCCAAGAGAGTGTAACAAAGTATTGGGTAGTAACAGCTGGTACTAATATGGGGTAAGGCAGGTGAGTGAGGGGTAGACATGGGGAGGCCCACCACCATCTTATCTAAACATCCAATAGTGGCCGGTCGCCGAGGGTCGCCGGTCACCCGTAGTTGTGCGCCTCTGTATATAGAGGAAAATGTGTTTAATCCAATTTCTAACATGACTGTTATAAATGTGTTAATTCAGAGTCAACAAGACCTGACGTTGTTCGATGACGAGGATGAAGGGATTGAGGATGATGCCAGTGACACTAATAAAAATGGTGGAACGAGTAACAAGAGCACACCAGTGGGTACTCCAAAGCGGCCACTTCGCAAGGCTAAGAAGGCACAGTCACCTCGGCCTGAACACAAGGGTAACCTTGCGTACAAGCCCGAGAAGAGTATTTGGGATTCTCCCTTCCTCGCTGCTGACCGTGGCCTCGACTCAGCCTACCCAAGTTCTCACTCGAGCGATCAGTCTAAAGGGTCAGACGAATCAGACCATGGCGACATGATTAACAAGTTCGGTATGGCCGCTGCCTTCAGTAACGCAGTCCGCGAGGCAGAGGAAGCCGAACGACATGGCTCGGTCTGCTCGTCAGATGACATTAAACCGGATACAACAAACATCAGAGCAACTCTCCCCCCACCACCACCTCCCCCTGGGCCCCCCAGGAAGGAGACCCCCCGGAAGGAGCCCTCCCCAGACAGGTCCTCGGCCACCCTGGAGGTGGGGCCGGGGTACCGGGCCAGCCCGAGTAGAGACAGCATCAGCAGCTCAGGCAGTGGTAAGTCAGGCGGCCACCGCAAGAAGTCAAGCAGCAAGTCGAGCTCCAAAGACAAACATTGGAAGCCGTCTCGCATAGACAAGAAGCCTGAGGCGGAGCAGGCCCTCATGTCAGAGCTGTCGGTGTCTGTCGGCTCGTCAATCGGAGCCGAGGAGATAAGGGGACAGGTGTCACCGGTCTACATTGAGGCCCCTGGGGAATCGTCATCCGACTTCAATTCCAGCATCAACAGCAATGCTAAATTCCTCTTCCAGGAGACCCTAAAGCAGGAGACCAGGGCAGAGACCTCCTCATCTTCTTCCTCCGCGGTTGACCCTGGGCCATACATGACGGTGGCCAGCGGGCAAGTCAACCTGGCCATGGACAACGACGGACATACCACGAATCAAGATTGTGAAGAATTGGACGACTGGAAAGTGGATCTGTTCAGCGCGGTAAGGCAAAACTACATACTTTATAAATCTTTGATATTCAATGGAGGAAGATGACAGACAAAGAGAGGCAGTTTCATTAGTTGATGGGTTTTTTTCAAACCAGTGATATTATTTGAAGGATTCTAACCTCGACCTAAGGCTAATAACCAAAATGCATGCTGACTACTAATAGTTTTATACTGCATTTAGTATAGCCGTCTATTCCATCACAATCTCACTGTTTAAGGTTTGACTCTTTGACACGTTCACTGCCGTATAATATAGCCATTCACATGTACCTCTATGATTTATATAGTGTTAAAGACATTTAATTTCAGGATGAAGTAAATGTATAGTTCATAAGTAAGAGGTAAGGTGATTCCTGACAAGGAAATTATAACAACCCAACATTGAAAACTTGTATCCGAGATACAACGTCTCCCTTACCAACATCTCCCCAGCACAGACCGGGTATTCCAATTCCTTCTGAAGGATTTCCTCATTGTAGTATGGATGATTAATCGTTGATACAGGTGCATAGGAATGCAATATCACTTGGAAAATAAGGCAACCTATGGCATATGCATACAGGTAGAGATACATTAGGCTACAGGAAACTATTTGGGTTTCTATGCAAATCACTTAATATGATCTTCCAACAAGAGCGTTATGCTGTTGAGAAATAAGTGATGCAATTAAAGATTATGTATTTTACTTGGCATGTTCATTGGAAACAGCTATATATCAGACCGTGGTCAGTGACGAGGTTTGGACTCTTCGTGGGTGTACCCAGCTATTTTCAATGGTGGTGGTAAAACGAAGGGTGAATCACGATGCCTTAACTTTTGCATGAATCAAAAATAAAAGTAGTGATATAGAGCTCTATGGAGGGTCTATTTTCGATAGGATTTTATAAACATTACCTGTTTATGAATGTGTTCAGCTGCCTCTGAAGTATTTAACCCCCCTCCTCACATCAGCCGGGTCTCCCAATGGTCGATCTTCACATCACCGAGTACCCCCGCTGTCTCCGCCTTGCCTACTTGCTGTAGTACTTGTATCACTCGTGAGTTGCTCTCTGCAGCAGTGGGCAGCTCGCTACCTTGTCCTGCCCGCCATTATGTGTCTTCTTTTTGTCACTACAGAGCAAAGTCACCCAGCCGCTCCTGGCGCAACCCGGCACAGACACCTCCCAGGACTCCCTCCTTCACGTTCGTCCAGTTCCCTCCCTTGTTGTTAGCCGTCTTAGACAGTTTACAGACCAAGCCTTAGATCATCTAGATACCGTTTATTTTGGCATACTCTTATCACATCAATGGCAAGACCAACGATCTACTTGAGGAGATCGTTTAACAACCCTATACTTTGTGTGTGTATTAAAATTCAAATATCAGAATTCAAAGTAACTCTTTATCACTGACTTAGGAACAAAGTCTCTCTTTATCACGAAATGTATTGGAACGCTTATCATGATTTTTAGACTTGAAAAAATATTTCAGTTACACATAATGAAAAAGGAAAATTCTAATCAAGTTTAGAAAATTGGCCTCCATTGATGAGTATCTGAACCCGCTTTCGCTGTTGCTGCTGTTTAGCCTTGGCCACACCACATCCTTGCATCATACATGATCCTTGAGTCTAGGTACTACCTACTGGAGAACCTCTCTACCTGACGTCATCAGCTCAACCAGAATCATGCCTGATGTTTTCTTTGTAGGAACCTCTTCAGTTGTATCCCTATGTTGTAAATTGTATGGTAACCCTTTAACGGTAGTGTAGTAATTTAATGCTGCGCTGCATCATGACTACACATGAAGCCTTGGGGCATTATGCGGCCCTTAAAGGGTTATAGGACTCAGTCATTAGGAACCCCAGAATTATTAAGTGTGATCTTGTATCTAGAGCTTAAACCAATGAATATAGACATTTCTATTGCTCTGATTGGGTTTGATAGTTTAAAGCAAACAAACTATTGCAATAAAATTGTAGTTTATTTGATTGAGAAAAATAGGTGCAGATATATTCCAGATGCATGCATTCAATTTTAGTAAAAGAAGAGAAGAGAAACATAAGCAATAAGACTACATCGATACAAGTTGTAGAACAAAACCCAATCACAGCTAATATATGATAGTATTGATTTGAGTTTGACAAGTATTTCAAACAATAGAACAGAATGTTTTAAATCATAGACCTTTAGATTCTGATATAGGGATCATTTATCACTTCCAATTTTTTTTTCTTCACCAGGCAGTACGTGCTTGCACCAAAATATGTCTGTTTCAATGTTGACTGCCGTCTTTCTTGTAAAATATTCTGATAGTTATGATTGCAGAACATAGATTTTTTTTAAAACTTAAATGCCTGCTCAAAATAACAAGATACCCGGCTACTGTCCTTGAAACACAGACAATTATTTTTTATTTATTTCAATTTTTTAATTGTTCATTTATCCTGATTGTCAAGTGTTTATTTTTTTAATTTTACCTATTAACAATCCGTTATAGTGGTTAAGATGTGTGTGCGTGTGGTTGTTACGTAGGATGAGTATTTGTCTCACTATGTATGTTCATTGGCGTTTGCACCCTCTATGTCCTTATATGTTGCATGTTTTTCCTTTTGTATGTCAACGTTGGCAACAAAGTCGGAGTGAATGCATGTTTTTTAAGTGCATGGTTGAATGATACCTGTCCTGTTATAAACAAATAATGTATTGTCCAGGAGAATGTTGTTTTCACATTCGCTGAGATCCATCGTTCTATATGGCATGCGTTCATATGATAAGTACATCATTCTGGTTTATCTTCAATATCTTAACCGTTTTATTCATCGGTATTTTTTCCATTAAATAATCATAATCAATTATAAAAATAATGTGTATATATAGGGTGTTAATAAATAGCAAATTGAATACTACCAAAGCTAAGTCACTATGGATACAGAACTATGCACAAAGAAGAGAAGTATAGATACTAGTCTATGTACATACACCAATATTTCTAAATTACCTCGAAGAGTATTTTGGTGAATTAGGAACGCGGGAGAGCGTCCCCATGATTAGGGATCCACGGATATTATACGATATACAGTTATTTGAATATGAACTTCAGGGAATGTCCGCTTTATTTATAAGTAGAGAGTGATGAACCAACGCATCTCTTTGTTAAATAAATGTGGGAACTCTTGAGATTTATTTACATTTTAATTCCTTTCATCATTTATTTTTTATAGAATAACGTAGATGATTCGGACGCACCAAAGACAGGGTTTGACTTCTTGGACAACTGGTAATGCAGCACCAATACGCCCCCTACACGACTTACCATGAACTACTGACGTGAAGAGAACCACAGAGACGTAATCCCCCAAGAACTTGATGACTGAACAATAGGCTCACAATTATACTGGAACATAATCTCATATATATTTACATTCAAAGTAATATTCGTAAAAATGAAAGTGATTTTGCATATTATTTGTCCAAAGCTCTTCCAACAGTTTATTGTTGTTGTGACTTACCAAAGCTAATGATGAAAACATCTAAATATATACACCGTGAGACATTTTACGTATTTACGTTCATGGATCGGTTACATTTCACAAGGAAACGTGTAATGTCTCAATTATTTTCATATTCTTTTATCTTTTAACAACTAATATGTATAGATCTACATCATATACCCGCTGTGGAGATGTTATAAAATCCCTACTCCTGTAACGAGCTTAAATGACAAATTACTATTCCAAACTGATACTCAGCTTGACTGCTGTATTTAACTATCCTTAGGCAGCGAAACTGTACTTAAATCATACATATGCACTATGGTAATATTACCATTACAGTATCTTTCTATATTTATTGCACGGCATGGGTTACGCTAGCATGACAAATGGACATGCATGTAATGACTATTTATTGAAGGTCTTTCAGGAAAGGGCCGTAATATTATAGTTTATTTGTTGTGAAAATAGAAGTCAAAGAGTTACTTGTATATCGCCAGATGTTCTGAGTTGTGAGCTTCTACATATTACCAAATAAACCACTGCCGGTTTCTTTTTGTGAAACAAAATTCAGATTTCGTTGGTACAATAAAACAAATTGTATATAGAGCTAGATTTCATGTTATTACATTACACTCCTGTACATGTGGGAACACCTGTAGGGATATATGTATCACCGAAGAAACTGAAGATTATTTTAAAATTAGCAAAGAAATATTTAAGTTTGTGTTTAGACATGTGTCATGTGATCTCATGTATCTGTATGTGAACTGCTTGTCCGCCATGTGCTAATGATTCTGTACTCGTAACGCATATCAAAACCATTCAATGGCCGCATCATACCTAAAGGTCCGAGGTCATACAATGCCATGATGCACCAACGCGACGCTGGTGAGTGACTCACCGGCACTGCATTGGTGCATCATGCCGACACTTTGAGAGTGTATCAGTCCAGTGTGGTCGGTATGATGCATTATCCAGCACTGATGAGTTTCGTGCTGGGCTGCATTCTTGCACCATGACGAGAAAGGGAGCATAGTGCATTGAACACCATGCTGCCCTGAAATGGTTACTGCAGACATATCTCCAGTTGTAGCCTGAGGCTTTCTACCCAAGCTTTCGTGTGCTTTTCTGTTTGCTGCTCCAGTAAAAGAAATATATTTATGGTGCTTTTTTAAATGGATAAATTGACGATGACATATTATACGCATGTTTATGTAGAATTTGACGCATTTTGCTAAAATGAAATATTTCACCTTGAATACCGAGTTGTGCAATTTAATAATCATATGCATTTTGAATCTTTACAATACTGGCTCATGTTAAGACCCGACTCTATGCTTTGATTTGTTTAGGTCCAGTGCCCATTACTTGAGTTTTCATACCCGAATGAGATAAACATATTACTTCTTACAATTGAATTATATAATGCTCCCTTCAATACATATATACTGCATCAATGTAAACCCCAATTAAATGCTTCATAATGTACCATTGTCTTCTATGCTGAACCATGGCGCAGAGGCGGAGGGGACCAGGGTAGTTTACTACTCACCTTGAAGGTCTCTGGACACCATACCACATGTGTGTTATGTAGACTAGGGAGTTAACATCAGTATATATGGATATGTATCTGTCTTTAGGAAGAGCCCTGTCCTCACGGAGGAGTTGTATATGTATCCCCACTGGTTTGTCTCTAGCAGATGGTCAGTTTTGAAACACTACAAAATGTGTAAACTAGTGCAGGTCCTCCCCCAAAATGGTATTCAGGCGAATTCTCACGGATATGCCGAACTTCCCATGTCTTACATGAGATTATCATTGATGTTACTATAGATGAACGAATGATTAAAGAAAACAAGACTTATTTATGTAGACACATTTATTTATTCTGTATGATGTATTCTGCTTCGTCCTTAGGTTATATTTTCAGGTAACCATCAATGTCAGATGCTCTATACAATGTAAGAGAGACAAGAGAGCTACACTGTTTCCATACTGGGAGCGTCTAATCCTATATCTACTTATTGATTATATCCAGAAACTACCGTAGATCGGGCAACCAATTGTATTGATGTATGCCATAACACGTATAACCAATATAATACTTGACCGGCTTCTATTGACCATAACAAATAAATATTTATATAACTATTAAGCAGTTTTTTGAGTTATTGACTTTGGAGATTGTGCTGTACTCATATTACGTCCTCGAGGTATTGGGGGGGGGGCATTTTTGTAGTTTATCGTTTTAAGTAGTATCTACTTATTCATCGCCAAAATTGTATACATATATGCAATTGTCATTCCCATATCGTGTGAATCCCAGTCGGTTGTGGTTAGGGGGGGGGGCGGCATGGGGAAAACTGGTTTGCACAAATTTCATCAATTTTATAAGACAATGGTACCTTGGACGTGGACGGCAAGTAATAATGTATTATTTGGGCGTAGGATATAAGACACCATCTTTGTAGTAAATACTTCACATGAAATGCAATACACTGTTTTAACTGTAGATTAAATAAACATGTAAATAATTAAATACTGGGCCGTACATATGATACACCGCTCTGTCCTATCCAACAAGTGCTGTCCTAACCCTGCGCAAGCTGAAGCCGTATTACATACATTTATTGTTGGGCATGAAGACATAAAACGGTAAAATATATCGCAAACAGTGGTGTATACTTCTACAGTTCATTGCCTCTGGCAATCATTCAATCATCCGCTTATAAAACGCATGCAGTGGCCCTATGCATCTATCACTTAATTATAGTTCTCCCTGGATGGGCAGATCTATGAGAACTGTCATTTAGATAATGCTGATATATATAGAAAATGGATATATTATTGTTATTACCGTCAGTTTGGAACAAATAAGCGTCGATTATAATACTAACCTGCTTCAATAGATCTAATAGCATTCGACGTCCATGCATGTGCACTGTTCTCATAATTTACTCTTAACTATCCACCACAGCTTACAACTACAACTATATGGGTTTACCTATAAGAATGATGTATAATAATTGGTATTTTCTGAACCAGAGAGGAACTTGGTACCCACATGCTTTTGGCCATTCTCTCACATTATTATAACATTACATAATAAAACAGACATAAACTATTCAAGTCTGTGATAATAACAATTGGTAATTTTTTGTTCCAACATCAAATTGCATTTAACAAATAACGGACATTCTTAGATATCATAATCACCTCGAATTTACCCCATTGGCAGATCTATAGTTTAATAACGAATATAACAAACACCAATCAGCCTATTCTCAACTTGGATTCCCTGCACTCATTCCTACATTGACCCTTTAAGGGCCGCATATTGCTTTATTGCGCAATGCCCTTTGTCGTCATAGATGTATGAATACGGGCCCCGTGAGTCTTTTTGCAACATCCCCATCCTGCAGGGTTGATACACTCCCAAAGGATCGTCATGATGCATGCGGTAAATACACCCTGCTCAGTATGGCCGCCAGTGCATACAGTCAGCCAACATGCCGACGAAGGGCATACTGCATTAAACCACTATGCAGACCATGAACGGTTATACACTGGCAGTTACAGCACCCATCCTCTACCCTACACCTTGGGGAGCATTGATTGCTCATTTCACAGCACTAGACACCCCTTAAGGCGCATATTGATCCTCATTCATCAAAGAACCTCTTGTAGCCTCTATACCTGGCCGGGTGGAAGACGGGCGCGTCCGTCAGGTTACGCAGTCCTGACGCCAGGCTCTGCAGTGGGTTCAGTATAGATTCTCTGCCGCGCCGCTTCACCTGAAAAAGAAAATACACTATTTTGTATACCTCTGCATATGATATAGGGGTAGGAAGCACATTTTCATTTGCGGGGGGGGGGGGGGCAAACCCAGCCACCTTTAAGCATTAGCGTATGCATCTGAAAGTGCGTGAATGTTTATCATAAAGGTTTGCTAGCTTTAGAATATTGACTCCTTCTAACGTTTTTTTAACGTTCATTTAGACATTTTTTTCTAACATTTAAAAAGTTAATCCTAATATTCTTCTAACGTATTCTAACTGAACGTTCATTGTTCACTGGGAGGTAATTAAGGAACTGTAACATTTGAGAATCCCTTTTGTACTTTTATCACAGGGTCTATGCAAACATCTAACGGAATTAATACATTAGTCGGACCATAAGCTCCTTATTCTGAATTATGAATACCCAACTCAAAACAATTTGCTTTTGTTTCTAAGAACAATGATGTTAAAAGGAAAATGCACCAGTACATGTACATCAATACATAATGGGTATCAATACATAATGGGTACCAAAACAGATTATGATAGAAACTGTCTTTAAGATTTAATGGAGTTACATGCATATTCGATGTCATGCACATGGCAGTGATGTAGGTCTATACAGTCATCTCCCTCTAAATGTGGCCACTTCTGGAATTATGGAAACTGCATCGGAGTAAGTCAATGTATATTTTGGTATGTATTAGGCTGTCTCACAAGATCCGGCCAATGTGAACGTCTTTGACTGGGTGCCAGCTTTGGGGGCCAGCTTTGAACGGCTTGGTAGAAAATAGTTTATTTAGGGTAGATGAAGACATAAATGAGTTGAAAAGGTTGATGGATGTTATAACAATTTAAATTAGTAATTAGTGGCCCATTTATATCTGCATCTCCCCTAAATAAACTGTTTTCTATCAAGCCGGTCAAAGCTGGCACCCAGTCAAAGCTGGCACCCGGTCAAAGATGGCACCCAGTCTAGAATAGATGGCTGTAAATAATGGAGATGTGTAAACTGTAGGGGACTGTAGGTATAGCCGTGAGGAGGGAGTTGGCTGCACAATCACGCACAGCCCTGCACACAGTCTTGTACTACTGCCTTACCCGGACAGGCTATCATGTTCTTACAATAAGCATTCAATGAAAACATTTGCGTTTGGTACATAGCACAATTGAACAATTATTCATCTATAGTAGGACCCAATACCAATGCGGCAGGAAAGGTTGAAACTCCAAAGAAGTTGTTGGTGAGTGTTTTCTTTTTTCTAACTTTTCTGACGTTCCACTGGTAGTAATGCAAACATGAAATACACACCCTGTCATCCCAGCAAGCAAAGATACGTTGTGCCAACGTTGGCACAACGTCAGCCAATGTTGGTATGACGTTGTACATTAACGTTGTCACAACTGCCTTTTGGCCGACGATTTCTACTATTTGCCAATGTTGCCGTTGGCATGACGTCTTAATGACGTCATACGGCGTCAGATATTGACGTTGGACCAACATTCACCCAACCGGTCTATGGTCTATGATCTGACATTTGATTGTGAATTCAATTCAAAGTTGGATATTAATTTTCAATGAACATTTCTGTAATGATGTTTTCCCGAAAAGACTGTCAATAAGCATCATTTTAATGACAGTCATTTCTGTATTTGCATTTCACTTTCAAGTTGGATATTAATTTTCAACGAACATTTCTGTAATGATGTTTTCCCAAAAAGACTGTCAATAATCATCATTTTAATGACAGTCATTTCTGTATTTGCATTTCACTTTCATCGTAGCTTTAAGGGCTAAGAGGTAATACAATGCCATCCCATGCTTTAGAACTTATATACCAACCATTACCTACAAAAGGGTGTCCTCATTCCAATATGATCATCATTTTATCAAATCCTAGGAAAGCTGGTAATCATGCATCAATTAACTTATCAATGGAATTTCCCTGTATTTAAAAGTCATTTATATCCCACATAGAGCCTAATTAAATGGCCAATGATAAGGATAAATGAAGGATTTGCTGGTCAAAGTATCTCCATACAACCTTCAATGCCCTCTGGTGGTGGTTGCAGATTCAGTGTTGGGCTAACGTTGGCGTAACATAACATAACACTGGGAGTATTCCCAACGTTGGTACAACATAAATCTACCAACATTGTACCAACGTTGGCAGACCAACGTTGGCACAACGTAGAAATGTTGCTTGCGACGTGCCGACGTTGTGCGACGTTGGCCCAACGTATCCTTGCACTTCCTTGCACTTCCACTATTTTGTCTTGTGAATCACCTATATGTACATATTGCAGGCACACTGTTGTTATTGATATTTTTAAAGGAATGGAGATGGTTTAAATCCCCCTATATCAACCCATTTGCATTACTGTCATTTTGAAATAGGTGTTTCGGTTACGTCATCTAGTAGGCAATAGTTCAAAAATTCCCGAGGACCTAATTTCGTCTGTACCCATGCATGCCAACTACATCTATTCCTGCCAATGCGACTCTCCCTTGTCCCAACAACCCTAGATCATGAAGACTACTTAGCAGTTTGGATATACAGGAGGTACATTACCTCCTCCATCCATTCCCACCCTAACATTACTCTCCCATTGCTAGGCCAGCTGAGGCCGTCCTCCTGCCAAACTGGGAGGTGCTCTGAGCCACTCAAACAGGCCTGATATTAGGGCAGGCAGCCAATGTGTATCGATCCCAGTGTGGTTAGTGCCAAAAGGCAATTGCCGGTAGGCTGGATCAATGGCCTGCCCAATGGATCTCAGCCCACTCTAACACAACCAACTCCATGAAGACTACTTAGCAGTTTGGATATACAGGAGGTACATTACCTCCTCCATCCATTCCCACCCTAACATTACTCTCCCATTGCTAGGCCAGCTGAGGCCGTCCTCCTGCCAAACTGGGAGGTGCTCTGAGCCACTCAAACAGGCCTGATATTAGGGCAGGCAGCCAATGTGTATCGATCCCAGTGTGGTTAGTGCCAAAAGGCAATTGCCGGTAGGCTGGATCAATGGCCTGCCCAATGGATCTCAGCCCACTCTAACACAACCAACTCCAGGGAGTAGCTCAAGTGGAAAGTTGATTTCAGGGAGCAGCTCGACTGAAAGTTCAGATTTGGGGAGTTGACTGAATGAGCTTGGGGATTTTTTTGTACTCATAGTGCCCAGGGAGACCTGTGGTATTTCTATTGTATAAATACGTGGTCGTTACAAATTACTTTCATATCCCGTCGGGCCTCAATGCAGAAAATGATTATGGTCTATTTATTTTGACTCAATAGGCTCAGTCTTGTACACTAGCATCAAGCGGCCTATGACATTGATAGAGGTCGGTGTGATATACCACTTAGTGGTTGCATTATACAGTCATATAGAATGGCAGTTGGGTCATACATATAGTAGATATTCATGATCATTATTGAATGACAACCTGATCCCCAGAAGTATCTGATCATTTAGACCAGCATACAGTCTGCATTATGTGGGTGACTCATGTCATGATATCGGTATTATCACTGACCTTTGTCGGGTCCTGTACACAATATGCCCATTACATGTATAATACATGTTGTATCATCTATCATTGTTTTGTGCAAGTAGTGGTAGCTGTGGATCTGCAAGGTATCATGCTGGCTCGGTCTAGTGTGTGTGGGTGTGTTATAATAAGAAATTCAACAAGTAAAGCACAATTTCTCATACTTATAGTAAATGTTCTCAACAAACGATAAAGTGCTCTATTGCAATGACTGTAAGTGAAATCACGAGCCTCCAGTGTTGCAAATGAAGCTTATCTGTAACACACCCCAAATAAACCATTAGTCTTACATAATTAGTCGTATTATACATCACACAGTGGGTAATCTCTAATTGCCTTAGTTGCACATTATTGAGCCAATTCACCCTCATGTGTAGATAGAGTCTGCAGTGGGTTCATGTGAGGTCGTTTTAACCCGTATATGACAGCTGAAGTTGAAGTTGAAGTTGAAGTTGAAAATTCTTTTATTTAACCTGAATTATTACATTTAGCCTAGGGCATGTCTTACTAATAATCCAGCTAATAGTGTTCTTTGAACGTACATTTATATAAGTATAGGTACTTGTTTAGTCCTTATGGACGGGTTATGTTACATTTAATGTAAAGGGCCTAAAAGGGTGTGTCCGATGTTATGACACTTGCCTGATGTAATTGGCAATAGAGAGAGTGGTGATTTTTCCATATAATTTTGAATAAAAAGGTTATGGCCATATGGCCTACTTTGGCATTAGTTGGGGTTGTTAAGAGAGATGGAATGAGAGGGTTAGTTACATAATGGTATAGTCGTTTGTTGGCACTGAGAGAGGGAGATAATGCTGGGTCCCCATCATGAAGATGGAGACGTTCTATGTCCAAGACATGAGTGAAATGCTCATGTTGTGGGATCAAGTAAAAGCTTGTTTGTATAGAACTCCTTTCTTTTAGAAATAAATGTACTCAAATTAGTAATTTGACGAGTGTCAGAGTGAAAAGAGTTCCATGTTATGGCTTGTCTGAATCGTAAACTTTTCCTGTAATGGGGATTTTTAGGCCAGGTTGTGTGTAACAATTTTCCATCATGGAGCCTAGTGAAAATTGGCCTGTCATCTATTTGGGAAATATCTTGAGTTAGTTTAAAAGCCGATATCTCAACATGATATTTCCTTCTGTCCACTAAACTATTTAATTCAGCCAGCTTCGTTAATTTCTTAGCATTAATAGTATCTTCATTTAAATATGTTGTTCTTAGCCCCCTGTCGAAAGCGCTCTGTAGATGCTCCAATTCAGTTTTAATGGCTGACGTATATATTATGTCTCCATAATCTATGGCTGGTAAGACCATTAATTTTAATACGTCTGAGGCAGATTTTTGAGTTAGACTCAATCTTATTTTCCTGAATAAACTATTCTTAAAATTAACATTTCGTGTGAGATTTTGAACATGCTGTTTGTAACTTAGCTGATTGTCAAGGGTTATGCCCAGATATCTATAGGTGACTGAGGATTGAATCACTTCATTATTTATTGTAAGGACTGGTTTGGGGGTATGCTTGAGGAGAGATTGAGTTCCAAAATGTACTACTTTAGTTTTCTTGGTATTTAAAGAAAGTTTGTTGCTTTTACACCATATATTTACCTTTTCTAAATCATTATTTATTATATTTTGTACGCTCTGACTTATAGAATTATGGGAGTAGTAAATTACCGTATCATCTGCATAGTGTTGGCATTTTAGGCTGTGGAGGGTGTGATTTAAATCATTTATATGTAGGAGAAACAACAGGGGGCCCAGGACACTGCCCTGGGGAACTCCGCATGTGATTGAGGCTGGTTGAGAGGTGTAAGAGTTGGCTTTGGTTTGTTGAGATCTATTTGTTAAGTAGTTATTAAATAAGTTTTTTGCAGAATTTGAAAAGCCAAGTTCAGAAAGTTTATTTGATAATATTGAGTGATTAATTGTATCAAAAGCTTTTTTAAAATCGAGAAATATGGCTGATGTTACTTGTTCATTATTAATGGAGGTATGGATGTAGTTTGTGAATTTTGAGAGGCTATCTAAAGTTGATCTTTTAGGTCTAAAACCGTCTTGGTGTTCTGTGAGAATATCATTACTATTAATATGTGTCATTATTTGTTTGTGTAAAAGTTTTTCCATTAATTTGGCTGGGAGAGGTAGTATAGAGATGGGTCTTAGATTGTTGACATCTGTTATGTCTCCTCCCTTAGGTAGAGGGGAGACCTTGGCTAGCTTCCATGAGTCTGGAAAAGTCGACTTTTGTATTACAAGGTTAAATATGTGAAGGGCATGGTTTGTGTATTGTGTAAATGCGCTATGCCTATGGTGCATGAATGCAGCTGGCTAGTATCATTCATGCATCAAGACTATATAGTCCAAGAGGCCAGACAGATCCTTTCATGTTTTGAGCACCAAATGATTTGACAGCAGATTCTTTTGTAAAAAAATCTCACGAATTCAGATCTGCATTTCTTACGAAAATCCGATTTGGCGTTATCTCACAATCAGCCCTTTAAGTAGGTCACTGTCTATTTCCTTAAAAGTAAACTTATTTCACTTTGGCCCTCTATTATCATGTAATATTCATAGTCTTAAGGGTGAGGGACCCTCCCTTGGTATTTACATATTTTGTGCATTATATTTTCCAAGATGGCCACCATGGTAATTGAGATTTGGTGATTTTCAAGTATTATATGTCTAGAACAATGTCTAGTGTTTATCCAAATGGCATAATAGCCCAGTGGCAGATTTTAGGGGGAGAAAACGGGCCCCACCCACCCCCCCCCCCTTTTGAGAAATTTAAAAAAAGCAGAAGAGGGGGAAGAGAAAAAGAGAGAGAAGGAAGAAGAAAGAGAGGAGAAAGGGATATCTGACCTTTCTGGAAGCCAAAGTTTGCTCTTTTTAACCCTTTCCCTGCCGCTTTACTTTTCAAAATTGTTCCCGACCACCGGGGACATTGCAGATGAATATGTCCTATTAAGGTAGGGTTTCAGGGTAATTCCGCTGAACACATTTTTAGTGCATTATTTGCCACAGGTATGCTAAAATTATATGTAACATACACCAATCTGACTGGAATCGATGTACCCTTCACGTAAATTCCATTTTGTGTAGCGTTGCTAGGCATGGAATGAAAATGGAACAAAAACATTCTTTTTGAGCTTTTCAATCTTCAAACGGACTTATGAGATAGAAATTCAATGTGATTATAACTTATGATGATTGGACAGACATTTTGAAGTCATTTCCTGGGGAGCCTTTTTGAATCATATCAATACTCCAGTTATTAAGGTCAGGAGAGCTCTTTAAAGTTGCATAGTTACTAAAAAAGAGTGATTTTACCTGTTTTTTCACAAAAAATCACCACTTTTAGTAACTAAGCAACTTTGAAGCGCTCCCCTGACCTTAATACTTGGAATAGCAACATGATTCAAAAAAGCTCCTCAGAAAATGACTTCAAAATATATCTTCCATCATCAGAAATGAAAATTTGTTGAATTTCCATCACACAACTCCGTTTGAAGATTTGGAAGCTAAAAAAGAACGTTTTTTGTTCCATTTCCATGTAATGCCTAGCAACGCCTACTAAAATGGTAATTTTTTAAGGAAACATCAATTCCAGTCAGATTGGTGTGGTTTACATATACTTTGAACAAATCTGTGGTAGATAATACACTAAAAATATGTCCAGCTGAATTACCCTGAAACCCTACCTTAAAACCGGCACTACACTACAGATAGTGCCCTGGTACTGCATATATGCAGTATCGGTTTTTGGGTACTAAAATACAGTGCTGCATATATGCAGTATCGGTTTTACAGTGGTACTGCATATATGCAGTATCAGCAGGGAAAGGGTTAATGCCAAGATATGGACCTTTTGATCCCCGAAACTGGCCCCTCTCTGATCCCCGAGCCCGGCCCTTTCTGACCCCTGAGCCTTCCTGACCCTCAGACTAGGCCCTAAACCTGGCCAATTCTGATGTCCAAACGTGGCCCTTCCTCCCCTGAAACCGGGCCCTAAATCTGGCCCTTCCTAACCCTCAAACTGTGCTTTAAACCTGATCCTTCCTAACCCTGGGATCGGGCACTAAACCTGGCCCTTTCTGACTCTCAAACATGGCCCTAACCCTAGCCCTTTTCCTCCCTAAACAATGTTCCAGTGGGGCCTTCACTAATATGTCCGGTACTGATTTCGGGAACTAAGTGCAGTCAAACCAGTTCATCAGGTAATGTCCATCCATATTCCACAGGGTCCAAATGTTGAGGAATTGGATGCCATGCTTGCTTCCACATAGATGACACCAGAAGCACATCTGTACTTGTTTCTCTAAAGCGGGTTGATTTGGTGGGAAATTACTGGGATTTGCTCCTTTTACCAGCTGTAGGAGATCTCCTTCCTTCTTTGGGGCATACTTTGTTTCAAAGATAGCCAGCCTTGCCTGGTTCACTGACTTAAATTTCGGCTTCCCATACAAGGCACACACCCATGGCTCATCTTCAGTTCTCAGATTTCTTTTCCAGATGGTTTACATCATCCTCACCAACCTTTGAGAATGTCCAAGTGTATGACTTGTTTCTCAACAAAAAATTCAAAGGTCTCATTTTCCATTATTGGTTGAAAGCTGGTGTGTAGTCACTGCCTTTTATTGCATGAGCCCTGGCAGTGCACATATCACATCAGCGTTAAGGTTTCCCACCATTTCTGTGACATTAAACCAGTATCCAGGCAGACGTTAGGCAAGACACTGTGAGTCTTGTTGAAACTGTACACATGGTAGAGCAACAAGATAACGATATCTGTGTCATTGGCTCTCAGAGTAATCTCAGCTTGTTGATTATGTACAAGGAAATGGGTCAAGTGCAATACAGTGGCTTAGGAAAAGGGGGGGCCAGGGGGGCCAGGGCCCCCCCAATCACTGAGGAGGGGGGCCTGAATATGTTTGGGCCCCCTCAAAATTTGTCAAGACCTGTAATATGATACACACAATTGCAAACCTTCCCTTTCCCGCATAGGAAAAAGTGGGGACAGAGGGGGCCGGGAACCCCAAATCAGAACTAGAGGGGGCTCAAATACTTCTTTTCCATACAATTTAATATATGTGTGTATATGATACATCATGCATAAAAATCGGTTGTTGGAGTGGGCCCCCCCAATGAAGATTTGCTTCCTATGCCTCTGGAATATGATTCTGGTATCCGCCTCTTGATGAGAACATTCAAGTTCCTTGATTTCTTGTTTGATGACTCCTTCTCCAGTGGCACTGAACTCAAAAATGTGTCATGAGAAGTCATGTAGATTGTGTGCCCATTCAGGATGGGTAGATATGCTTCTTGTGCCCACTCTTGGAGCAGGAACTTCACTAAGGATGTTTTAGAGGACTCTGGTTTTATAGCAGCCCTCTAGTCCTTTGGGCGTTGCCAGTTATTTGTACAGAATTGTTGGATTCTCCCTGCTGTTGTTCTGTCCTGGTAGAGGCTTTGATTATTGGGCTGTCATACATACATTGTCCAACCTGTAACAGGTATCACTATCCATCAGAAAAAAGTTGATTGTTCATGAAGGATGAAAGAAATCACCTGAATTGTGCACAGAAATTGGTCCACTTCTCTTTGTAATGCTGCTTGACCTTCTTCCATCTAGTTGGTATGGACTGCTGTTTGGGCAGTAAACTTTAAACATGTTTGTCTATGTATGTACAGTATAAGAGATTTATATGAGAACTATACCTATAGGAAATCACCATGTTCACCTTATAGCATTTGGATAAACACTTGATATGGTTCTAGACCATTTACAAGCCCATAAATCATCAAAATCTCTATTGCCATGGTGGCCATCTTGGAGAATGTAATGCACAAAATATGTAAATACCAAGAGAGGGTCCCCCAGCCTTAAGAGCATGTACATTTATAATCATATTACATGATAATAGAGGGCCAAAATGAAATACATGTACTTTTATGGAAATAGACGGTGACCTAATTTGAGGGCTGATTGTGAGATAACGCCAAATCGGATTTTCGTAAGAAATGCAGATTTGAATTCGTGAGATTTTTTTACAAAAGAATCTGCCGTCAAATCTTTTGGTGCTCAAAACATGAAAGGATCTGTCTGGCCTCTTGGACTAATACACCCCAAAGGGTCGGCTTGATGCACCCTACTCTCGTTCCCAAATCCTTCCGAAGGAAGGCTCTGGTAACAGCCAAATGACCTTGAACTTTGGATTTTGCTGGGTCTGGGCAACCCCTGCTGGTAGGCAGGAACCAGTGGGCAGGAACCAGAATGTATGATGGTAGCTTTAGGTAGTTTTACCATCAGCCTTTCTGGTTCCATTTCCTGTTCCTGTTCGCTGGTTCCAAGCTACCAAGCAGGGGTTGCCCAGACCCAGCAAAATCCCGACATTTGGCAGTTACCAGAGCCTTCCTTCGGAAGGATTTGGCAACAAGAGTAGATGCACCCATGCAGTGGGGCTGAGTACCTGTCCCGGCTGAATTCCAACTGTCACTGGAGGGGTTCCGAGATTTGCGCCTTTCATGGGTTGATGAGCATTTCACTAACGTGGCTAGTTACTAGCGGTGTAGTACTCCAGTCAGATTAACTGCACAGACCTTGTTAAATCTACGCTAATCCCGATAGGCATTGACCCAATAGGCTTCATTTATGTAGAGTGAGGCAGTTGTAGAGTTTTGATTGGTTTTGCCTTGGCACAATGTACAATGAAGTGTAGGAATTAGAGGGAGGCAGTCCCCCTTCTCCAAGAAAGAATGGTCAGCAGGCTCACAGGGCCAGTAGGGTGGCATTAACGTTTCCCTAACCGTACCCCTTGCCTCCCCCAATTGATATTTGATATGTTGATAGAAAAGCAATTTCATTTCATCGCCACTCTGTATTCAATGTGATAATTGTAAACCACGCGACAGTTAGGTTAATTGCATCCATGCAGTGCAGTTTGCACAACCCCTATTTTTGGACTATAAATGCCTACATGCAGACAAAAGGGATGGGCCCGCGCCCCCGTCTAAATCCGCCACTGCTTAAACATTTAATAAAATGCGCTTAATCCGATTCGAATCAACCTCATAAGTGCATAGCCAATTTAAAGTACACATCGCATTATACTGATTATGTAATTGGAACCTTTATGAAAGTCAAGGAAGTCCCGTTTTCATGCATGTATGACAACATGAACTATGGGGCGAATAGCAACAATGATATATCAGAACTCAACTGAATGTGGCAAAGATATTAAGTCTGCAATTAATAGAACAAGAAGTCAATTAGATATTAAATATGAAAAGAAATTAATTAAAAGCGCGCAAATAAGTAAAAATAAGAAGCGTATGTATCCGGCCCAAGTATCATCAATTATAATAAGAATGTGAACTAAATAAAAAGGCATAAATAAGAGCAAAAGCCAAAGACAGCCACACAACGTGCCATGATGGCGTACTTACATGACCCTACTTACTCTGTCACTTTTACACGACGACTTCCGACTGAGGCCCTGGTCTTGGACATCATCCAGACTCTCCACAGACGTGGCCGTCTCCAGTTCAACATACTTCCCCTTTCTACGAGGACGCCTCTTCTTGCTTTTCCTCTTTTTAGGTTTCTTATTGAATTTCCTCTTCTCGAACACTTTCAAGTGGTTGAGGTCGTTATCCTGATCGTGGTCGTTAGTCGCTGATTGCTCATTATGAGTCTGTGCAAAGTCGTCTGCTGACTGATTAATGGCGGGAGTATTGATCTCGACGTTGTAGGGTTGCCACAGTTGAACAGGAGTGTATGGCATAGGCATAGCCCCCACTGTCATGGGGTTGTCAGGGTAGGGGCATTTCCCGGAGCAATTACTGCTCTCCTGTGTCTTTGAGCCACCCGTGCAGCCCTGGGGCTGGGGGTCTCTAGAGGCGGCAGGGGAGAGCTCCACGTCAAGAGCACGGTAGCCTGATAAGCGGGAACGTAGCGTCTCTTCAGCCTCTCTCACAGCACGCGACGCCTTATCCCGACAACGCGTGCGCCGCTCAGGACTTTGATGGTGGACTTCCGCGCTGGTGGTCTGTGCGTTTCCGTTTCCGGTGGCGGCGTCGTTATCAAGGACATGCCCGAGGGCGTCCATGTTCATAAAGATGCCATTGCTTTTCCTGCCTGAGCGGTTAGGCTCAGCGGAAGAGTCCCTTTTGACTGTTTTAGAGTCTGTTTTTAGTTGATGGGAGGAGGGCTTTGGATCCCTGCTCTTGCTGCGCCCCCTCCTGGACCTTTGGCGCGTAAGAACCTGCCACCTATGGTCGGGATAGTCGGCTTTGGCGAGTGGCGTATCCTCCTGCCATTTTTCTATGTCCTTCTGGCCTCGGGTGTACTTTCCGTCGTCAAAGCGCGCATGTTTGAATTTGATTCTGCGGAAAAGTTTGCGCAGCCATTTGAAAGGTTTTGGCTTTTTGACATGCACTTGTATCACTGGGGTCTCCCCCGTCCTATAGCCCAGCATTGTGTGCGCGTGTCTAGACCCTATAGGGGTCTGTATTCTATGTATGTATGGATTTAAGGCATCTCAAACTGGGTGTTTCCAATTGACCCTTCATAGATGAATATAGTATCTGAAATGAAATGAGATATGTATACATGTATAGTTTCTATGTTTTAACATTGCCCCATCAAACCTCCTTCAGGTAGGCTTAATTAATCATGTCATTGTCATCGATACCAGTATGGCACATGATACAATTAAGAAAGTAATGGGTGTATCCATGAATACTGACTGAGAATAACCATATAATATACAGAATAAAACAGTTCAAATTCAATGGAGGCTACATCTTTAAAGTGGGTATACTGTTTGGTATCGCTGGTCCATTCTAAGTGCTAGAGTACCTATGTACTAACCCTTTCTGGGCCGCATATCATTGCTCTAACGTGCTATCATATGTCATCTTATATCGGCATGAAACATGAATGCAGCCTTGGGGACTACCGCTTCTAATAAATCACTTGTGCTCAGGTATCCTGCCAACAATACGTATGCATTCATTCAGTCATGGTGAGAAATTCGCCACGGCTGCATATCAGTTCACCACATTAAAAGTAAAGCGGTAGGTGGTCCTTAAAGTGCTAAACATGAAGGGGAAATAGCACATGTGGTTATATAAGGCATTACTCCAGGTGAGGTGAGCTGCCTTAGAGGTAACCTCCTGACTCTAACCTTGTATACAGGACGTCATGCGTTACGGGATAAACATTCAGGACATAACCCACAAAACTGGTCTGTTTCGATGTGGGTCAGATAGCTTTCATCGCCTGCCACACCGTACCACTAACGCCCCTAACTGTTATGGATACAAAAAGCCTCTATTCCAAACACACTTGAGGTTGTCTTACACTGTTATTTGTAATCAGGGGTGGATCTAGGCTCTTTTCTTTTGGAAATAAAATATATTGAAATGACATTTCTCTCCATCCCAACACTTTTAGTTTCTTTTGGCGTTTACTGGGCCCCCAGCTCCCCCCCCCCCCCCTGATTACCCCAATTTCAAATTCCTGGGCCCGTCCCTACTGTATAGAGTTAACCAGACCGGGGTAATTGCTGATATAAAACATAAATCCATACCTGGTGGTGTGGCCGCGTCTGGTGCGTGCTTATAAGGTACCGTCTGTGTCTATAACAGGGTCAATATATCCCCATGGCATGCACCATTGGTAAACAGGACACAGTAGCAATATGTGACCTAGCTTCTGTTTTCTGTCTCCATCACAACTTCAGTGTGTCACGGTCACGTCCACCCTGCTGCCACTGCTCCAGTCGCTCCCTCAGTGTGAACTCACCTGCCGAACCATTGGCTCCGAGTCAAACTTTGTGATTAAATCCTCACTGCAGAGTTGGGAGTGTTATGTATGATGACGCTATTTATGATCCGCCTTGTTAACTAAATAAATGTAGAGAGCATGTAGAATAAGTGTATATATAGGTCTATGAGCAGCCATCATCATGATGGGCCTCCAGTGTACTGAACTACCCATGCCATGGTTTAATAATGCTGCTATCTGTGACGCTGGCCTCCAGCAGCAGCAGCAGCAGCGGCAGTGGTTAATGCAGGCTCCAGGCTATGTAGGATAACGACCAGAGCTGTATAACCAGCACACCTGCAGCCCAAGGTGCAGCTCTACCTGGCAGGCAGCGAGCCGTGTGACGACCAGGTAGCAGGGTGTGGAGCTCACACTGCTGCTGTATCACACACCTGCTCCATCCCCCGCCATGTACCGAGCGCCACCTGGAGCAGGGCGTGGGGCGGCGACGTGCGGCAAGCAGACAACATTTACACAAACTGGATCCCACCGCCGCCCCGACAACGTCAGTGGTGGCGCGATGCTCGCAGCCAACTGCTGATTGGGTTAAAACGGGGGCGTTGGACCTTTGTACACACTGGGTAACTGTGAGCGTGGGTTGGGTGGGGACAGGCATACATGTATATTGTAATTATGCACTAAGACAGAGAGGGATAGACAGGGAGACAGAGACCGACTGAGACACAAAGGCAGAGAGACACAGTGGAAGACACACAGAGCCAGAGACATAAACAGAGAGACACAGAGATAGAGAGAGGCCTGTCCAGACAGCATTGGTCCCTGGTGCCCATATGTATATGTATTTTTAATACTTGGGCCAGCTGGGATTTGCCCGTATCTGCATGGGTTATGGTCCTTCTTGATCAGATTGACCTCCGCACATCATGACAAAACACAGACATTTTATAATAATATTTATTGAGTGGAGTAAAATACCTTGTAGTTTTTTCACAACAATAAAACACCTTGTGTCTGGGTGAGATAAGATATGAATGTTTACAATATAATTATAGTCCAACATTGAACGTATGTACAACCCTGAATTGTTTATAGGGATGGTGGGTGGGTAAACCACGTCTTGCGATCAGTCCATGTAGAGGAAGAATGGCGTCCGGCGGGAATTCACCTGTATGTTTGAGTTAGCACGCATGCGCGTGATTATGTAATGGTATAGTAGGTCTGTGGCATGATGGCAAATAGTTGCAGAGCGCCGCAATTATAAACTAATTTGTCAAGAAACAGCATCCAGGGTGAATACCTGACTGTAGGGGATAAAGAGGGATGGGGGGGGGGGGGGTTGATAGCCTGCTTTGGTTCGTGTTAAAGGGAAACAAGGGTTCTTGTAAGTAGAGGCCAACCGGGTAAACAATAAAGTTTCCAAACCTCTATCATTTTCCATGTACTGCTCTATCTAAACCTCAAGTTTTAACTCATTCATTTCAACCGTCACCTCCGATTTTCTTGCCCCAAAATGTTTGTATACATCTCCCTCACACAACACTTAAAGTACTTCTTAAAGTAGATTTATCACCCACCCCCTACTCGTACGTGGAGCTCAGAACTCAAAACATTATATTATTACTTTATTATGTTTTCAACACACACCATAACCATTTAATTAATGAGGAAAGAACCATTGCGTCACACATAGGCCTAGCTATTGTGATATTTGTGTTGTTGCATGGCAAGTACGGTCTAGATGGGTGTGTTATTCAGGGAATTATCGCGATTGTGATGTCCGTCTATCCTTTAACATGGATGTAGATATTAAACCAGCTAATGACGTATAGGGAACAATGAAGCCGCCTGAAGGTATTTGCAATTAGATAATTTGACCCTACCCAACGGGAGGTGCATACTTTCTTTCTTCCGGTGCCATTGACCTAGCCTACTGATACAACTAACATAATATTATCTGCTTAATTTTCTCTTATCCTTTAACTTATGGTATTTACCACCTGGTCAATATCAACTCGTCCAATACACATATATATATCGTTCTCTGCTATGTCATATTCAGTCCGATGATAACCAAAATTCCCCCACCGTGGTTACTGTCATCCTGATGGTTGTGATGTTAATGGCAGGACATACCATACTGTTTCCAATGAATTAAACCCAATATAGACGGGCATCACATGCCAGGAGAGCTCCCTTGGTGATTCTATTATACACAGAGAAAAGAAATAGAGTTATAGTGACTTCCAAACGGGAGTTAGGAGGCAATCACTAAAGTGACTCTTCCCCACGACTACCTATAAAATGACCCTCAACTATTTGAGTGTACTGACTCCCTTTCGAAAGAGAGTCAAACTAGTCTTTAGTCCATGTATTAACTATCAGGAGTTTGACTCTACAGTGGGAGTCAAGAAGGTTGTGACTCTCATCTCATAGTAGTCAATCTGTACTCCTTGACTAATATTATCAGAATAGGGAAGGGAGTCAAATAGTCTAGACTCCCGGGCAATGAGAGTCGATATAGAGTCCAGCTCTGCTGACTTGACTCTATTTCCGTTGGTTTGATTCCGTTTCTCTGTGTATGTCATATATAAAACATGGCCGGGTAATTGAATAGGTGGCCACTGCCGCTGCCCTTTGTGGTCCTTTTATTGGATATCATCACCAGACACAAGGCTGCTCTCTGCTGATAACAACCAGCTGTGTGTGGCCAACCCGGTCAATAAATATCCTGGTTTCTTGTACCAATAAATTACTACTATGGACATAAAACATCGTGATATTTAACTTTCCCATTGTTCTTTATGTTATTTCATATATCACATATGTAGGCCTACTATTTGTAGAAAGGATAGGAAATTGTCTATGAAGGGGGCCGTGACTATAGACATTTCCAACTGTCAATAGCAGAATGATATTACCTTATTAACATTTCGAACTGTCGATACTAGAGTAGAATTCTCTTATTAACAGTTTGAAATGACAATATGGGAGAAAAAACACATTTTGCCAGTGCAAACTTGAAGAAGAGAAATAGTCTGCTACAGACAGTTGCAATAGCAATAGCTGGCCTATCATGATCTTGCTATTGATAGTTCAAACTGTCAGTACCAGTTAGTGGAAATCTTCCCACTTATTGACAGTTCAAACTGTCAATAGTGAGATATTTCTTGTTCATTGACAGGTAGAACTGTCAATAGTGGTAATTTGTACTGTTATTCACAGTTCTCTATCAAACTGTGAATAGTGGTATTTTCTCTCTTATTGACTGTTATACTTTTAACATGTTATTTTGAATCCATGTCGATTTTCACTCCATTTTTGGTATTTCACTGCAATGTCAATTTTGAATCTTTTCAGAGGATCAGTAAAATTATATTCAGGGGTTAATTTCAGTTAATTATTGATGGAGGTTCTTTTAGCCACCCCAGCTGGGATGCCAACTTTAACCCCCTACCTGCCGCTGTTCCGGTAGCTAATTTCTACCTTTGGCACGGTGATGTTCTTAGTCATATGTCAAAGTATCAAATCTCTGTGAACAATATTTCTATACAAAAATCCCTACACAGTTGGCTAAACTAACTTTCACTGGTAGATAGGACAATTTACATGCCTCTCTTACAGCTCAAGGTGGTACCTGTCAGTGGGACCTAATACACATGTAGTAATACTAGGTGCAGTGTGTAAAAATTCCCACTACAGATAGGAACCCCTTTCCATTCAAGCACACATTAGTGCACACGATTCTGTACAGGTGGCAGCATGTCTCAGGTGGTTTCCCATGCTTGTGTTTCGCCCACTGGAACGGGGAATCTGGCTGTTATTACAGACCTTACATTGACGCAAATATTAAAAAGAAATACGATGAACTCTTGCACATGCCCCATGCAGCCAATGCCTCCAGAATTAGCGGCCAGCTAAGAGACACACCCGCGGTCAATATACTGATGGACACGTTTTAATCAGGGTAATAGACCAGTAAGTAGTACATGGAAATGGAATAGGCTAGCCCTATGAGCAAGTAACGCGGACCTTCTGAAACGGGGTATCTTACCCCAGCTTCATTATATCTCGGCTCTTATAGTGTATATGACATTACTGCTTAGCGGATTATAAATGGACATGCCAAAATCTAGATCAAAACCTTGACACTGTTGTATGTATAGATGGATATACCACATACTACAATGTAGTAGCAGTGAAAAATCATTTTAAAATGGTGGACATCTAGTTATGGATTCAAAGATATCTTAATGTTTAATCATGTGTTTGGGCGATTTTATTTACGTTTTTGTTGTGTTTATTCACGTTTCTAACATGTTTACTTTTAATACTGTGTTTATTCACGTTTTTGGCGACATTATACTCTGTTTTTTTACGGTGCTTGTTTACGATTTATTGTGTTCATTCAGTGAGCAGGTTTCAATATGTAGAGGACGAATTTGATGTGCCTGATTGGTGGCTGAGTTTCTTCACTGCTTTGATTGGGTGGCGCCCTACATAGATTGGGTAATTGTCTGCCACTGGTTGACAGTGGTACATTTCACATATGATTTGTCTGAGCAAGCAGCTGCAGCCATGCGTTTTCAGATTTATGTTATGCTCCTTTTATCATTATATAAAAGTTGTAATTACTGTGTATGTGTCATATTAATCGTGAATAGGGGACTTCCCCATGGACCTGGGTGTCGTCCCCTACTCCCTGATAACATTGTCTGCTCGGTAATCTACACTATTCTGACCACCAATCAACAGCCAATTAACGGTCACGGGTCAATCATAATCCAATGTGATAGCGGACGTTCCTTATTTTGCATGAATTTCATTCAAATTGGCTGTTGTGACTTTACTGCTAGCCTTCTTCCTAGACGTATAGTGAAGTGAGGTTTATAACCATCTTATTGAGGGTATAGATAACATTAAAAAAAAATATCCAACTGTAGACATTATAATTTTATTGAGTCTTTGCATTATGCCTTTTGTTTTATCTCATATACCGTAAGCTTCTTTTTAAAATCATTTTTCTGATTTCATTGATCTGTCAATATCTTGTATTGAGTTATAAAATCACTGACTATAGGAACGTGTTGAAACCAAACACTCATATCTTCATTCATATTTTCAAATAATTATGTATACATTTAGTTCTTCTTCTTATTACCTGCATTTAGTATGGGTAACTTAAAGAAGCTGAAGAAAGAACAACATACTTATTATAAAATAACATACCTTTTTTTGTTGAAAACTGAATTAGAGCTGAACCATGCAGCCAATCAGCGAGAAGGTTCTGCACAGCCACCATAATGAGGTAGTGCTGTGCTGAATAACAGGGGTTTCCATGAACAACCAATCATTTTAAATAAAGAGGGCAATAGGACTTATAATCCTCCAATCTGTTTAGAAGAACGTAAACATAGAGAGAGACTGACTTTGAAAACAAAGGGGAGTAGCTTTGACTGGCCAGGGGGGAAAGTTCAAAATAGAAAAAAGTGAAATTTCGCTTAAAAAGGCCAATTTGACAAGAAAAAAGGTTTCTAATTATCCATGTTTGGAAGGAGTACACTGAAAAACTCTGGACAGCTCTGGAGTCTGTAAGGTCGTCTTACAGGACGACCCTAGGGTCTTCTTAGTAAACAGCATAGAATCAACTAGCTTCAACTCATCAAATTGACAACCTGCCAGGTTACCATCCCACAAGACGACCCTAGACTTGTCGAGGTCGTCAAACTAAGATAGTTGATGCAGGCCTAGATTAGCCACAGCTGGAGGCTCATCATTGCATAATGGTGGTAGGTCTAGGGTTTCAAATGTATGAGTTTGGTCTGGTTCCAGATGACAAGATTATTTTATCAATTTGTTTATATACATAACCACAATGTCATATAGAAGTGATATTTGATACACTAGTGCCACCAAGGATTCACGTAGTGTATCACCAAGTCTTTACTGAGAATAGGTTACTCTCCAGCAATGGACTGTAGGCTTGTGTGTGTATAATACCAATGTAAGGTGCATGCACCTACTTGTGCCCTGGTGAAAGACACAAAAGAGGTGTCTTCCTTCTACACATGTGCTCTATTTTTTAGATGTTGTCAAAAGTATGCATTCTTTACATTATCTTACTTTTTCCCTAGATACTTCACTTAATCCTCCATATTAACATATATGTATTGTAATTCTCAGTATTATATCAACATAGGAATTAATCAATTTGTTCCCAAGGGTACATATTTATGCTAGGTAATGGCCACCTGCAGGGAGAATGGTGAATCACTTCTAGACAAGTTTAGGGCTGGCATATGCCAGGTAGCACTAGATGGGTCTTCTTACTGAAGAGTTTTGCTTGCCAGCCCCTCTCCTTGTCAAATTGACAAGGCAATGCCAGGTTTGCCGACTCTGGATTTTTTCTGTGTAGCTAGCAGTGACGTCACGGCGTCACAGGCGGGAAAGCTAGTACCACCCCCTGTCGATCAATACTAGTACTAACTAGTTAGTCCATACCAAAATCGCAAAAGAAATAGTAAAATTTCTCTAAAAATGGCGGCCTTCTTGTATTATTACAATGTGACAGACATACATTTAAATATCAACATTCACTGACATAAAAAGCACAATATAACATTCAATTTGAATAAATGTAACAATTATACAGCATAATGAACAACTAGAAGAACATATCTAGATATATTTACAATTCTATCAGTTTCACTGCTATCCTTCCTCAGAGCTCCAACAGCAAATATACACCAGGCCTCAATGCACGGAATCCCTTCATTCAGCTCCTCCTTCATTGCCTTATGCATTTCAGTTTCAGAACATTCACATATATATACATATATATACATGCTTAATTTAAACTTGCGCTTATTTGAGACCCCTGTGCTTAAACAGGCATTATGGCAGATATAGACAAATGCCAACGACCATAGATTCCATTGTTCTACGCTTATAGATTAATATAAGCAGTAAAAGATTATGAAACCCGTAACAGCGGGAGACCACCCGGTTCCTAAACACTTCATACCGAGGTTTATAGGAAAATCAACTCAGACAGGCCCTACTCCCAGTACACAAGCCCAAGGTGTTTCAAAAGGGCGCTATTAGAACAGAGTAAAACAAAGTGTTTCTAAAGCGGCTTCACTAGTAACAAATTCCTACTAGTGATCAGAAGGCACACTGCTAGTAAGTATACTCCTCACTCATAAGTAGGTTTAAAACAAAGTGTTTCACAAGGATTTACTAGCGATAAGTACTAGCTTGTGCCTAGAAATTATGTACACTTTGAATACCATGAACACTATGAACGCTATGAACACTGTGATTGACACTCGAACACTGACTTCTGCTATTTATTAGGCAACTTCATCTCTCTGGAGTAGTAGCTTTTATTACTTCTTGGCATTTATTTGAAAATCGTCCCTTGTACTCTACGAAATTAATGCCAATAAAATTGACCAACAACAACAACAATCGGACGCAACTTACTAGTGAAAATAAAGTGTTGAAAAGGCCCCAAACGTGTGGAGCTATGTACCATCACACGTTTGGAATTTTTTCTTTATTTTTGAACATTTTTCAATTTATTTTCCCCAGTATGGTAGCGTATATATATATATATATATATATATATATATATATATATATATATATAAATACCACTGTAAAATTTGAACGGAAAATATATACTATTTAGTAAAGCAAATGCGAAACAGTAAAATTATTCTTACACGGTATGGTTTATTATTCCTTGTATGGGAAAACCGCTCGTAAATATCTCATCTTGTTCCAAGAATCTATATATGGAGAATTCTGGTGGTTATCCCTGTACTAATCTATTGGTCTGTGAGCTCAGCGCTATTCCTACCTACACGCCATTCCCTCTTTGAGGCTACGAAATCTTAGGTTGACTAATGTTGACTGGGTCCATGGAGAATATTAGTTCTGGAATATTCCAGGTTCCTACGAGCACTGAATAAGTTGCGGAATAGAACAGAAAAAGCACTATTAACAAAGTGTTTCCCCAAAAATATTCTAAAAGTGGTATTACGAGTGACAAAAAGTCAATAAAATAGAACAGACTTTGTGAAACACTTTGTTGATAGTGGTTTTGCTGTTCTATTCCGCAACTTATTCAGCGCTCATAGGAACGTGGAATATTCCAGAAATAATATTCCTTTTGAAACACCTTCCTGCTCACCGCTTACTAAGAAAATTAATGGACACTCCCCAGCACTGGGGGGGGGGGGGGCAGTTTGAAAATGGCTAAACAAAAGCTCACGAACTTTCACCTGATGAGGTTCTTTACAAGCGAAACTTGAAGATAGTTATTCCGATATCGGAATTAGAAACTCCGATATCGGAGTTTAAAACTTTGATTTCGAGGGTGAACAAATGGGTTGCCACAATAGTCCCTCCCCACCAACACTCCCCACCCATACCAATGGGTCCGGGGATAACACCCTGAATTTCACCCTCATGGGAGAGTCAGCTGGTGGGAACCCGTTCTCTATCCTTACCCCTGTCTCCTCTGCGCCAGCCGCCACTGGCAGCAACACGCAGCAGACGGTGCCTGGCGCCTACAACAGGGGCCGTGGGTGGGAACTACCACCTAAACATTAGTTTCCCATTTAGGGTGAACACAATATATACCCATACTTTCTATGAGCAACTATGGTACACATAACTAGGTCACAGCTGATCTCCCCTCATTTTAGCATTGGGTGTGGTTCATAAGCCATAGAAAGCTAGTATCGAGATAAAAATGTCAAATTTCAGAAAATGGTCCATTTTTCCCAAATCTGACCCTTCTGTGAAATTTGGTGTTTTTCTCATCAAATTGGACATTTTTCAAGAATCCGACCCTTCTGTGAAATTTGACATTTTTCTTGCCAAATTGGACTTTTTCCAAAAATCTGACCCTCTTTGGAAATTTGACATTATATGGGAATCGGACCCTTTCTGAAATTTGTCATTTTTGTTTGATGTGCTGGCTTTTTACGGCTTATGCACCATGCCCGATGCTAAAAGTTACCTGTCACAAGCTGTTGACACATTGACAGATTGACTTTGAAAGTTGAAACGTCAAACCTGAAATCTGAAAGCACTTTTGCTGTTTTGGTTTTCACTTTTCATGTTTTGAGTTTTGACTTTCGCGTTTTGAGTTTCACTTTTCACGTTTTGAATTTCAACTTTCGCCTTTTGAGTTTCATTTTTCACGTTCTGAGTTTCAAGTTTCACATTTGATTTCAACTTTCAGGTTTTGAGTTTCACTTTTCACATTTCAAGTTTCAATTTTTGCGTTTTGAGTTTCAACTTTCACGTTTCGAGTTTCAACTTTCGTGTTTTGAGTTTCACTTTTTACATTTCAAGTTTCAATTTTTGCGTTTTGAGTTTCAACTTTTGCGTTTTGATTTGATTCATTTTGGCCCTTCTGGGCCACTGTAGGTGGGGATACTAGACACACCCGTAGGCCTACCACCGATATATTACTGAGACCATTAAAGGTTACTGATGTTACTGCATTACCCCCATGTTACAACTGTGATAAACCTTGTCCAATTGTTTGTGCCAAATCAGATCATATATCAAAGAAAAAACCTCGCATTACAGCAAGTAGAAAAGGAAAAAGAAAACGAAATAATTATCAAAGATCAAAATATGAATCGCCTTCAAGCAAAAAAAAAATCACTTATCGCAGCCAAAATTCCAAACAATCAACCCCAACTGATGGTCCCTGAATTTCCTTTCTACAACCGAGAGTTGGAAAGCAAACTCAAGGTAGGTAGTTCAGCAGAAAACACAATTGTAAGGATTGTATATGTAAAAATGGTATTGGTCATGAGATATCATGCAGAAAATGCACAGAATCCGATAAAATTGTAGAGTTCGTCTATATGTAATTCGATTAAATAAGGACTCGAACTGCAGTTTTCATGTAGAGATGCAAGAAAACAGGGTTTATTTCGTTCTCCTGTACAACAATGCTAATCCTTGAAGTATATGAGGTTCGATCAATGTATATTCAGCTTTCAATAACTTTCAATATATGACACAGTCAGAGACCTGAGAAGGTCTGCCAGAGCAAGGGGGTGAGGACAGCTTATATACTGTCCGCCTCCGATAGGGGTGCCCCCTGGCTCTGGCCGCCCGAACTACCTTGTAGGCGTTCGACTAACATAATAATATTAGTGTCCCTACACCACCCCCCCCAGACAATACATACGCTTATTCTTTTTAAATATATATACAATTTAATATAAACTCATACAACTGAGTTTATTTTAGAAAAGCGTTATGTTACGTCGTGAACACAGTGGGGTCTATAAAAATATACAAAACTAATATTATGTACACAGGTGGTAATACATCCGAACGGCTAGACACATTTCGAATTAATAGGGACACATATATAGTATACATACGAATATATACAGATTAGCGACCAGAACAACTTGACATCTCCCATGATTAAAAAAACAGGTACAATTAAAAAATTGAAGATCCGGGCAGCCATCCTAACCTTTTTGAACATTGGTTAGGCACGAAGTACCATCCTTTCGGAGGAACTCGGGTGTGTGGTGCTCTCCTCTTCAACAGCCGTCCTGTCCCAAACTGGACAGGCACGTTCATGCGAACGGGTTAGTGGTGCTCTCCTCTTCCTTTTTCGTACTGCTGCCTCTGTTCTGACTGAACAGACACGTTCTTCCGAACGGGTGATCGGTGCTCTCCTCTTCAGATGTCTGGTCACCGAATTCATCCTGCGTAATCCTGTTACTGCTGTTCGATTGTTCAGTAGACATTCATACCACACTAACTCATTCTCTTTCGAATATCAGTTCACTCATATACTATCACTCTCGAATCGTGGGCTCACCCTTCCTCACTCTGGTTCTTTAGTAGTTCCAGAGCAGATTCGCGGGTGCCGTCCCACTCGTCCAGGAATACACCAAACACCTGCTGGAACTTGACGTTCATCGCCTCGTT
Organism: Harmothoe impar; assembly: GCA_947462335.1. Taxonomy (NCBI): domain Eukaryota; kingdom Metazoa; phylum Annelida; class Polychaeta; order Phyllodocida; family Polynoidae; genus Harmothoe; species Harmothoe impar. The sequence goes on along the minus strand of OX381704.1, from coordinate 83,726,644 downwards.
CCGGTCATTGGACTCCTGCAGTCGTTTCTGAGCCAAAGCAGTCTTTGATGCGGCTAGCTTGGCTTCGTTCCGGATTTTAGTAGTTTCGGCGGCTAATAGCGCCTCGTTCTCTTTCTCCAGAGTCATTCTGGTATTGGCTTCCTGTTCAACCAGAGAGCGGGCGAATAGATTCGCCACCCCCTGATTATATCGGACAGCCAATTCCCTCTGAGACTCCTGGAAATTGTCCACCGCCTCCTGGGCCTGTGCACAAACCACTTTGTCACTCGGATCGAAGTAAAGATCCACCGGTCGTGTGCTCAGTCGGGGCCTATTGTCCGGAATCTGAGTCATTTCAGGTTCGACACGTTGAGGAACCTTCTGTCCGCTCAATTCCGGGAACTCACCCGATTCCGGCGTAGGGGCCGGATCTTTCCGGTCGAACCAAGCAGGTGGCTTATCACTCTGCGAAGCTGACGATGCTGCCGATGATGCTGCCGAGGAAGGACGTGAGCCCGACCTCCCACTCATGGGTGACTGATACTCAGTCGAATCTTTCCTCTTCTGCTGAGTCGACCTGGAGTCCCGAGCCACGGCCAGTGGCTTCTTGAACTCCGAGGTCTCAGGCGAATCGGATCGATGTTTCTTTCCCCTACCACTCGCCGGGCTACGGCTAGCCCGCCTCTTCTCATCTATCTTTGACTTGGGTGGATCACCCCTCCATTCACATACTCTCGAGAATAGTTCGTTCGTCATTTGGAATTTTCCTCGAGCTCTTACTAGTGCAATCCTCGCACATAGCTTGCCTTTCGTGGATTCATGCACATTACAGAATGAGTCGGTCTTCACGTTGATGTGTTTGAAGTCCGAAGGGATCATTCTGTTATAGTCCAGCATAACCTTATCGTGCAGAGTCATAACTTTCTCACGTGCTGCACTCAGTCCGGGGCTGTGACAGTATTTCAGATGGCGAACCATCACACCCCTTCTCGGAGTAACGCAACCGTCACAGGTTGCGCTATCCCTCTGTCCTTTGCAATTGGCACATTCGTAGACCACGGTGTGGTGGAAGTGCCGTTCGCAGAGATGCCGCAGGAACCGCATTGCTGTCGGGTATGTCCTGCCCCTTCCCTTCTCTTCTATGCAAATGGTGAACGGGCAATACCGCTCACCGTCTTTCAGATACCAACATAAATAGGCCCAGCGCAACTTTGACTTCTGGTCTCTTATGTAATAACTTTCGGGATACTTCAATATCTGTTGAAACCATTCGTCATAGAACTCGGATGGCAAGGGATCCTCCTCGGTTTCCCGAAGCCAATCCTCGTCATCACTCTCGCCATTCATGTTTCGGGGTTCGGGGCAACCGTATGCTTTCTTGCCCTTCGCGCACTCTTCAAACGAACCTGGAATGAAGTGTGCGAACTTCGCCTCACTATTCTTCCAGATTCGTTTTACGCTTTCCTGGTCCCCCTCCTCTTTCTGCTCCTCTTTCTTCTCCTCCTCCTCCTCCTCCTCCTCTGGTCCTTCCTCATTCGGAACCTCCATCTTCTCCTCCGGATCCTGTGTAGTTGGATCCGGATCAGTTTCTGGAGGCTCGCCATCCGAATCTGGTCCAGACTCATCGTCCGGACTGTCTTCGGATTCCGTCACTTTAGTGGCTTTCTTAGCAGTTCCTTTACTAATAATACTGCCTACCTTAGCGGTGGCAGCAGCCTGTATGGCAGCCATACGTCCTTTCAGTGGATTATCACTCGAAGGATCTTTCTTACCTACTGCCTCGGTGACTTTAGCAATCACCTTCTTGGGCACAGTCATTTTCGTGTCTTTCTTTGATTCCTTCAACTTCTTTTTGTCTTTCGCTGACAGGACCGGTGTGAAGGCACCCTGGTCACTGTCGGATTCGGTGTCGGTTAGAGTTTTTTTCTTTCCTCTTCCCTTCACACTTTTTACTTTTCTACACCTCGTCGAGGGCCGATCGTTCCGAATGAGAGCCAGACGTCGAAGCCATCGTGACACTCAAGTTCTTTCAATCGATATAAAATGGAATGACAGGTACCAGGACCCTCTCTACGGGCTCCTGGCTACTTCACCCACCTGCTATACACCGATATCACTTGAAACAGTCTTTATACCCTCGCTTTTTGTGCTCTGATACGCTTCCCCGTGCTCTGTCCGGCGAACCGTAAACAAATAGGGCGGATCGTTGACCCGCGTCGACCTTTGCGCACGCGCGTTGGTCTCACGAGACGCCGCGCATTCGGCGAGACTTCATTGTTTTCCCGCGCTTGCAAAACATAAACAATCAATCACTTCTCCCGCGCGTCACGCATTACGATCAGGTAATTATAGCACTGATATCCTCACCGCCCCGTCGAATTCATCTCGAGTCATTATGGATTTAAATACGGATAGCAACTACTAATCCGCCGGATTACCCGTCCACCACCCACTGGCACATTCAAAGGTGAGTTTGTTGGATTTCTGGCTTCTGTCGTGATCATTCCTACATATAAGACGAATTACCAGGTTACCCCGATAATTATGACAACACTTAACTGATTACATCGTTGTGTTTCAGGTTAGGTGACAGCACCCCTCACTCTCAACCTAGGGCTGCGACGAACCCCCACTGGATTCTCTTTACACCTGACATTCGGAGCGGTCTGCTTCCGTTCCCTCTTAGCCATTGAGGGAACAGCCCTTCTCTTCCTGTCCACACCCGCCGAGACATTCTTTGCTTTCTCCGATCTTTTTGGAGTTCGTTTAACTTGCACCGTTTCCTTCTTCACCTTCCTAGGTCTCCCCGGACCCCTCTTCTCGACTACTTTATCTAACTCCCTTTTCATTTCCTCCTTCTCCTCCTGTCCCATTTTGAACATTTCCGTGGAGTACTCTCTCCCCTTCCATGGTTTCAACCGGGCCACATTCGATTTCTGATTCCTCCCGAAGGTATCCCTCATCAGGACTGTATCATCACTTACTCTCTGGGTAATCCTCCACGGACCATCCCAATTATCTCTCAGCTTGATGCCAACCAGAGGTTCGTGGTATCTCGCTACTAAGTCCCCTACCGCAAACCGCCGAACCTTTAGATTAGTATCATAGCCCACTTTCTGCCATTTAGCTGTCTTTCCTAATTCCTTTCTTACCAATTCATACGCCTTCCGGAATTGTTCCTTCAACGCTTCCACAAACATGATCTGACACGGGACATCTGGATTCATACCAACTACTCCGAACACTAGGTCCGCTGGCATAATAAGATCCTCCCCGAATACTAACAGATTCGGAGAGCAGTTCGTACTCGCATGTACCGTGCTATTATAAGCATGGCAAACAAAGTCGCACTGCTCATCCCAATCATCCATCTCTTGATTTACTAAACTCTTCAGGACCTGTATTAGGGTACGATTGAATCTTTCCACCTGACCATCACTCTGTGGTCGATACGGATTGGTTCGGGTCTTGCAAATGGCCAATTGATGACACATTTCCTGCCATAGATTCATTCGAACTCTCTCCCTTGGTCGCTATGCAACATCAGAGGCACTCCCAAGTATAGGATCCATCTTTTAACTAACATTCTCGCACAAGTCGCTGCTTTGTGATCCTTCATCGGAAATACCTTCGTATACTTCGTATAGTAATCCGTTACCACCATCATACATGTATTTCCTTCCGGAGTTGTCACAAATCCTGTAATTATATCTACTGCCACCCTCGCGAACCTTACTCCAAACAATTCCTGGGTCAAGGGCATTTTACCTAGCCCAGGACCTGGCTTGCTCGTACAGCATTTCGGACAAGTGTCTATCCATCTCAACAGATCCGTACTCATACCTGGCCAGTAATACATTCTAGCCAGCCTTTCCAGAGACCGTTTTCTCCCAAAATGGCCACTGGTCCGATGCCCATGGCAAAAGAACATTATATCCCTTCGCATGGCAGTAGGAATAAAGATCTGTCTTGACTTATTTCCCAAAGCATTCGTCTTCCACCTATAAATCAATCCATTTACCACCTCTAACTCTGTCCATTGAGCTATCAGTCGTCTCATCTCCCTGTTCTCCAACGATATCGCTGGCCGAGTCGGGACCGTTCCTTCTCGAAGTAACATCTTCAGACGGATACTATTCGCATCTCTCTCCTGGAAGCTCTTGATGGAGTTCTCATCCCATTCCAGTATTACCGGTTCGAGATCTCTAAAAGGCTTTCGGATTCCTGCCAGCACGGCATTATGCTTCCCACAATCATCACATCCGTCATTCTGACACTTCCTCACTGGGATTCGCGACAACGCATCAGCGTTCACATGCTTAGCCCCCTTTCTATGCTGAATTTGGCTGTGGTCCAATCCGAACTCAGATAGGTGTGCCAACCACCGTCCTATCATACCTTCCGCATCTTTAAAGTTCAATAACCACCGCAGGGAGGAATGATCCGTACGTAATGTAAAATCAGATCCCCACAAGAAGTGTTTATATTTCTTTGTATACACTACCACTGCCAACAATTCCCTCTTTGTCGTACAATAATTTCTTTGCGCTTTACTCACTGTATTGCTTGCAAATGCTATTGGAACCTCCTTCCCATCTTGGACTTGAGACAAGGCTGCCCCTATACTTTCATTGCTCGCATCAGTGTCTAATATAAAATGACCATCCGCAGTGGGGTATTTCAACACCGGTGTCTCCACGAACAACCGTTTAATTGTTTCGAATGCTTCCCCTTGTTCCTTTCCCCATGGAAACTTCTCCTTACGTCTCCCCGGGGTCCAGTGCGACAGACATTGGATTGGATAACTTATCCGGGAATATCCTGCTAAGAAATCTCTGTAATAAGAACAAAACCCTAAGAAGGATCTCACTACTTTCGGCCCCTTCGGAATGCTCCAGTCCGTTACCGTCTTAACCTTCTCCGGATCAGCTTTCACCCCTTCCGTAGAGATGATCCGTCCTAGATAGTTAATACTTTTCTGAAACATATTACACTTCTTAGGCTTCAGCTTCAATCCATTCGAGATTATTCGCTGTAACACTAACTTCAGGTTTCCCAGGCAATCATCAAATGTCTTTCCGAATATTATCACATCGTCCAGATACACTAGACATTTCTTCCACAATAAGTCACTCAGTAAAGTCTCCATCATTGCTTCAAACGTGGCCGGAGCATTACAGAGTCCGAATGGCATCACGTTATACTGGAACAACCCTACATGGCTCGAAAACGCCGTTTTCTCCTTGTCTTCTTCTTTCATTCCCACCTGCCAATAACCAGACTGCAAATCAATCGTGCAAAACCATTCATTTCCTCCAAGGGAATCAATGGTCTCATCTATCCGGGGGAGCGGATACGAATTCTTTTTAGTCAAGCCATTTAGCTTCCGGTAGTCTATACAGAATCGGATACTCCCATCCTTCTTTGTTACCATACATACTGGACTACTCCAAGGACTGGTGCTAGGGGTTATCACTCTTTCCGCCAACATCTTCGTAATCTCTTCCTCCGCCACCACTTTCTTTGCCAGCGGAAGACGTCTATATGGTATCTTTACTGGATTCGCCCCTTCCGTGTTAATTGAGTGTAGGACTCGATCCGTTCGTCCCAACGGCTCTCCGGGCCGCGCAAAGGCTGAACTACACTCAGTTAACATCTCCCTCAGGGCACTCCTCTGTTCATCCGTCTCTACTCCGGACCCTTCTATTAACTTTGCCAATCCTTCCTCCATTACTTCACTGTTCGGGACTAGTCCACTTCCATTCTCAAAGCTACTGGTGACCACTTCCGCGGATATCACTTCTCCCACTACAGTGCCTTTTTCTAGGTAGATGGTTTTCGAACCCGGGTTCGTTATGGGGGCTACTCCCCATGCCATATTTCCTATCAGGGTGCCGGCTGATTCCAAACCCTTCTTTCCCAACACTGTCACATTAGGTTCGAAAACCCCCGGAACGCCCCTCTTCATCCTACTGGAGGCTATTAAGACATCACATGCCATTCCGGGAGGTATTTTTACCGTCTGTACTACACTCGCTACCCCACTAACTTCACGTGCCAGGCATTGTATCCTGTCTTTGTAGGGATGATTTATTTTCAACATTCCAGTGACAGGGTCCAATTTTACCCCATATAAGGAAGCGAAATCCATCCCAATGATACCATCGTCCTCTATCCCAGCGACAGTAGGGGAAATGATATATTCCCTACCGCCCACCAAGATGATCATACAAGTCCTACCAAACGTTCGTATCTTGCTCCCATCAGCCGCACATGCATTTACCCTCGTTGTGAGGTCATCATCCATGCTCGACACCAGATCGAAGAATCTTTTTGACATAGCGGAGTGGCTAGCTCCAGTATCCAACAAAAATTCCCCCATTCTGCCGTTTACAGATACGGACACATACCATCTCTTTCCTCCCATCATTGAGGGATTACTTGCGAACCGCTTGACGTCGTCTGTCATGTCAAAATTGAATCCGAATCCTTTCAAATACTCCAGACACGGATGACCTTGGGGAAGGCGGATCCCCCCGATCCTGGATAGTTCCTCTACCCAACCTTCCTCTCTATGGGTGATCGGTTTCCCTTCTTTGCTCTCCCTGGCAACTGTCTCACCAATACCCCCAGCCCCACATGTTTTCGGCTCATTAGCATTTCCCATGCTGCTGGGCGGATACATTACAGACTCCTCAATCGCGTTCGTATGGATTGTACCCTGGCATACTTTATTCGGGGCCGTCAGTTTGCCTTCACGGACAACCCCCTCTAATTTCCCGTCTCCTCTCTCTTCCTTTCTCTCCAAACTGGTTTCTCGGCCGTACATTCGGCTGCGAAATGTCCGGTCTCTTGGCACCTGAAACACTTCACCGTTGCCCTATCTAGCTTCGGTCGTTTCTGATAGTCCAACAACCCTTTCATTTCTTCCATCATGGCCATCAACCGTTTCTCGTTCTCGGATAACTCCACCACCTGGGGGACAGGGGTTGGTTTAGAGCTTGCCTCTACTGGCTTCTCCTTCTCGGGTGGCTTACTACCATTTTTCTTCCACCGATTCTTTCTATCCCACTTGTCGCCCCCGATGGCCGCAATTCGTTCTTCATCCGAACCATCGTCAGAATCGCTCTCCTCTGGAGTGGCCGTATGTGCAGACGCCACCCTTTGGTTGGGTACGAACCCAGAAAGTAATCGTTTCTTCTTCTCGTGCTGATCTATAGCCAAAAAGAAGTCTACCATTGATGATCCTCGTCCCCATTCCTTCTGGACGAGCTCAGCATGGGACGGATCCCTCAGTCCCTTTATAAAGTGTGTGAATAGTTCATCTAAGAAATATTCATCATCACGCCTCCAATAAGGTCGGGCCTTTTGCAACAATCTTTGAAGTTCTAGCCCGAACACTTTCGGAGACTCTTTTGGTTTTTGCGTTCGTACCTGGAACTCCGACCAAGGATCATTCGCGGACAACACACCAAAGATATGTGTGGCGGCTGCCACCAATTGGTCATAGTTTCCATCTTCTCCATGCGTCTCTCGCCAATCATCTACAGCTATTCGTCCCGGACCCTCACTCAACCATTTAATGAGGGGACCTAAGGAAGCCTCCTTGTCCCACCCATGGTAACGGTTATCGTCGCAAAAGTCTTGGTAGCTTTCCTTCCAATTCTCTCCATTGAACCGCCGGGGAGTTCGAACAGGCTTTCGGGCACTGTTATGACTCCATACCAGTCGATCAGACTGCCTCCGACTCCATTCCATAATTTCTGACTCATCCTCCCGGGTCCGACTGCAACAGTCTATCCCCATTCCTTGTATACAAGGATCGGATTCCACTATTGCAGCAACCCTCGGGCCCATAGATGATCGTTTTGTCAACCTTCTCGGGGCAGGGACCGGTCTTGGTGTCCCTCCTCTTGGATTGGGCTGGGTTCGATCAGGGCTGGGGGGGTAACCTCCGTATGAACCAGGGTCCGGCACAGTCCCGGCTCCTCCTCCCGGGTTAGTTCCGGGGTTCGGAGCACCACCTGCCCCCCTGCTCGGAATCGATCCACCCCCTTCATTATAGGACTGGTGTCCTTCGTTCGATCCGGCTCCGGGTAATGGTGCCCAGTACTGGTAGGTTATATTATATATCGGTGGTGGTGGTACCGTATAGTTGTGTCCTGCCAGCGTGTCATCCGCAAAGGGATGTAGAGAGCCGTAGCTATGATTCATTCGTTTGGGTGGGGCTTCGCTCGTAATATCATGGGTGCTAGAGATCTCTTTCTCCTCGGTTCCCCCATATGTGACTTTACGGTCAGCCTCATTTGGGGCAGTTCTCCCTTGGGTTCGTGCATACTTCCCGTCCGAAACAATCCCCCGTGTTTCGATTGGATCCACGGTAGTTAATATCGGACTAGGCGTGGATGCAACGTGCTTAGGTAGCTTGGCTCCCTCATTCGTCGGTTCCCGGCTTCTAGCCTCTTCTTCTTTGTGGATTTCATCCATCTGACTCTGATAGGCCAGATAGGTATCATTGATTTCGTCTTTCTTTTTCTGAATAATTTCGAGGTCAGCCTTCATGTCAATTCGGGCTTGCTTCAACGCCTCTCGTTCTTGCTCGAACTGTTCCCTCAGGGCCTGGCCGGACTTTTCTTCCTTCGAATAATCCGCCTTGATTTTCTTGACCCTCTTGGATTGTCGCTCGATCTCGCTTTCATAGGTATCCAGAAGATCACGACTTCGGCGAGCCTCTTCCTTCTCTTTCTGGAGTTGCGCTTGCTCCTCTGTCAGACTGTGTTGAGCGTTCTTAACCTTCTGTTGGACCTTAGCCAATTGAGAGGTTTCGAGAGCCAATTGTTCACTGATATATTTCCTATCCGCTTGTATTCGGGATTTCACTTCGTTCAATTCCTCGGCTTCCTTCTGGTTCTGAGCGATTACCCTCGCCTTTTCGTCGGCCAGTCGGATCAAATCCTCATTCATGGCTGTATACCGATCCCTCATTTCCTCCTCCTCTGCTTTCAATTTTTCACAGTAGGCGTCGTAGTCAGGGATCTGTCGACCTCTTCTAGACAAGTCTCGTTCCATATGTCCGAGGTTCGGTTCGGAGGGAAGCATGTCTGCCCATGGGTTCCCTCTGAACGGATTGGTGTTCGGAACTGTTCTGATAGGAGGAAATTCTCCCGGAGTTCGAAAAATCAGACTCCTCTTTCGAGATCCTTTATTCTCTGGGGTGTGCATTCGAGAGGCCACCTCCCAGATTTCATTTATTTGGGCTACTGTGTAATCCAGTTCCCCATCCTCCAGTTCGGTCCCGGATCCTTCATCCCCCCCGTTCCTTGACTGAGCCTTTGCCAGGGTCAGTCCGCTATCTCTTTCATGAAAATCCTGGTCACGGCACCAGTGTAGAGTTCGTCTATATGTAATTCGATTAAATAAGGACTCAAACTGCAGTTTTCATGTAGAGATGCAAGAAAACAGGGTTTATTTCGTTCTCCTGTACAACAATGCTAATCCTTGAAGTATATGAGGTTCGATCAATGTATATTCAGCTTTCAATAACTTTCAATATATGACACAGTCAGAGACCTGAGAAGGTCTGCCAGAGCAAGGGGGTGAGGACAGCTTATATACTGTCCGCCTCCGATAGGGGTGCCCCCTGGCTCTGGCCGCCCGAACTACCTTGTAGGCGTTCGACTAACATAATAATATTAGTGTCCCTACACAATAATAAATAAGTCAGAATTCGGGGGGTTATGAGACAATCTAGCACCCCACAGTTTCTGCCAAGTGCCCCTTTAAGAAGAGTGGTCGCAGTACAGGTAGGCAACAGGGGTTGTGAGGCCCCTATCTTACAAACTGATCCTTTTTGTTAGATAGGGACCATAATATGTCAGATAGGGCATAGGTCAGGCCCCTAACTTGCAAATACTTTTGGCCAGTCCTCAAATCACAAATTCTTCAGCAACAAAATTATTAAAGTGAGAATTGGCATTCACATCAAAGTGAAATGCCCCTAATGATGCCAGCATAATCAAATAATCAGGTCATTTTTATTGCAGATCAAATCTTTCAAATCCATGTTATAATGATGTGATCGTGCTGATATGAAAAAAAATTAAATAAGGTCATCAATCAATAATTAGATCAGTCATTCTTTATTGCCACTCAATATTTTTTGGCCTTTTTCAATACATCTCATGAGTGAGACCAGGGTGATTAAGCAAATATATCAATTATGTCATTACTCAATAATCAGGTCACTTCTCACCAATAAAGGTTTTTCAGTGAATGTTTCTGCAATGTAAAATAACATCTTCTTATTAGCTGGGTCCTTTGATGTCGATATGGGGCTAGGCTAGCTTTTTTTATAAAAGGGATTTTGTGAGATAGGGACTTTTTGTGAGATAGGGGCCTGACATGACAGGGGCCGTTTGTAAGATAGGGGTCTCACAACCCCTGTTGCCTACCTGTACTGCGACCACTCTTCTTAAAGGGGCACTTGGCAGATGTCCAGTTTTAGATATATACCCATATAGTGCATTGGAATGCTGTAATGTTGGATTGCTGTATATTTTTCAGTTTATAGCGCTGGGATGGGAATCGAACAAAACATACATTTTTAGCTTTTCTTTTAAACAGCATAGCGCTGGAATAATCTATAGGCATTACTTTCCAGAAACCTTTTTTTCCCTTATTGTTATTTCTTTTTTTTCATTATGTATGGCTCTGTTCAAAGTAGTTACCCGAAAGGAAAATAACTTCCCTATTTTATGAATAAGAGAAAGCTTCAAAAGAATTGTTGTGTTCCATTCACATATTGAGGAATTATTGTGGAGAAAAACAGGATAGACCGTCATAGTCATGTATGTTATTTAAAGGTTTTAGATAAAAAAAATTATTATCAAATCATATGATGAAATGATACTCCAAATCATGGGTAAAGTGTATAAGCATATCGTAGAGAAGGTTGGGGGAGAGTGAAAAAAAAGCGCTTTGCTATTGTGAGAATATCCGGTCTCGATTTCTAAACTCTAATTGGAATCCAACCGTGGTGCACCGTGCACCTGCATGGTGAGGTAATAAGCAGACTGTCAGACGGGATAAACATGATCGGGCACAGAGGAGAGAATAAGATAGTAATGATGTGATTTAGATAATTGGTGCTAAGCTGGGATGTGTAGTGGACCAAATAAATGTGTGTTTCATGTAACAAGGCCGAAACATATAGGTGTATTGTAGACACCATTATGTATCACATTTATCATAATTTTACCCATCATTCAGTGCTTCAGATTAGGTTTTAATAGGTCATTTTTACATTACCTTTTTACTTCAAAGGCCTCGAAGCCCAAACATATGCATTGGGCCACATATTCAAATTATATCAATTAGCTATAGATAGCAAATGACCTGAGCAATTTTGGTCAATATTCACAAAAGTGGGTTTGAAATTGACCGGAAAAATGAGTAAATCAATGAAGATTATAAGCGTTCCTGGGTATTTCACCAACTGAACCCCTAAGTAACATTACCTGCAAATGATAGTGTAATCACACGACGTTCTGTTCTGCCACACCAACGTGACAGGTCCACGAGTCTCCCAGCCTGCTAAAACAAATATCTTTTTGGTGTAGACTCTGTATGGACTTGATCACTCTGCGTATACAGTATAGGCAGTTCAGACCCAAACTGATATGGCAGGCATTGGTTGGAATCATGACAGTACCTCCCTTGACATCATTGGGGCAACAAGTAACGGTGAGTACTGTTTTACTATTTACAGAATAGAACACGAAGTTCTTCACGTCGAGACTCTCTGCACACTTGATACAAGGTTCAAGGTTGTTGTCTAAGTAGTAGTTATAGGACGTGTACCAATCTGTACGTGAAATACAGTGAAGGAGCCTTATAGGCTCCTTCACCCATACTACTTTATGCCACTAGCTGTATATAGTACACAAGAGGTGTGAAATGCTTTGTTCTCCGTGCCCGCTGTGGTATAAGGTTGTCTAATATCTACATCAACCCTCTATTATCCAACAGTTTTCTCCCACGTACAATTATAGGCTAAAAGTAGAAATTACCGTTTAATCATGTTCTAAGGGTGACATGTACATGTATCATCTTTGTGAGTTTGGTGTCTTCCTATGTTGTATCGTGCTCCCCTATTGTGTGAAACGTATTAGGCCAACTATCGGTAATTTGTGCACAATCTTTATGTATTTTCCTCTAAATCCATTCTATGGATCATCGCATTCTCCTTAAAAGAACATATACATGTAAACCATACCAATAGACCATAAAAACCTTACACCTTTACAGCGTTTCAGAACATTTCTCTATGGGTCCTTGTTATGGCCAAACGTTGTATAACAGTAAAAACGTTATTTTCACGTAAAATTGCGTATTGGATCGCTACGTCTATAGCAGAGTGTGTTTACTTTTATAAGCTACAACTATTACCAATCTGATTTATAGCAACGATTCGGGTACCCTGCATGTACAAGTTTTTCATAGAGGTATGGGGAATTAAGGATGCATTTGTCAAAATCAATACCTTGACAGCTAATATCCCCGGCTTATTTCCGACCTTCATATAAATGATAATTATATATATGCAAAAGAGTAGATTGCATGGTACACTGAGAGGTGAAATATTGTCAGAAAGGATGTCTGTAGTTATCTATAACCAGTACCAAAAGCCACAAATATAATTACGTAGAAATAAGTAACCTCACTACCACTGAGACCACAGCTTCCAGACCAGCTACAGTTACCTAATAGAGATGAAGGATTACCATTCTGGATAGGCAATCTAAAGGGGTGATTACACCGTGTTTCTTAGTAGCATGTTGGATATTGCATAGTTGTATTTTTCCAGCTGATGACATGTATATATTCTGTGGACCATTAATTAGATGACGGAATTGTCTAGAACAGCAGAGCGTTGATAGAATCAGCAATACTGAGGTAACTGTCTCCATCTACAGTGTGTAACATGGGGTCGGCTATAGTATCTTTAGACTATTTAGAAGGTTTGAGACTATCAGTGTGGGCAGGTGAGGAGAAAGGGTCCCCCGAGGTTAAGTCATACATGCTTTTCAACGAGGAATAGTGGCCGCAGATGTCCCTTCTAGTTTTACGAATATAGGATTCTGCTGCTCTACCACAATGGCCAATAAGCTGTATCTTTCTTTGTTTGGGTCTTATATCTATATTAATAATTACGTGAAATCTAAATTTACAACTGGCCAATTATCTTTTCTAACCTTTGGTCATAGCTTTGGATACAAAAATGCTATTCACATTCAGTTTTCAGTGTAGTAATCCTCATGCTTCCTTCTCTCATTTGAAATGGTTTTGAAAAGAACTTAAAATGGAATTTATTTTGCTATGGCAACACCTATAAGAAAAGTATTTATTTAGGCCCTATTTGGGCTTTCAAACATTCCATTTACATTCCAAATAGAGGATCATCCCACGAAAATAGAATGTTTTGGAGGTTATCATCGTTTTCTACATAAAACAAAACCTTTGGAAATTACTTTCCTATTTTTCACATTATTGGCCATTATACATATATGCCCTGGTGGCTAAACCCAGTACTAAAAATCCCGCGGGTAGTGCCCTTTCTTCTCAACAGCCCACAGGGATTATTACTATGTTGAGACTATCTGTCAAAATGTGGAATTTTGAGGATTTTCTCCCAATTTTGAGACCCTCTACCCTGGTGGTTGCGAGATACTAACAAGACTAAAAGCATTTTGAGACTATCTCGCAGTTTTGAGACTATGTATCCTAACAACGTGGACAATTACTGCCCGAGTGATTGACACAACATATCTCAGTGCAATGGCAGCGTTAATGGGTCATCAGATAACTAGATGCTTAATGTACACGAACCCTTCACCATTACCATGATTAATCAATTACCTGTTAGGTGCATCTTTTTGTTGATTGGTAACATTTACACAACCATGCATGGGACCGATCCAATACCAAAAGCCCTGTACTATCACAATAACAAACATTATCAGTAAAATAAATTATTGGAACGTTTGGCTGATATAGGCGGTGCGTAACATATTGATACAAATAATCATGGATGGTATGGCATGTATTCATACAGAAATGCAATTAGGGAGTGATCATTTATTAACAACGGGGGGCCGGGGGGTCGGGTTTTCACACGCCCTGGTCAATGGGTCGAGATTTTTTACCCCGCTCCCCTTACGGGTCAGAAATCGGCGTGCATGCAGGCCCTTTGAAGCATAGTAACGCGCAGTCTTTTTGGCCCAAAACAGGTTAAATCTTTTTGAACCCCCCCCCCCCCGAGGGGTCCAAAATGTTTACCCCCCCCCCCCTGCTGATAAAAAAAAAGATCACTCCCTTAGACCACCTATTTTGATAACTTGGATTACGGGATTTTGATCCAAGTTATCCAAAAAAAAACGCCCTTACTTGGATGCACTTAGGCCAGTGTTAACAGATTAGAATCGGACGCATACCTTGGGTGGGACACGTAGGAATCTAAGGAAAACTAAAGTGCTTGTCTTGCTGATCATAGGCCTTATTGCGAATGTGGGTGTCTGACTCAAAGTATGTGTTCGACTCATGGTTGATCTTCCCCATGGCCTCCCTTTTCATATAGTTCCTCGGGTCAAGACCTTTTCTATTATCACACGAGTCTTATTTAGTTGCTTGCTAATGGTAAATATTTGATCTCACGTAACAGTCTGCTAGATTCAAGACACAATCATACTCAAATGGAATATCTCTGCCTACGACCACATGCGTCATAGAACTAGATCAACAGTCACATCCCCAGGAAGGACCCAGAGCTGAGAGGTTGAGGCCAATCGTTTGGCCAACCGTAAACAAAAACAGACAACGTAGAGGAGTGACATATCTCACTGAACAATTTTCCTGGATAATTATTATCCTCATTATAATGGTATACGTTACTGGTAACTGTTTTAAGTCCATATATATATAGTTACAATTTGATGAGCATGCATATAAGTAAACATGGGGATGACTTTGGGATGCATTTGGTTACACTCCAGTGCCTGTGGCAGAGAGGAGTCATGTGTTTTTTTAGTGTGATTGCATGGAGAAATGTTTGATTGGAGAGTGGCACAGCGGGTGCAGCTGTCTGGGGCAACCTCTGCTGTTTA
Organism: Harmothoe impar; assembly: GCA_947462335.1. Taxonomy (NCBI): domain Eukaryota; kingdom Metazoa; phylum Annelida; class Polychaeta; order Phyllodocida; family Polynoidae; genus Harmothoe; species Harmothoe impar. The sequence continues at coordinate 83,711,504 of OX381704.1, read as the reverse complement.
TAGAGGTATGTGTGTGTAAATGTTTTCAAAAATTTGATTTTGGAAAATCTTGGGAAATAGAAAAGAAAAAGAGCTTGTATGAAGGGATGCAAATGCACATTCTTTTCTTTTTAAAAGTATACTCTTGTGTAAACAATATAACTGTGAAGTATTTAGTGCCACTACTCGTGTTTAAACTAGAAAAGTTGATCGGGAGGGGGTCTGGGAAGGGGTCTATTAAAGGAGGTGTCGTCTTAAAGAAGGGGGTTTACGGGGTAGTACCTAAACTCAGCCACTGATCTCTCACATAGGTAGACCTATATGAGTGTGTTGACATTTTCCCTCTAGTAATATAATTATGAGGCAATAGGTAATATAATTATATTGGCCCAAAAGGGTCAAATATGACTCGAAAAAAATAATTTAAAATGATTCTCTTTTTGTAAAATGGGTGTTGTCAATATGTCGACACCTGCATAGAGTTATGGTCAGAGCTATAGATGTGCATTGGGTGTATAGTAGTTGGGATGCATTCATTTTCAACTGTGCTGCATACTAGATGGTGGCTTTACCTCAGCTTTTTCTAGTTGAGTCTGCAAGGGAGCAGAAGTAGCCGAAATTGGGCAATTTATAGCTTGTATACACTGAGATGGCTTCTTTTTCCAGCAGCTGGTACCTTAACCTCTTGTGGCTATCTTTAATAGTGCGAGTCACAGTCGCATGCTTAGCCAGGGTGCTGTGGGAAGGAATTACATCAGTGGTTATTTTGAGTAACATTACAGCATTACCCACTTTAATATTTGGATGAGGTGAACTATAAGACTGAGACAGGTCTCTCATAGAAACAGAAGGGGATACAGCAGAAGACAGGAAACACACTGACCACGGAGGACTGAAGTCCCACTACCATGTAGCAGGACATGTGGGGACTGTGGGGAATGGTCCCTGACAGTCCTCAGCCGGGAGCCACTGAGGGATCCATACCAGTGAAATACCATTCAGCATAAAAGGACATAGAAGCTGATCCTACAGACAATATTCTTCAGGACAATATACTACAAAAGGAATTGATATTGTGAATATAAGGTTATCCGAAGAACTTACCAGTTGTGAAGGAGAACTGTTGTTCCGAAGAGGCCTAGGCACTCCTTTGTGCCTAGGGGGTCTTAGGGAGATATCACGTGACTTCCGGAGTACTATCAAGCGGGCGTACAAAGGAGGGGCATTAACTGTGTTCAACCCCTGACCTTAAACTTCAATTCAAATAAATTATTCAATTTTTTACCATTATTAATTTCTTTTTTAAAAAGAAACTCCATTCTAAGGAGACTACATTTTTGCATTCCTAAAAACCAGTCTCGGGAGGTGTGGTGGGCTCTAAGACCCCCTAGGCACAAAGGAGTGCCTAGGCCTCTTCGAAACAACAATTCTCCTTCACAACTTCGGATAACCTTATATTCTGAATCCCCCGTCGGCATTCCTTTCAGTGCCAAAGGGTTCTCCGGGAGATCTTCAAAGCTTTCACAGTTAATGTCCCTCTTTGACTATACCTGTCACTAGAGCTCTAACTGATTGCCTAATTTATTTTTCCCTTTTAGATTTCATTTAATTATTTATTCTGTATCTTAATAAATGTGAAATAAATGTTCCAAACACTTTTTATATATCGTTCAAGGTTTTTATTTATAAACAACCTCCCCTTTTTTTTTTTTTTTTTTTTTTTTTTTAGCAGAGTATTTTAACTTAACTTGTATATATTTATATATATTACCTCCAACCGTAACCTGTACTCAAGTGCTTTCCTTTATGGAAAGACTTGTCCAATAACTCTGATTTATATATAACGATCATATAAATCTAACAATTCTGAGAACAAAAACCAATGTTTCAACAATTGTCTTCCTTTGGTTTTCAAACACCAGACTTCAATAACAAATACCGGTAGTTTTTTGGTAGTCTAACTAACCACAACTATAACTTCTGATTTTATCAATGTTTTAATTTCAATAAACTCAGCTCCTGAATTCCTAGTCAACTTAGAATTCTAAGCCAACGCGTCCCAGATGGCATCCCCTACTGACTCTTGCTGTACAATGACTGGCTTGTTGTAGAACTTTGCCATTGACCTCTCGTTCTTCCATAAACCATGGCGTAGGAGGACATTGGATGAGAGTCCCAGCTTTGCCCCTGCAGATGTGGATGCTCCCCTTGTCGAGTGAAGTTTGTAGACTGACGTGTCTACCCCTGCTTGCTGCAACACATGTAGCACCCATCTCAATATTGTGTGTCTCCCCACCGCTGCATGCAGCTGTCTGAAGGACACCACCAACTTCCTGTTGTCACCCTGTCATCTTGTGCGCTCTATGTAAACCTTCATGACGTCCACAACACACACATGGCGCTTCCAGAGATATGGCTTCAAGGTAATCACTGGAAGTGCCTCTCCAACACGAGCTGTCTTCATTGGGACTGTGGAGTGAATACCATTTCCCCCTCATCTGACCATACCAAGTGATCTAGATGAAGGGCGGGTACAGTTTGTCCACGCTGTCCCGTTATCAACATGACCATCTTCTGTGACAGCTGTTTCAACGTGAGAGATATGTGTTTGGGCCCCATGCTTCAAACAACTTGAACACTGGGCTCACATCCCAGAATCCTGCATATCTTGGTTTTGGGGGATTAGCATGGTAGGCTGCTTTTATGGTGCGACAGACCCAATAGTCCTTCCCAATGGTCAGTCCGTTGGTGAGAAGTGGTAGAAGGACAGAGAGTGCACACCTCGCTGCATTCACTGCTCCTGATGATAGATTTAGCTCAGATAGTAGTCGCAAGAACCTGCATACCTGGAAGGTGGTAGGCTGGTATCTGTCTACCTCATAATGGTCACAGAACAAGAACCACTTGTTGAGGTAGTTGTTGTAGGTAGCCATTGTAGAAGGGCGCCAGCTCTTCATGAGGAATGCTGCTGTCTTCTGGTCACAGCCTTTCTGTTTCACTAGGCGCTCCTTTATATCTTTGAAACGACCAGTGCAACTCTTTCCAGGAAGAGGTCTCTTCTTGCTGCGTTGCTGAGGTTGCCCTTTTTTGTGGAGAATCTCATTTGTCGCCTTGCATGTTGAGACACCATTGAGTGCCAGGGACGTGTGCTCCAATCCGGTGTCACCAAGATGAGTGATGCTGGCCTGTCTGTCAACGCCTTCCTGAGAACTCGCAGCAGCAACCTGAAAGGAGGAAGAGCATAAGCTTTAAGACCATTCCAAGAAAATGAGAAAGCGTCTACCCAAGTGATCAGGGAACCCTGAACACTGCACATTGTTGTTTTTTCTAGAGGCAAACAAATCCACCCTATGTGTACCCATCTGCTGACAAACTTTCCTGAAAATCTTAGGGGCTAGCTCCCATTCCAGATTGTCATTGAAATATCTTGATGCTGCTTCAGCTTTAACATTCAATACCCCAGGAATGTGTGAATGTGTCTGCCCATTCCCAGATGTATTTTGCCACCAGGTGACACCCTAGCCCAGTGGGCACAGAACATTGAATCAACATTGAAAACTGGTTGACAATGTTGATTCAATGTTGATGCAATGTTGATTCAACATTGAACTGATTTTTGTGTCCACTGGGAGTGACCTCACACTTCCTTGCTTATTGACATAAGCCAGAGCTGTCGTATTGTCTGTCTTGACAAGTATTGACAAACCAGTTTGTTTGACCACACTCAATAGCGCAAAATAAATTGCTTTCAATTCTAGGATATTTATATGGCTGAAATCTTCACCCAACCAATTACCCCCTATGGTAGTTTCCTCATCTGTTGCCCCCTAGCCCATTAGGCTGGCGTCCGGTGTATCCGACCTTATTAGCCCCTGGTGTATTTGTTTCCCACCAAATGATGTCTTTTCTGGCATCTTTTGTTACAAACATGTTTGCTTCAAAACCGCCCTCTGACATGACTAGTGCAATATTCTTACATTTCTCAAGATGTTTAATGTGTGCTCCCCCAAATTTACATTTACAAACAATATTCATACAAAGTAACTACTATAATTTTCAATCTCATCTCATTCTACATAGTATATTCTTGTAGTTCAATTGAACAGCCTGACAGTATAGATCTGTTAAATAGTTTTGGCTGCAGAGAGGCTTTGTATTTCTTCCATTACCACCAATGTGGTGTCCTCACAGTAAAGTGTCTCAAAGCACTTATTCATGCACAATACTTTAATCACCTGTCCTTTATATATAAATATTCTATTGAATGCGGTTTATTTGCATGATGTTGAATTCACAATTAATGAGAATTTACTGCTTGAATGTGGTAGATTTGTTAAGGAGCTGTGATATACTCTCCATAATTGATAGTGCTGCCACCTAGTGTGATATGGAAAAGTCATCTACCCAATTGAAGTTGAAAAGTTACGTCTTTTAACGTAGATCTACGTAGAATTTTTACGTCTGAATGAGGTAGATCAACGTAAATCAGATGTTAAACGTAAATAAACCTTAACATTTTGACGTCTACAAACCTTCCAAAATTACCAATCTCAAACCTTTTGGTTGGACATCTACCTAGAGAAACCTCTGAGCTACGTTGGAACTGCATAGGGTGTTTACTGGGTAGGGAGGCTACTTGTCTGATCCTTGGTAGTGGTTCTCCCGCTACCTCCTGTATCATACTTAGCAAATTCCTTTTTTGTCCTGCGGTAGCGTGACCCACATATTGACTGAATCAATATCAAACCCCAAGAACCTCAACTTTGTATTAGGGTCGAATACTGACTTCTCCGGGTGCACCACTAGGCCTAGCCTATCCAACAAATCCGCCAAGATCTGTACTGATCTCTGGCAATCCCCCTAATTGTCGGCTATGATGAATGAGTCGTCTATATAGGGGAAACAATGACACCCTCTCTCTCTGGAATGTGCATACACTGGATTTAATAGCTTTGTGAAAATCTTTGGTGCACACGCCAAGCCATTTGGTAGGACTCTGAATTGATACAATTTGTCATTCCATCTGAATTTTTAGAATATCCTATGTTTTTTCTTTATCAAAAAGGAATAGTAGGCGTCTTTGAGGTCAAGTCAATGCTGGCCATAAACGCCCCCTCCTGTACCATTTCTAGTGCTGTGTCTAAGGAAAACATCTTGAAATGTTCATACTCTACTGACTTTTTTAACACCATTAGATCTGAGGATAACTCTGAAATCCCCATTCGGGATGTGTCTGGTGCTGCAATCACTACATCTGCTGTATTCTTGTCTAACACACGCGATAAATCTAATTTCCTGCATGCTGACAGAGCTCCCAGCAAACTGACGTGAGCTAGGGTCAATCTGCGTGAGCCTGGGTTAGCCTATTTTGCGTTAAGCACTAGGTGTCTGAATGAGTCAGCTCTGAGTGAGCTTCCTCAAAGCTCACCCAAGCTCACACCTACTGACTCGAATGTAACCCATAGTTTGAGTTCGTTTGAGTGAAGATGAGCCAGGCTTGAGTTAGCTTAATCCTATTCCCTAAACAAGGTGTGAGGATGCGTGAGCTGACACTCATGTCACGCATCTTCACTCAAGTATACAGCTGAGAGAATGTGGAAACTGTATGTATAAGTCTATTATTTGTCCCATGTAGAATGGACACATAATGAAAATACTGATTTTATTGGTTTTATCCCATGGATTTTTATGATTTCTTTAATGTTTGCAAACATGTGATAATGGGGAAAATGTTGATTACAATCAACAATACTCTGTATTCATATTGAAGTCATAAAAGATGATTACTTTTCTCTATGGGATATAGCACTGCAGTGGTATAATCTAGATTTCACACAGTGTTTAGATAACCCTTGGATCAATTCTTACTAAAATAAGTAAGCTTAAGGTGCAGGGATCAAAGTGGTAGCACATACTTGCTTGGGGTTGATGCAAATTCTGAGGATGGGGATAAACCATGTTGCATTGGGTGATAATAGGGGCACTGCTATAGCTATATGACCTTCAGAGCTGTCCTATGGAGGTCACTCAGGCTCACGCATCCTCACACTCTGAGAGCATGCTTATAAATGGAAGCTCACTCAGATTGACTCATGCTCACGCAATGTATGCTCAGTCCTTTCCTCTTCTCTGATTGGTCAATTTTCAAATTTGAAAGTTCTTTGTCCTCAAGGGGGTTTCCCTCTGCCATTTTGAACTGACAGACACTGGAGGAAGGTTGGGAGGTAGGTTGGCTCTGCTTATACTGATTATTCTGAATTTTGTAGAAACAAAGTAATTGGGTACCTATTGCACAAGCCTATACATTACAGAGCTATGGTTATTTAAACTGATCTTATTATTGCATACGTTCCTTCTACCTTCCTTTGTCAATTCTCTGTCTAATACCTGTATTGTATTTTATCTTTCAGATCAAATGTTGGACAAGGGGGATTTGAGTTTTGGAGATAAGTGTAGGTTTTTATATACATAACCTACTGTAAACGTATATATTTTCGCGCAGCTAAACTTTCGCGCACCTACCATAGAAAGACATGTTCGCGCAATCATATTTTCGCGCAGCTGTAACCATCACATGTTTAGCTACATGTCATTTTTTACGGTTTGTAAATCGGACAATTGTTAAGGATATTAGAGCACAAAGAGTTTCATCCTATGTATTATATAAGCTGTAACCCAGCGGGCACAAAATTCAAGTCAACGTTGAATCAACATTGTATCAACATTGAATCAACATTGATAACCACTTTTCAATGTTGATTCAATGTTCTGTGGCCACTGGGAATGCACACGGGAGGGATACGGGGCTAGAAAAATTACTTTTGCCGACGCTACTCATTGAGTCTATTAGCATCATAAATACAAACAGCAATATACAGTGCTACACATCATTGGAAAGCTAATTTCATGGGCATAATTTTCACGCACATCATAATTTCGCGCACTTAAGCATGTGCGGGAAAAACGCGAAAATATGTACTGAGCGAAAATTAATACGTCTACAGTATACACATGTACAAATTACTTAGTTTCACTATTAGCTCATGCACAGGATATCTGAATTACCCATCTTCTCCTTTTCAGAATGAAGTGGTGATAGAGGAAAGGATACACTATGATGTGGAGACCAGGCACAGGACAAAATACACTATAGTTAATATATGCCACACAACAAGATGCTTCAAAAAGACTACATTAACATTGATGTGAATAAAGATATCTGTCCCAGTATGAAATGATGTAAGTCCTATAGTAGGAATATAACCAAGTGTCAGGTTGAGTCAGCCTGAGCCTGACACCATTTTAATACCAAGTGTCAGGTTGAGTCAGCCTGAGCCTGACACCATCTTACTACCAAGTGTCAGGTTGAGTCAGCCTGAGCCTGATACCATCTTACTACCAAGTGTCAGGTTGAGTCAGCTGAGCCTGACACCATCTTACTACCAAGTGTCAGGTTGAGTCAGCCTGAGCCTGACACCATGCTGACACCATGTACACGTTTTGAACACCTGGTGTCATACACTTGCTCAGGCTGGAGCAAACTGGCGCCAATTTGCTGGGCTTGTACTCTTCCTGCACCTTAGAAACTCTAAGCTGTGTCACATTTTTGGGTGGCAAGTATTTCCCCGTCAATTTCTTAACATCCTTCTCCTCTTTGTATTTCTTGTACAGAGTTGTGATGAAATGAGCCATAGCATCAGAGACTGCCAGTCCTAGTAGCTCATCTTGCTCCTCCATACCCAGATCAGCCATCATTTCTTTAAGTCTACCCCCTTTGTATTGAGCTAGTGGGTCCTTGGGGGGTTCCACCTCCTTGTCCGTTGGACCTGCCTTCTTTGTTTTGACACTAGGGCCTAACGATGGAACTTGTGTGTTTCTTCTTCTTTTCAACAGGTGGCGCCACCCCAGATTTGGCGCTCTTGTTGCCGTATCGACTGACTGTCGCGACGCTGTTGCCCCGGCCACTGCCGCTTACCGCTGAACGTTGATCCCCAACATCAATCTCATTTAAATCCTCCGGAACTACTGCCCGTTTTCTCTGTTTTGCTAACTGCTCTTGTTGTCTAGTAAACAAATCCAGATTCTGCTCAGTTAACTCACTTACCAGTGAAGCTGATCTTTCACTTGTGGCTGCTGATCTTATCCTTGAGATTCCAGACACAGAGTCATCATTCGACGCGCTCACACTGTGCGCTCTATGGCGCGGGGCGGGCTGATCTGGTCGTCTGAAACGCCAGTTTAAGAAATCTTGATAATCTTGATAATCTTGATCCAAGACTCTTTCTCTCGAAGAAACTGATCTGCCTCTGCAAACAGTTCTTCTCCTCTTCCGTGATCTCCGGGTCCTAGACCTCAGGTTATCACTTGAGCTCAAACTTGAACTGGAGCTAGAACTGCTCGATGAAGATGAGATTCGGCGTCTGCGCGGCCTTTTCTTTCTCTTTTCTCCAACCCACACAGGTGGAATTACTTATTCTCTTACTTCCAATACAACTCCTTCTTCAGGAATGACATTGGCGTTTATTATCTCATCCACATTGGCTTCCAACTGCGGATTATCTTCCATGATGCCAGCGAAACTCGCGAAAGCCAGAAAGTTGAGATCAGCGGACACCGTGAAATTTCACTGTCTGCGTTCAGAAAGCTGAAACGGACCAGAAACAGGAAATTTAGTATCAATAGGCCTACCAAATAAATTTTACATCAATATGACAAGAACTACACATTCTATCATAATCTTCAATAAAAAATAATCCCACTCGGGAAAAATTCCATGAAAAATGCAAAAACTTACCCGCTCGACGTGCTGAAATTTGTGCGTTCGCTGTACTGCCGGAAGTCACGTGATATCTCCCGGAGAACCCTTTGGCACTGAAAGGAGTGCCAACGGGGGATTCGGAACTTATAGTTTGGACACATTTTGTGTACATATTGGAAACACTTCAGAAATATTGTACTTCAGGTTGGAATCATTAAAACTATCATATACAGCCAAGAAGTTCCTCATCTATAAAACATCTATAACCTATAACAGAACGCTATTATAGCTGTTGCTCCACATATTTGCAGACCTCCGCAAATCTGCGGAGGTCTGCAATACAGGTCGTAAGTCGCCTCCAGAACAGCCCAGGTCGCCAGGTCGCTTTTGACCCATCTGGAGCCACAAGTATGATGTGCATGTGTGTCAATAGCATAGAGTTTTGTCTATATTTGCGGACATCCGTAAATATATATTTGCGGAGCTCCATAACTATATGAAGAGTGTATTTATGGACCTCCACAAATTTACGGAGGAATTTGTGGAGAAACGGCACCCTGCAAAAGGTCGCTGTCTAGGTCGACACATTCAAAAAATAAAGTCGTCTGCATACTATTCTATGTGACAAGGTAGCAGGTGTTCTAACTATAGTTGTCACATAAAACACCTACTTGGCATGTGCCAGCCCAAAGCCTGACATATGCCAGCCCTAGACATGTCAACCAGGGCCTGATTCAGGATTCCCCCTGTAGGTGGTATCAGTAGGCCTATAGCATGCATTATGTATAAAGTGAGGGAATGAATTGCATAATTTCTATGTTGATCTTAATCATAATTCTGGAAATACACATTCATGCTTTGGAGAACGTTGAGAATTATCTATTGGGGATGCTAGAAAAAGTAAAAGATTCAACGTTTTGATATAATTAAGACAAAACAAATATATGTAGGGCATAGACACCTTTTTTCTGTTTATTTCAATTGTACAATAGCTGCAAGGAAACTCTCATTGGTATGACACCTACATACATTGTATATGTGTTAACAGTCTGTTACTGAGGACTAGAAATACTCTCATACAGACTTTCAGGACATGGCAGGGATTCCCCTAACCTACATACCTATCTATGAATTGGCTATTACAAACCTGAGAATTAGAGACATGGACAGTAATTATGCCCAGGCTCAGAACCCAGTGAGCTCCACCTGCAGTGAAGTAGAGGTTATAGTGCACAAGTTAACTCTTGCAGGGTTGCATAGTGCTTTAAGGTGCTATGCTCTATGTTATCATAATGCATGAATTCAGCCTTGGTAAGTATACTCATCTAACTGTTAATACTTTTCCAAAGGGTCGGTGTGATGTATGAATGCAGTCATAAATATAACTCTCATCCACATTGGCTTCCAACTGCGGATTATCTTCCATGATGCCAGCGAAACTCGCGAAAGCCAGAAAGTTGAGATCAGCGGACACCGTGAAATTTCACTGTCTGCGTTCAGAAAGCTGAAACGGACCAGAAACAGGAAATTTAGTATCAATAGGCCTACCAAATAAATTTTACATCAATATGACAAGAACTACACATTCTATCATAATCTTCAATAAAAAATAATCCCACTCGGGAAAAATTCCATGAAAAATGCAAAAACTTACCCGCTCGACGTGCTGAAATTTGTGCGTTCGCTGTACTGCCGGAAGTCACGTGATATCTCCCGGAGAACCCTTTGGCACTGAAAGGAGTGCCAACGGGGGATTCGGAACTTATAGTTTGGACACATTTTGTGTACATATTGGAAACACTTCAGAAATATTGTACTTCAGGTTGGAATCATTAAAACTATCATATACAGCCAAGAAGTTCCTCATCTATAAAACATCTATAACCTATAACAGAACGCTATTATAGCTGTTGCTCCACATATTTGCAGACCTCCGCAAATCTGCGGAGGTCTGCAATACAGGTCGTAAGTCGCCTCCAGAACAGCCCAGGTCGCCAGGTCGCTTTTGACCCATCTGGAGCCACAAGTATGATGTGCATGTGTGTCAATAGCATAGAGTTTTGTCTATATTTGCGGACATCCGTAAATATATATTTGCGGAGCTCCATAACTATATGAAGAGTGTATTTATGGACCTCCACAAATTTACGGAGGAATTTGTGGAGAAACGGCACCCTGCAAAAGGTCGCTGTCTAGGTCGACACATTCAAAAAATAAAGTCGTCTGCATACTATTCTATGTGACAAGGTAGCAGGTGTTCTAACTATAGTTGTCACATAAAACACCTACTTGGCATGTGCCAGCCCAAAGCCTGACATATGCCAGCCCTAGACATGTCAACCAGGGCCTGATTCAGGATTCCCCCTGTAGGTGGTATCAGTAGGCCTATAGCATGCATTATGTATAAAGTGAGGGAATGAATTGCATAATTTCTATGTTGATCTTAATCATAATTCTGGAAATACACATTCATGCTTTGGAGAACGTTGAGAATTATCTATTGGGGATGCTAGAAAAAGTAAAAGATTCAACGTTTTGATATAATTAAGACAAAACAAATATATGTAGGGCATAGACACCTTTTTTCTGTTTATTTCAATTGTACAATAGCTGCAAGGAAACTCTCATTGGTATGACACCTACATACATTGTATATGTGTTAACAGTCTGTTACTGAGGACTAGAAATACTCTCATACAGACTTTCAGGACATGGCAGGGATTCCCCTAACCTACATACCTATCTATGAATTGGCTATTACAAACCTGAGAATTAGAGACATGGACAGTAATTATGCCCAGGCTCAGAACCCAGTGAGCTCCACCTGCAGTGAAGTAGAGGTTATAGTGCACAAGTTAACTCTTGAAGGGTTGCATAGTGCTTTAAGGTGCTATGCTCTATGTTATCATAATGCATGAATTCAGCCTTGGTAAGTATACTCACCTAACTGTTAATACTTTTCCAAAGGGTCGGTGTGATGTATGAATGCAGTCATATATATAACTCACCAGGTTCACATTCATGCATTATGCTGACAAAAGGATTGAAGCACATTTAAAGTAGTTTGCAGCCAATAAAGGGTTAACTATTCTAGGGTTGTGAATTTGACGACCCTACACTCGTCATTTGGAGTGGGCCACCACCTGGGCTAACATTGTCATTAGATGAGTCTAGTGTTGTCTTGTGGGATGGTAACCTGGTAGGTCCCCAGGTAGACAACCTTTAACTTGTTTATTTCATGACTGTCACTTTAAAGACCCTAAACTCTTCTTATAAGACGACCATTTGACAAGTTTTGATCCCTTCATTTTATCAGTGCACTAAGATGTTCTTATCAAGTACATGGTTATTTATACGCCTTTGTAGCGGAGGTTGAGTATTTATTTTCCAAGCCGGGGCAAATCACATGACTGGGCTTTGCTTTCATATATTGTCATACTGTCTTGGTTGCACTACCTAACTATAGCAGCCATACTCACTTGCAGGTTCTGGCTGCTAGTGGCGTAGTTTGGTGAGTACTGGGCTAGGATGGGTCAGGAGCTGGCTCAGGGTCGATTTTCTATTATCAGTTATTTGCATTCATAATGTCTATATATACATGTACATACCGGTTTTTAAATCATTCTGATACTTACATATGGGTAAAATACAAAGAGAACCATGGTAAAGCTAACTCAGGCGGCCTATGGGGATTTTTGATAGTGGCTCTGTCAAAAAAACTTTGGGAACTGTCTAATATATCACTATTTAAGTGTTTTATATGGGTTTATATATTATAAGACAGCGCAAAATGTATAAGGATGATTAGTAAATGTGTTATTCAATATTAATACATCGTTTATGGTGATAATTGTGTAAATATACTGTCTACATAGCCTACTTTGCAATCTAACAGTACTTTATATACACTGATAAAATGAAGGGATCCAAACTTGTCAAATGGTCGTCTTATAAGAAGAGTTTAGGGTCTTTAAAGTGACGGTCATAAAATAAACGAGTTAAAGGTTGTCTATTTGATGAACTATCTGGTTACCATCCCACAAGACAAGACTAGGGTCATCTAACTGACAATGTTAGCCCAGGCAGTGGCCCACTCCAAGTGACAAGTCTAAGGTCATCAAATTGACAACCCAGAATAGTTAACCCTTTATTGGCTGCAAACTGCTTTAAATGTGCTTGAAACCCTTTGTCAGCATGATGCATGAATGTAGCCCTGGTGAGTCTATTCGCCAAGCCTGCATTCATGCACCTTTGGAAATGAATCAACAGTTGGGCGAGTATACTTGCCAAGGCTGAATTCATGTATTATAATCACTTATTATACGATCGGGCGACTCATCGTGCTTTTTAGGTGATATCCCCGTGCTGATATATAGTGATATCAGCACGTTTCCGGTGGATATCAGCACGTTTCCGGTGGATATCAGCACGTTTCCGGTGGTCCTGAGCAATTCCGAAATTTCGTCCCCCATAAAATCCGAGGATTCATGGAGACTCGAACACGCTTCATCAAGACTTGAAGTCCGACGTGCTAACCACCACACCGTGTAGGCGCTGGTAGAGGGAGGTGGCGAAACAAGGAGTCTACAGGCGGATTTCCAGCCCTGTAGGACCATTATTTACCGAGTTACAGAAGAAAAGACATTTTTTGGTATAATTTCTTTAAAAATCAATATTTTTTTCTAATTCCTTTTTCACTATAAAACTGGAAGTTGGACTTTACTTACCTATTCGTTAAAATAATTCTAGGGGCTTTTTTTCACATAGAAATAGGCATTTTAAAAATGGTTCGTTTCCACCCAGGATCGATCCGGGTACCCCTGGTGTGCGAGGCGGAGACGCTACGGGCCATGCCTATCCGGCTGTGGTGCTTGTGGAGGGAAACGCTGGTTAGTATATAACATAGCCCCAAGCTGGCCCCCTCACAAATTCTATGTTGAACTCAGTGTTGGAGATTGAGGCTATGACGTCACCAGGCTCCACCAATCAGCGAGCAGGGTTGGTGGGAGGTCAAAACAACATGGCGCTACTGCTGTACGAGTGATATTCAGTCAATAATCCTTCAAAATGGCCAAATTAGGACTCATATAAGGTAATTAAATACATTTGAGTTGAATAATCGTATAATAAACCTAATAATGTATGGCTAACAGGTCACTCGGGGTGTATCGTATGGATATCGGGCACTCGGCGCTACGCGCCTCTTGCCCGATATCCTACGATACACCCTCTCGTGAACCTGTTAGCCATACGTTATTGGTTAAATAGAGCATGGCACCTTAAAGCACTATGCACCCCTTAGAGGGTTAACCTGTGCAATATAACCTCTACTTCACTGCAGGTGGAGCTAACTGGGTTCTGCCTAGACATAATTGTTGTTCATGTCTGTCTATATTTTTGAGGTTTATAATAGCTAATTCATACAAACATAGAGGTATGTAGGTTAGGGGAATTCCTGCCATATCCCTAAGTCTATATTGAGAGTATTTCTACCCTTTAGTTACAGACTGCTAACACATAATGTGGATGTCATACCAATGGGAGTTTCCTTGCAGCTATTGTACCATAGAAATAACCACAAAAGAGGTGTATGTGCCCTACACATATTTGATTTGTCTCAATTATATCAAAACATTGATTCCTTTACCTTTTCTAGCATCCCCAATAGATAAATCTCAGGATTCTCCATAACATGAATGTGTATTCCCATAAATATGATTAAAATCAACATAGAAATTATGCAATTCATTCCGCAACTTTATACAGAATGCATGTTATACTGATGCCACCTACAGGGAAAATCCTGAATCAGACCCTGGTTGACGAGTCTAGGGCTGGCATGAGTCAGGTTTTGGGCTGGCACATACCAAGTGTTTCTTCTATCTGACAACTACAGCTAGAGGACCCACTCTCTTGTCACTTAGAAGAGTCTGCAGACGAGTTTACTTTTTGAGTGTATGCTGGTGGCCGGCCCCTGAGCTTAATCTAGGTAGCAGTGGGACGGCGGTACCAGTATATAGTTTATAGTCGCATTCATGCGCTATGAAAAGGGGGCATTTGCAGTAGTAACAGAAACTTATCCTACCCAGTGGGCAAAATATTCAGTTCAACGTTGAATCAACGTTGTATCAACATTGAATCAACATTGACAACCATTTATCAATGTTGATTCAATGTTTTTTGCCTACTGGGTACTTACGATTCGGAGAAACAGAGAAGGTAAAGCCTGCTCGGATTTATATTCGGCTAGGCTACAGGGAGAGAGAGAGCACGCAGAAACTTATATATACAGAAAAAACTGTAAATATTAAAATCAATTGATGACTTGCGCAAGTCTAGAGGGCTAGTGCACGGAGCGGACTGATCGGCTGCAGCTTACCTAAAGTTACTACATACGGTGGCGGGGGTGGAGGCTGGGGGCTGGTGCTCTCGTTCCCAAATCCTTTCGAAGGAAGGCTCTGGTAACTGCCAAATGTTGGGATTTTGCTGGGTCTGGGCAACCCCTGCTGGTAGCTTGGAACCAGCGAACAGCAAACAGGAAATGGAACCAGAAAGGCTGATGGTAAAACTACCTAAAACTACCATCATACATTCTGGTTCCTGCCCACTGGTTCCAGCCTACCAGCAGGATGGGTGTGGACCACCAAATTCGACATGGCGACATGGCCATTTCTTACAATCGACAAACGACATGAGGCCTAGTGACATGTGACATGAGGCCCAAAAACATAGTGACAGGCGACATGAGCAATTCTTAAAATCGACATGGGATATGGGCATGATTAAGCGACATTGACATGCGACATGGCCATTTTTTAAGATCGACAATCGACATGGGGACCCCCCATACAGAGCCCCAGCAGGGGTTGCCCAGACCCAGCAAAATCCAAAGTTCAAGGTCATTTGGCTGTTCCCAGAGCCTTCCTTCGGAAGGATTTGGGAACGAGAGTAGGGGGCTGGGGGCTGGGGGAGGGGGGGGGCACTGCCTCAGCTTTAGTTACCATGTGAGCAATAGGCCTGAGGCTAAAAGTCTAACTCCATATAGCGGAGGTGGTCGGCCTGTCCTCACCCTACAGAATATATAGAGTGCCCCCCCCCTTCGGGGTTACATAATACCAGATGAAGGTCTATCCTGTCGTGTGTTTACCTATGGAATACAGCTGTGACCTGCCTCACCAAAGGGAGTGCTCATTTCTTAATAAAGGGGTAAGATTTCGTGTGGGCGCACAGAATTTTTAAATCCCCCCACCCCCACCCCCTTGACGGGTCGGAATCCCCCCGCCCCCTGGTTGGTGCAAAATGCAAGAAGGGACGAACTGCCCAAGTGACTAGGCGCCACCCATTTTACCTGTAATCCCGCCTGTAATATAAAAAAAAACATTTCCCCAGTAATCTTAATACTTCCCACCTCTTCTGGAGATGGCACCACACTGTATCATCCCATCCTTTACAGGTAAATGGGTTTGGTTATAGTTCTGTTAAAGTGTCATAAAAGAAAAAGAAAAACGAAGAGAGAAAGAATGGGTGGCATCTACACTCAAAAAGTAAACTCGTCTGCAGACTCTTCTAAGTGACAAGAGAGTGGGTCCTCTAGCTGTAGTTGTCAGATAGAAGATACACTTGGTATGTGCCAGCCCAAAACCTGACTCATGCCAGCCCTAGACTCGTCAACCAGGGTCCGATTCAGGATTTTCCCTGTAGGTGGCATCAGTATAACATGCATTCTGTTTAAAGTTGCGGAATGAATTGCATAATTTCTATGTTGATTTCAATCATATTTATGGGAATTCACAGTCATGTTATGGAGAATCCTGAGTTTTATCTATTGGGGATGCTAGAAAAGGTAAAGGAATCAATGTTTTGATATAATTGAGACAAAACAAATATGTCACAGACACCTCTTTTGTGGTTATTTCTATGGTACAATAGCTGCAAGGAAACTCCCATTGGTATGACATCCACATATGTGTTAGCAGTCTGTAACTAAAGGGTAGAAATACTCTCAATATAGACTTGGGGATATGGCAGGAATTCCCCTAACCTACATACCTCTATGTTTGTATGAATTAGCTATTATAAACCTCAGAAATATAGACAGACATGGACAACAGTTATGCCTAGGCAGAACCCAGTTAGCTCCACCTGCAGTGAAGTAGAGGTTAGAGTGCACAGGTTAACCCTCTAAGGGGTGCATAGTGCTTTAAGGTCTATGTGATCATAATACATGAATTCAGCCTTGGCAAGTATACTCGCCCAACTGTTGATTCATTTCCAAAGGTGCATGAATGCAGGCTTGGCGAATACAATCACCAGGGCTTCATTCATGCATCATGCTGACAAAGGGATTCAAGCACATTTAAAGCAGTTTGCAGCCAATAAAGGGTTAACTATTCTGGGTTGTGAATTTGACGACCTTAGACTTGTCACTTGGAGTGGGCCACTGCCTGGGCTAACATTGTCAGTTAGATGACCCTAGTCTTGTCTTGTGGGATGGTAACCAGACAGTTCATCAAATAGACAACCTTTAACTCGTTTATTTTATGACCGTCACTTTAAAGACCCTAAACCCTTCTTATAAGACGCCTTTTCGACAAGTTTGGATCCCTTCATTTTATCAGTGTAGTCACTTGCCAAGTTTGTCCCCCACGTGCGTCGAAAATCGGGGCGCATGTGCTATGCGCCCTTTAAAGCATGGTAACACGTCGGAATTTTCACTGAAAACAGGTGACGTCTTCCGATTCCCCCTCCCGCGGCCATTTCCCCCCTCCCCTCCCCCCGTTGTTAAACATGAGCACTCCCTATCAGACCGGGAGCTCGAGGTGGTGGGTCAAGGGCAGTTTACCCTACATATACATTTTGTATGTATGCAGGTATACAGCTTGCTCTAACTGGGCCACCACCTGACCCACTGATGCTTTCTTTTTATCCAGCATCTGTGAAGGAATTCAGCCTTAGTCAATGTTGTTCTTGGCATACAATACATACTGCCATACGTCAGAATAGCTATGGCTACCATACAACATACAGTATATACATAGTATAGTATTGGACTTCACAAGCGTTGTTCTTAACTGGGCCACTTACCTACTGAATCTAGCCTGGAAGGTAGAGGCATTATCCGCCCTTATGTGCATCCCTAAAATGGGTGAAAAGGTAAGTGCACTTTGATTTGTTTTATATAATATATGGAAGGCCGGTGTATGGAAGGCCGGGGTGACATTGTGCCATTTGCTAATTGCCATTTGCTATTTGCCGTTTGCTATTTGCCATATGCTGATTGTAGTTATTTGCTAATTGCCATTTGCCATTTGCTGGTTGCCAATTGCCATTTGCTGGTTGTCAGTTGCCATTTGTAAGCTAATAATCAGTTGCTATTTGCTAGTCCCAGGGTTGTAGCCTACACTTAGGTCTATTAAAGGTCAAACTGCCTAGGCCTACAGTAGGCCCATATAGAAACTTATATCATGATTATTCTTGTAGGCCCCTAAGTTATTTATACAAAATAAAGTGTATTTATTCAATTAATTAATTAATTAATTAATTAAAGGGTATTGCCATTGGGGTTGCCATTTGCCATTTGCCGGTTTGAGGGTGCCATTTGCTCATTTGAGGTTGCCAATTGCCAGAAAAGTTGCCAATTGCTCAATATGATCAGCAGTCGGCAATTTTGCCATTTGCTGATTGCCATTTGCTGATTGCCATTTTGTCATTTGGCAATTGGAAAATCATGACAAATGGCAACTGACAAAATGGCAATCAGCAAATGGCAATTAACAAATGGCAAAACTGCTGAGTGACGGCCATATAAAGCAATTGGCAACCTTTTCTGGCAATTGGCGACCTCAAATGAGCAAATGGCACCCTCAAACCGGCAAATGGCAATTGGCAACCAGCAAATGGCAACTGGCAATTAGCAAATAGCACAATGTCGCACCGGCCTTCCATAATCAGATCCTTTATTTTCAGATATGATTCTAAGAAATTATAGCTGTCATGAATAGTGTTAGAGATGGGAATGAGGGGTTATATCCTAGTTCCTGATCCCTGTTTAAAGATTCATAGATTGGACAGTCACACTAGCCTACACACCCATGGGCACAGGTGTTTAAAGACAGCAGATGCATCTGCTGCATCAGGCAGACTGTCAGGTGCTGGCTGCCGATTTCTTCTGTAAGTGTATCTGAGGTACACATAAAGCTGAACATGGGCCCTGCTGCGTGTTGTTGAGGAAGTATCACCCAGCTAACATAACGTTTTTTTACATTAAAATAACGTTTTAAAATTTATACATGTATAATGTTTCGCCATAGTAAGGAGCCTTAGAGAAACGTTATATAACGTTATCAAATGTTGTATAACGTTTTTTTGTTTACTGGGCACCCCAACTCTGCATCTTCTCCCCACTGCACCCCGTCTTTATGGAGCCCAGCATGTAAATAGCCCATGCTAGGTGGATATTCAGACGGCTAAACCTACTCCCCACGGTTTCACATATTATATGTATAGGTATACAATCATAAGCCTTACCAAATGTTAATCTTGCAGGAACCCTTTGGAACGAGAGGCAGGCTGTCCAATGCCAGTCGCTACATAATCCTGGTCACTTGCTTCTTGGAGAGTCTCTTTTTTGGTGGGGCTTACTTCGGTTGGGCCTCATTGGGCTTTATTCTGGTCCAAGATGGTGTCTACAGCCATCTCTGCAGTAGCCATGACAACCACCAAGGGACATTCCATGATCCATGGAACAATTCATACATTGGTAGCAATCAAACAGTGGGGGATGCAAGTGTGTCGTTGTCAAGAAGTGGCACAGTTATCTGTTCAGAACAGGATGCCCAGTTGAGTTTGGCATTTATGGTTGGATTTGTGCTATTTGGGCTGGGAGCTCTGCCCTGTGGTTGGCTGTTCGACCGGTTTGGATTATGGGCATTGCGCACAATATCATGGTAACTATGATTCCAATCTCTTTGGCTTTTCTTGATAGCGTTTGTTTTTGATTATAACATATCCCTCATGTTACCATGAATTCAGGACGATATAATGCACTAAATGTATGATTAAACCTTACCAATTCCTATGATAGTAGGCCTATATTGTATCTAAGGGAGTGATCATTTATTATCAACAGGGGGGTGGTGGGTTTGGGGGGGTGGGAAATTTGGACACCTTAACCTGTTTTGAGCCAAAAAGCCCGCGCGTTACTATGCTTCAAAGGGCCCGCGCGCGAGCCGATTTTCGACCCTATGGGGGGGGGGGGGGTAAAGAATTTTGCGTGCTCCCTAACGTATAGAAAGGAGAATATGATAATAACAACACAAGGCAAGTATATGGAAATGGTGCTTACGCTTATGGCTGGATTAACCTGCCCGATTTAATACAGAAACTCAACATAAAGCAAGTTCAAAAATCCAACTGTGTCGTTCGGCGCGCGGCAATATGAGACGACACTAAGCCCCCAGTGGGGAACTAACACACTATAATCCAAGCAAGCGGACTGAGCCGCCCCCTGCCAGCAGCAGCGGCTACTACAGTGGTGGTCACTACTGAACCAATATATACATGTTGATACCTGATCAACATAGACCATTATATAAACCAATCTGCGAAAAAACAATAATGTGCCAGGTGAGGTTGCACGGATCATTCTTTCTGCTTGGCTGATCTATAAATTTAAAAATATTCTTTCAAAATTGTCGCTCAACTGTTTCTGTTTAATTATCAACATAATTATTTTCTCAAAAAGGTGAGCAGCCAAGCAGACAGAAAGCTTCGTGCACCTTAAAGCAGCTGGTCACATCTCTAGGTCTACTTTAAAATGCATGCATACTATGCTAATATATAGACGAATGCCAAAGCTCATTGAAACCCTATCTGACGTATTTCATAAATGGAGGCTGGGGCCATATTCCACAAAGCCGCAGGCTGAGTGGGATATGCCCAAGCCCCCATGATATGAGTGAAATATGTCAGATATATCAATATAGTTCGCTTGTTTTATTCATTGGAAACCATTTAATGAAGGAAATAGAGCTTTTTCATTGAATATAGCCACCTTGCTTTCAATGGGGGCATTGAATATAAAAGAAATATCGGTACTTATTCATGGTAAATCAAGTATTTAAATAGAAAAATAAAAACACCAACCTTATATCGGAACTATTTGGTAATTACTTGTAATTGCAGGTTATTTGCAGTGGTTGGCTATGGCTTCCTCGCATTTGCTCAAGATGGTAAGTTGTTTAGATAACTTTATTGCAAGTAAATTATAATGATAAATAGATATATTTATAGAAGTAATAATATGCCAACAAAATCAATAACTCACCAAACATAGATGAGATTTCAACCTTTCAACCTTACCTAAGCTGTAATCTTCCTATTCATTTTAATACATTTATCTCATTTGACAAGCCTTGTATCATCAGTTGTATAGAAATGGATGAATGTAAGCGCCATTCTCGGACATAATGAATCAATGATATCAATGATCAAAATCAATCCAATTGCAACTACTTCATTTAGAGTTGTCTTGGATGGTGTTCCCAGGCTGTGTTCTGGTGGCTGTATCTACTAATATTATAGTCCTCACAGGCTGTCATGTAAGTATAATCAACTCACACACAGCTTTAAAACGTAAGTATTCAGCTTGTTATTACAACGTATGTCAGCACAATAGAGTAACACTATATGCATACGAGGTTCATAGCTGTCTTATTTATGTATTGTCAGTGAGATAGAAAGACAGACAGACAGACAAAGACGCCCAAACAGTTTGATCCTATATTTCAACTTCGTCTCGTTTTTTCTGCACCCTCCTACGTGATTACCTGTTCATCATGATGGCAAAAGGAGGGAATAGTGCATCGGCGCACTATTGTGCATATTAATCTTTAATTGTGTTTTTAATCGTTATAGATATGTGAGTTGGCTGGTAAGAGGAAGGCCCTGTGTGTGACTGTGTACAATGGAGGACTGACTGCATCTACCATAGCCTACCTGCTGCTCAAAGTAATCTATAGTGTACTAGTATGACTTCTTGACCGGTATAGCTTTTACTTACAATGAGCTTTTGCGTGATGCGCCCATGTAGCTCCGCTGAATATATCACTGTCAATGCCTTGGTGCCTCATGGTGACAAATAACAACAATTGGTCAATTAATTTTCTGATATACTCATTTTGAAAACAAACTGACGATATCTTTAAGCAAATAATAATATTGTCATTCAAATTGAAGCTTCCACAAGTAGTCAAAATACGTATGCATGGTAGTAAGTTAATCTTTCCCCTGAACTACCATTACCTTTTCTATGTTGAGATATAATCATTCACAGGTTGGCTATGAAAATGGCTTCTCACGACGTAATATTCTCCTCACCTACATGGCAGCATGGACGCTAGTCCCCATTGTCTCTTTTACCCTCCTACCACGTTACAAAGTCACGTCACCCCTCACAGACAACCTGTCCGTCCTTGATGACCAAGAGGTAAAGGTGCCCCTTGGGAAAGAA
Source organism: Harmothoe impar (assembly GCA_947462335.1). Lineage (NCBI taxonomy): Eukaryota > Metazoa > Annelida > Polychaeta > Phyllodocida > Polynoidae > Harmothoe > Harmothoe impar. The sequence continues at coordinate 83,689,257 of OX381704.1, read as the reverse complement.
GTGGTGACTCAGGATGTGTCACCAGGGGGAGTGTGGGGGCTGATGCGGACTGCCTTATATGGCAGTCTGGTGGCCTGGCTAGCTACCATGCACATGAGGGTGGGGGCCTTTATCGGGCTCTACAATGGGTGGCTCTCACAGCTGGTCAATGGGGACATGGACCAAGGTGAGTTTGACTTGACACGTTAGCTGCCTTCCTGTTATTTCATTCTTCATGGAATAAGTGAATATACCAAATGGCGCCTTATGATTTCATGACAGTCAGCAAATAGCAATTGCACTCTCAACAACATACCCTCTACATATTTACTTGATTATTGTACAAAAGTTATAAATCCCTGTTTTAATTCTGTAGTGAGTCACTACATCAACGTGCTGGGTATTGTACAAACGTGTGGGTTTACATTAAGTCCCACAGCAGGAATTCTCATAGACTGGCAGCGCAAAGCTAAAAAAGGTAAGACAATATGATTCCTTCTTTTATGCACATTCACTTTTACTATTCAACAATTAAAGACTATACCTGGGGCCCATTTCTTAATGGGAAACGATTGCACTGTAGGCCAACGATTGCTATCTGTGAGACTCGTACAGTGTACATTTTTTAGATATCAAATATGAGTGCAGATAGTATTTATAATATATTGTCCTATAGTTTAAAATGAATGGGGGCCTTTAACAAGGTGAACAGCTGCGAACGTATAGGTAAATCCTTCAGACCTTCATTAGCCGACAAGTATGTATGTACCTGGTTTATTTGCAGTTTTGTTTCTTTCTTACAGAGTTAGATTTAAAGGGCATGCACAAGGCTATCCTGGCCCTGCCTTCGGTTGCCATAGCTACAGTGGCAGCCATCTTGATGAGTATTCTCGTTCTGGTACCAGAGGTGAAGGTGTTATACCTGATTATCCTGACTTCTGAAATAATCAGGTCAACGGCTTATGCAGTATCACTAGCATCGCTTAACATGTGGTAAGGGTGATCTGGTAAAAGTCTGAATAATTATTAACCCTTTAAGTATATCTCTTTGTCGCCATGATACACGAACGCAGGCCTGGCTAAAGAGTTTAGTACCGTGATGATGTTGCACCTTTTTCTGTTTGGTGTAACAGGCATAGGTCTTTAATCGGATATTTATGTTGTATTACACAAATGCAATAATCATGATATTATATTTCAATAGATCTTAATTACAAATCTAAAACTAGGAACAACCAAAAAGCCTTAGTTTCAGGCTGGTAAGTAGTCCCTACTAATGTTTCTCATCCTTGTTTCTAGCTATCCTGCAGAGCACTTTGGTGTGTTGTTTGGGGGCATGTATTTTTGTTTGGGATTAGCGACAACTCTGCAAGTGCCCTATACCATTATAGCTGAACGCTATGGTTTTACACTGGTAAGTTGTTAGTAAAATGTGATAATAGCATTGCTAATACATCTCACATTGGCGTAATTGTTTGTGGCATTTTAAGATGTGTGTTAACTGAATTCAGTCATCTTTGGCATATTTGACAGAGATAATTTGATGTCTATTTATTGCATGTTCATTTAGCATTATGAGTAGGCCTGCTCTTAGTTATTTTGGCTCTGCAAAAGCATAACATATATTGAGCAATTAAAGTGAGTAAAATAGCAATATTGACATATTAAGGCCACTCAAAAGACAAGTTATCTATCATCACCCGGCAGTCAGAAATATGACGAGGGCGTTTATTTTTTAGTTGATTTTTACTGGGGGCTGATGTATGCAGGGAATTTAAGCTAGATCTCTGCATTACTGATAGTATAAGCTTTAATTTGTTACCAAATATGCCAATATTTGTCCCCTTTCTAACAGATATTTCATTAAAAATCTAAAAGACATTTAGAAGAAAATAGGTTTTCCCATAATCACGAGATGTTCATGATGCGCGCGGTGATGAGACACAACCTTTTTTTGAGTGGCCTAAGCTACTGGGTTTGTATAGTACAGCTCAGCTGTCATCCAGGTTTCATTCATGGGTGATAGAACTGTCTCTATACACTGCTATATATAGCTAAATATAAGGATTGGTGCATCGCATGAGAGTGTAATAACTGACACAATGATTCTCAGCTGTAAAACTGCATACAATTTTACTCAGATGCAATAAATAGACCTACAGATGTTCTCTCAAAAAGTTACTCGGATATTTCTCAATTCGTTCGCTACCGCACATCATTTCATTTGGACGGCCATATAAAATATCATACCCCACACCTGAATACCGATGTGAGTGTCTCTTATTTCGTGAAACTATGTCTATCTAATCTACCATTACCATGATGAAAAGAGACCAGATCGCCCCCACAACTCTAAAAACACAGATATATATGCTTTGTTATTCATGCAATAAGAGTGTAGAAAGCATAAGGATATTTTAAAATATGATATATTCCTATTTCAGGTAAATGGCTGGTTGCTTTTCACAGCAGTGATGACCATTCTGCTACCAATTGTCATAATTGTCAGACATGTTCGTCATAAAGCCACCTAAAATCGACAGTCTACAAAACTAGTAAATGACAGTGGATTTCCCCAAGTACGGAGCTTTAGTGCTTAGATTACTAAGAACTAAATCGTTTAGGAAATAAATAGACCAATACACAACAGAAAACCGTGTTCGTTGTAGCTTTAAAACTAAGTAGATAGCATACAAAAGCATAATACCGATTATGTAACATAATATTACCATGTATTATTATTAATTTATTCTTCCGCGTGCCACACTGATCTCAGTCTTCGTTCAGCAGTTCAGGTGTGACACTATTGGCGTTGCATTATTTGGATGATGAGAAGTAATTTGATAGCATCGTGGGTATATGAAATGAATTTTAACACAAAATCTTAACATCAGGATGTCTACTCACTATCTTGAATTTGCACTCCGTGGGGCAGTTATTTTATCATTATAAAAAGACAAAGGTATAAGCATCACAAAAGATCATGATTAATAGCAATAAATGTATGAAATACTTCTTTGTAGTGATCAGGTTGTTTATCAATTGTACAATAACACCACATATACAGTGATGTAGGGAACGTATCCTCCCGTCCTGAGCTTACAATCACAATGCCGGTCAAGTGACGGGAGGCAGGTAACACTCTAGGTGATTGACGTTAGAAAAAATAATCTTGTCAAGTGGTTCGTTTAAAATGCCTTATCATCAATTGACCGGGTGCTAAAATGATGAAAGGTAGCAAAAGTCACACGGCTGCTTTAGATTGAGTATGTTCTCCGCAGATAGAAAAAATGAAATAATTTTTACCTCTGTTGTAATTGGATGATTAAGTTTAAGATCTATAGAAAGCTGAAAGCACGCCAGTGGCGGTTCTCGTGATATTTCACACCGGCGGGTAATGTGATGACAACACTGTATACTATCAATATATAATATGAGTATTGGGTATGACATAATACGTTGAGATACTACATTCTCTGGGGTATTGTGTGTGTTATACAGATATTGACTTTATATATGTGGTCCGAAATACATAGATTATAATGACCAGTATTAGAAATAATAATAAGTAGATCAACACATTGAAGACCTTGCTAATGATAATTATTATTCCTCATTCAGGTTTGTGCTGTCTTATTTAAGATTAAAATCTTGTCTTTATCATCTCCGATTACAAGTGGCCTTGTAAATGAATATGCCACACATCAAATGAGCTATATGAAGAATCGTGTGGTTGAAAACGACCAATGTGAAAGAGTGGACCAATCCTAAAGGTCAAAGGCAAGTACACCACTTTCTTGTTAATGCAGGAGCTCCATTTGAAAGCCTTGGCTCCACGTTGCGTCCACGTCCACTGTCTTATACACAAGGAACTCTATGCATATATTATGGATACGTATATTATGTAATACTTTATGACGGTTACGGTTTACTGTCTCTCTACATGAGGTACACTGAAAACCCAGAGGAAGGTTCCTAGTCATTGTGACGACGTAGGTTGTCATAATGACTAATGGAAAGTGCTCTGGAGAATGGTGTATGAATATAGTCTCTAATTAGTTCACCTCCGAGAGGCATCCCTTTCACATATTTGGTTTACTGTTGATTAAACTAAGTAGCTTTACTTGTTATAAACAAGTTGTGTATGGGTGAGAATGATGGCCTTGAAGCTATAGAGACTACTCTGCTCCCTGTCACCAGTTTATATCTCATGATGTTGATGGTGTTGAGACTTGTCATTACTGATGACTTTAGGTCTTCAAATTTACAATACCTAAAACAACAACCTTAAGGTAGTCATTCTGACTAGCCCATATCCATATGAATACCTAAGGTTGTCATTATGACAACTTTGGTCTATGTGGATCAGATATGACTACCTTAGGTCGTCACAATGATGACCTAAGGTCGTCACCTTGATGACCTAAAGTTGTCAATTTTGGTATTGTCAAAATGACGACCCTGAGGTTTTCAGTGCATGGTCAATACTGATTATCTTTTAAACTTTCGACTTATTGGTCCATAAAGGCTTACAAGGTACCAAGATGTTCCAATCTTTAGCATTTTAACAGATTAAAATGGAAAACTGCTTTCAGACTTTCAGATACGTGAATTTTCAAAGTAACAGGAACATTAGAGATTGCCCATTAGGTAGTCTTCCGTTTAACATGTCTGACGATGATGACAACTGGAAGCAAGATAGTTGTCACTGCAACAAACAGCAACCAACCATTTACCTGAAATAGAAAGTGGGTGATGGAATGCTAGTATCATGACAAAAGCAACATTGTATGCACCAGCCAACAGAATATCAGAGATGGAAGGGAAACTACTGGAGAAAGTAGCACACAGTTACCTGTATGATTTTCTGGATTCCCAGGGAATTCTATCCAAATTTCAATACGGCTATAGGAAGGAACCGAGTATTGGAGAGGCAGTTTTTGCTAATAATTTGTCATACTCATACATTAGGTGTCCCATGGCCATGGTAAGGTATCCCTATGGGTCCTATAGCATTGTATAGCCGGTTAAATGGAAAAGTTGGATTGGTGTACCATACAGTTAAAATGGCACACATGAGAACAATGAGAAGATGAGGTTGAATCCCACCAGGTCTTAACCATGCCTAAGATCAAATACAGAATGATCAAATATTGCTTTGTGGTGCTACCTTTGTCTTCGAAAGCAAAATACTAGCTGAACCACATGTTTACTTTATAAATGCCTGAAATTGCTACAAAACAGGCAGTTATCTTGATAGATTGCCTAGAACTGAATACGTGACTTGAGGGTAGTTTTGTGCCAGGAATACATTTCTGCCCTCAGAATTGACAAATAATTCATTGTCCCTGAAGTAACTTGCAGGTTCAATCAAGCAACTCAATCACTTCATCACTCTGCCCCTAAATCACTTGTGATGTAAATCACATATTGAAGCTTTTTTTATATAGGCATATATCAGACTTCATAGGGTACATGAAAATAGGAGAAATCAGCATTTATTCCCTATATTAACTTAAGAAAGGGCTTATTGTACTTTCTTCAGTAGAGTCGAATATATGGGAGAGGTCCGCATTCATTACCTACTGAATAAAAGGAAATATTCCCTCTAAACAGCGCCCTGGAATTGAACATTTGTAACTAGGGGAAATCTGGGGAAGTCATCGATACACCAAGAAAGGCACAAGATATTCTTCAGAATATGTTGTGCCTTTTCTGGTGTTAGGTGACTTCCTCAGATTGGCCTAGTTTTGAACATTCAATTCCAGGGTGTTGTTTGGAGTGTTGTGCTTTATTCAACAGAGTAGATCTATGGGGGAAGTCAGTTTTCATTCTCTACTGAATAAGGGGCATAATGTTTGCTATATTCAATAGAGTATAAGAATGAGACAAGTCAGCATTCATTTCCTAAATAAAGAGCATAATGTGCTATATTTAGTAGAGTAGAATCTATGAGAGAAGTTAATGTTAATTTCTATTGAATAAAATGCATATATATATATATATATATATATATACATACATGCAACCCGGTTTGTGGGATCTTTCGTCATTCTCAGACCCACGTAGTGGGGTCATTCCAAAATTGTGGGATCTTTTGCAAGACCCCACAACCCACCCGGGCTAAAATGATCCTATGTTCTATGATATGGAAACATTTTTGGTTAAAAACATTTTTTTATGAAAACCCCACAATGTTTTTAAGTTTATTATTGATTCCCTAACCTGCTCCCAGGTGTCTCTACCCATCACAAACCACAGCCAGAGTATATATATATACATCCTGTGTGGTCATGCTTGGGTGAGCACATGAAGGTCAAGTTGCCTTAGGGAAGATGGTATATCAGGATCTCATAATAGAGGGAGATATCACAAATATCATATATACAGTCTAATACCACCATATATGGACTTAATCAATAAGAAATGAAATTAGACTTGTTAAGTATTATTTTTTCAAACACATAACCAATCATTAAATGATAATTATGGTACAATGTCAGGATCCAACAACCCATGTAGAACAATTACAGAGGATCCCATTATCCAGGAGCAGAACTGACACACACTAATATATATGCACATAAATATTTCACTGATTTGACTTGTGGGATCCTAGGTTCCCATTGTGACTCCCACAAGCTTAGGTCTAAACACAATGAGAATAGGGGGGGTTGACATAGATGAGGTGAGGAGGATACAAGGGTGTGTGGCAGGGTGTAGATGCTGACTTGAGGAAGCTAGGGGGTGGTGCAGGGTGTAGATGCCGACTTGAGGATATCAGTGTGTGTGGCAGGGTGTACATGGCGACTTGAGCATGTTATGGGGTGTGGAAGGGTGTATATGGCAACTAGAGGATATCAGGGGGTGTGGCAGGGTGTAGATGCCGACTTGAGGATGTTAGGGGGTGTGGCAGGGTGTACATGCCGACTTGAGGATATCAGGGGGTGTGGCAGGGTGTACATGCCGACTTGAGGATGTTAGGGGGTGTGGCAGAGTGTACATGCCGACTTGAGGATATCAGGGGGTGTGGCAGGGTGTACATGCCGACTTGAGGATGTTATGGGGTGTGGCAGGGTGTACATGCCGACTAAGGAGTGTCAGGGGGTGTGGCAGGATGTACATGACAACTGAGGAGTGTCAGGGGGTGTGACAGGGTGTAGATGCCGACTTGAGGATGTCAGGGGGTGCGGCAGGGTATAGATGAAGACTTGAGATTTCAGGGGTGTGGCAGGGTGTACATGCCGACTTGAGAATGTTAGGGGGTGTGGCAGGGTGTATATGCCGACTTGAGGATATCAGGGGGTGTGGCAGGGTGTAGATGCCGACTTGAGGATGTTAGGGGGTGTGGCAGGGTGTACATGCCGACTTGAGGATATCAGGGGGTGTGGCAGGGTGTACATGCCGACTTGAGGATGTTAGGGGGTGTGGCAGAGTGTACATGCCGACTTGAGGATATCAGGGGGTGTGGCAGGGTGTACATGCCGACTTGAGGATGTTATGGGGTGTGGCAGGGTGTACATGCCGACTAAGGAGTGTCAGGGGGTGTGGCAGGATGTACATGACAACTGAGGAGTGTCAGGGGGTGTGACAGGGTGTAGATGCCGACTTGAGGATGTCAGGGGGTGCGGCAGGGTATAGATGAAGACTTGAGATTTCAGGGGTGTGGCAGGGTGTACATGCCGACTTGAGAATGTTAGGGGGTGTGGCAGGGTGTATATGCCGACTTGAGGATATCAGGGGGTGTGGCAGGGTGTAGATGCCGACTTGAGGATATCAGGGGGTGTGGCAGGGTGTACATGCAGACTTAAGGATATCAGGGGGTTATGGGGGTATGGCAGGGTGTAGATGCCCACTTGAGGAAGTTAGGGGGTGGTGCAGGGTGTAGATGCTGACTAGAGGATATCAGGGGATGTGGCAGGGTGTAGATCCCAACTTGAGGATGTTATGGGGTGTGGCAGGGAGTACATGCCGACTTGAGGATGTTAGGGGGTGTGGCAGGGTGTACATGCCGACTAGAGGATATCAGGGGGTGTGGCAGGGTGTACATGCCGACTTGAGGATATCAGGGGGTGTGGCAGGGTGTAGATGCCGACTTGAGGATATCAGGGGATGTGGCAGGGTGAACATGCCAACTTGAGAATGTTAGGGGGTGTGGCAGGGTGTACATGCCGACTTGAGGATATCAGGGGGTGAGGCAGGGTGTACATGCCTACTTGAGAATGTTAGGGGGTGTGGCAGGGTGTACATGCCGACTTGAGGATATCAGGGGGTGTGGCAGGATGTAGATGCAGACTTGAGAAAGTTAGGGGGTGGTGCAGGGTGTAGATGCCGACTAGAGGATATCAGTGTGTGTGGCAGGGTGTACATGGCGACATGAGCATGTTAGGGGGTGTGGCAGGGTGTAGATGCCGACTTGAGGATATCAGGGGGTGTGGCAGGGTGTAGATGAAGACTGAGGAGTGTCAGGGGGTGTGACAGGGTGTAGATGCCAACTTGAGGATGTCAGGGGGTGCGGCAGGGTATAGATGAAGACTTGAGATTTTCAGGGGTGTGACAGGGTGTACATGCCGACTTGAGGATATCAGGGGGTGTGGCAGGGTGTACATGCCGACTTTAGGATATCAGGGGGTGTGGCAGGGTGTACATGCCGATTTGTGAATGTTAGGAGGTGTGGCAGGGTGTACATGCCGACTTGAGGATATCAGGGGCTGTGGCAGGGTGTACATGCAGACTTGAGCATGTTAGGGGGTGTGGCAGGGTGTAGATGCCGACTTTAGGATATCAGGGGGTGTGGCAGGGTGTAGATGCCGACTTGAGCATGTTATGGGGTGTGGCAGGGTGTAGATGAAGACTGAGGAGTGTCAGGGGGTGTGACAGGGTGGAGATACCCACTTTAGGATGTTAGGGGATGTGGCAGGGTGGAGATGCCGACTTTAGAATGTTAGGGGGTGTGGCAGGGTGGAGATGCCGACTTTAGGTTGTTAGGGGTGTGACAGGATTGAGATGCCGACTTTAGGATGTTAGGGGGTGTGGCAGGGTGGAGATGCCGACTTTGGGATGTAAGGGGGTGTGGCAGGGTGGAGATGCCGACTTTGGGATGTTAGGGGGTGTGGCAGGGTGTAGATGTCGACTTGAGGGTGTTAGGGGGTGTGGCAGGGTGTAGATGCCGACTTGAGGGTGTTAGGGGGTGTGGCAGGGTGGAGATGCCGACTTTAGGATGTCAGGGGGTGTGACAGGGTTGAGATGCCGACTTTAGGATGTTAGGGGGTGTGGCAGGGTGGAGATGCCGACTTTAGGATGTGAGGGGGTGTGGCAGGGTGGAGATGCCGACTTTAGGATGTTAGGGGTGTGACAGGGTTGAGATGCCGACTTTAGGATGTTAGGGGGTGTGGCAGGGTGGAGATGCCGACTTTGGGATGTAAGGGGGTGTGGCAGGGTGGAGATGCCGACTTTGGGATGTTAGGGGGTGTTGCAGGGTGTAGATGTCGACTTGAGGGTGTTAGGGGGTGTGGCAGGGTGGAGATGCCGACTTGAGGGTGTTAGGGGGTGTGGCAGGGTGTACATGCTGACTAGAGGATATCAGGGGGTGTGGCAGGGTGTACCTGCCGACTTGAGGGTGTTAGGGGGTGTGGCAGGGTGGAGATGCCGACTTAAGGATATCAGGGGGTGTGGCAGGGTGTACATGCCGACTTGAGAATGTTAGGGGGTGTGACAGGGTGTACATGCCGACTTGAGGATATCAGGGGGTGTGGCAGGGTGTACATGCCGACTTGAGAATGTTAGGGGGTGTGGCAGGGTGTAGATGCCGACTTGAGGATATCAGGGGGTGTGGCAGGGTGTACATGCCGACTTGAGGATATCAGGGGTAGTGGCAGGGTGTAGATGAAAACTGAGGAGTGTCAGGGGGTGTGGCAGGGTGTAGATGCCGACTTGAGGATGTCAGGGGGTGCGGCAGGATATAGATGAAGACTTGAGATTTTCAGGGGTGTGACAGGGTGTACATGCCGACTTGAGGATATCAGGGGGTGTGGCAGGGTGTACATGCCGACTTGAGGATATCAGGGGGTGTGGCAGGGTGTACATGCCGTTTTGAGAATGTTAGGAGGTGTGGCAGGGTGTACATGCCGACTTGAGGATATCAGGGGGTGTGGCAGGGTGTACATGCAGACTTGAGCATGTTAGGGGGTGTGGCAGGGTGTAGATGCCGACTTGAGGATATCAGGGGGTGTGGCAGGGTGTAGATGCCGACTTGAGGATGTTATGGGGTGTGGCAGGGTGGAGATGCCGACTTTAGGATGTTAGGGGGTGTGGCAGGGTGGAGATGCCGACTTTAGGATGTGAGGGGGGTGTGGCAGGGTGGAGATGCCGACTTTGGGATGTTAGGGGGTCTGGCAGGGTGTAGATGTCGACTTGAGGGTGTTAGGGGGTGTGGCAGGGTGTAGATGCCGACTTGAGGGTGTTAGGGGGTGTGGCAGGGTGGAGATGCCGACTTTAGGATGTTAGGGGGTGTGGCAGGGTGGAGATGCCGACTTTAGGATGTTAGGGGTGTGACAGGGTTGAGATGCCGACTTTAAGATGTTAGGGGGTGTGGCAGGGTGGAGATGCCGACTTTAGGATGTGAGGGGGGTGTGGCAGGGTGGAGATGCCGACTTTGGGATGTTAGGGGGTCTGGCAGGGTGTAGATGTCGACTTGAGGGTGTTAGGGGGTGTGGCAGGGTGTAGATGCCGACTTGAGGGTGTTAGGGGGTGTGGCAGGGTGGAGATGCCGACTTGAGGATATCAGGGGGTGTGGCAGGGTGTACATGCCGACTTGAGAATGTTAGGGGGTGTGACAGGGTGTACATGCCGACTTGAGGATATCAGGGGGTGAGGCAGGGTGTACATGCCTACTTGAGAATGTTAGGGGGTGTGGCAGGGTGTACATGCCGACTTGAGGATATCAGGGGGTGTGGCAGGATGTAGATGCCGACTTGAGAAAGTTAGGGGGTGGTGCAGGGTGTAGATGCCGACTAGAGGATATCAGTGTGTGTGGCAGGGTGTACATGGCGACATGAGCATGTTAGGGGGTGTGGCAGGGTGTACCTGCCGACTTGAGTATATCAGGGGGTGTGGCAGGGTGTACCTGCCGACTTGAGTATATCAGGGGGTGTGGCAGGGTGTACCTGCCGACTTGAGTATATCAGGGGGTGTGGCAGGGTGTACCTGCCGACTTGAGTATATCAGGGGGGGTGGCAGGGTGTAGATGCCGACTTGAGTATATCAGGGGTAGTGGCAGGGTGTAGATGAAAACTGAGGAGTGTCAGGGGGTGTGGCAGGATGTACATGACAACTGAGGAGTGTCAGGGGGTGTGACAGGGTGTACATGCCGACTTGAGGATGTCAGGGGGTGCGGCAGGGTATAGATGAAGACTTGAGATTTTCAGGGGTGTGACAGGGTGTACATGACGACTTGAGGATATCAGGGGGTGTGGCAGGGTGTACATGCCGACTTGAGGATATCAGGGGCTGTGGCAGGGTATACATGCAGACTTGAGCATGTTAGGAGGTGTGGCAGGGTGTAGATGCCGACTTGAGGATGTTATGGGGTGTGGCAGGGTGTAGATGAAGACTGAGGAGTGTCAGGGGGTGTGGCAGGATGTAAATGACAACTGAGGAGTGGCAGGGGGTGTGGCAGGGTGGAGATGCCGACTTTAGGATGTTAGGGGGTGTGGCAGGGTGGAGATGCCGACTTTAGGATGTTAGGGGTGTGACAGGGTTGAGATGCCGACTTTAGGATGTTAGGGGGTGTGGCAGGGTGGAGATGCCGACTTTAGGATGTGAGGGGGTATGGCAGGGTGGAGATGCCGACTTTGGGATGTAAGGGGGTGTGGCAGGGTGGAGATGCCGACTTTGGGATGTTAGGGGGTGTGGCAGGGTGTAGATGTCGACTTGAGGATATCAGGGGGTGAGGCAGGGTGTAGATGTCGACTTGAGGGTGTTAGGGGGTGTGGCAGGGTGGAGATGCTGACTAGAGGATATCAGGGGGTGTGGCAGGGTGTACCTGCCGACTTTAGGATATCAGGGGGTGTGGCAGGGTGAACATGCCAACTTGAGAATGTTAGGGGTTGTGGCAGGATGTACATGCCTACTTGAGAATGTTAGGGGGTGTGGCAGGGTGTACATGCCGACTTGAGGATATCAGGGGGTGTGGCAGGATGTAGATGCCGACTTGAGAAAGTTAGGGGGTGGTGCAGGGTGTAGATGCCGACTAGAGGATATCAGTGTGTGTGGCAGGGTGTACATGGCGACATGAACATGTCAGGGGGTGTGGCAGGGTGTAGATGCCGACTTGAGGATGTCAGGGGGTGCGGCAGGGTATAGATGAAGACTTGAGATTTTCAGGGGTGTGACAGGGTGTACATGCCGACTTGAGGATATCAGGGGGTGTGGCAGGGTGTACATGCCGACTTGAGGATATCAGGGGGTGTGGCAGGGTGTACATGCCGATTTGAGAATGTTAGGAGGTGTGGCAGGGTGTACATGCCGACTTGAGGATATCAGGGGGTGTGGCAGGGTGTACATGCAGACTTGAGCATGTTAGGGGGTGTGGCAGGGTGTAGATGCTGACTTGAGGATATCAGGGGGTGTGGCAGGGTGTAGATGCCGACTTGAGCATGTTATGGGGTGTGGCAGGGTGTAGATGAAGACTGAGGAGTGTCAGGGGGTGTGGCAGGATGTACATGACAACTGAGGAGTGGCAGGGGGTGTGACAGGGTGGAGATACCCACTTTAGGATGTTAGGGGATGTGGCAGGGTGGAGATGCCGACTTGAGAAAGTTAGGGGGTGGTGCAGGGTGTAGATGCGGACTAGAGGATATCAGTGTGTGTGGCAGGGTGTACATGGCGACATGAGCATGTCAGGGGGTGTGGCAGGGTGTACCTGCCGACTTGAGGATATCAGGGGGTGTGGCAGGGTGTATCTGCCGACTTGAGGATATCAGGGGGTGTGGCAGGGTGTACCTGCCGACTTGAGGATATCAGGGGGTGTGGCAGGGTGTACCTGCCGACTTGAGTATATCAGGGGGTGTGGCAGGGTGTACCTGCCGACTTGAGTATATCAGGGGGTGTGGCAGGGTGTACCTGCCGACTTGAGTATATCAGGGGGTGTGGCAGGCTGTAGATGCCGACTTGAGGATATCAGGGGTAGTGGCAGGGTGTAGATGAAAACTGAGGAGTGTCAGGGGGTGTGGCAGGATGTACATGACAACTGAGGAGTGTCAGGGGGTGTGACAGGGTGTACATGCCGACTTGAGGATGTCAGGGGGTGCGGCAGGGTATAGATGAAGACTTGAGATTTTCAGGGGTGTGACAGGGTGTACATGACGACTTGAGGATATCAGGGGGTGTGGCAGGGTGTACATGCCGACTTGAGGATATCAGGGGCTGTGGCAGGGTATACATGCAGACTTGAGCATGTTAGGAGGTGTGGCAGGGTGTAGATGCCGACTTGAGGATGTTATGGGGTGTGGCAGGGTGTAGATGAAGACTGAGGAGTGTCAGGGGGTGTGGCAGGATGTAAATGACAACTGAGGAGTGGCAGGGGGTGTGGCAGGGTGGAGATGCCGACTTTAGGATGTTAGGGGGTGTGGCAGGGTGGAGATGCCGACTTTAGGATGTTAGGGGTGTGACAGGGTTGAGATGCCGACTTTAGGATGTTAGGGGGTGTGGCAGGGTGGAGATGCCGACTTTAGGATGTGAGGGGGTATGGCAGGGTGGAGATGCCGACTTTGGGATGTAAGGGGGTGTGGCAGGGTGGAGATGCCGACTTTGGGATGTTAGGGGGTGTGGCAGGGTGTAGATGTCGACTTGAGGATATCAGGGGGTGAGGCAGGGTGTAGATGTCGACTTGAGGGTGTTAGGGGGTGTGGCAGGGTGGAGATGCTGACTAGAGGATATCAGGGGGTGTGGCAGGATGTACCTGCCGACTTGAGGATATCAGGGGGTGTGGCAGGGTGTACCTGCCGACTTTAGGATATCAGGGGGTGTGGCAGGGTGAACATGCCAACTTGAGAATGTTAGGGGTTGTGGCAGGGTGTACATGCCTACTTGAGAATGTTAGGGGGTGTGGCAGGGTGTACATGCCGACTTGAGGATATCAGGGGGTGTGGCAGGATGTAGATGCCGACTTGAGAAAGTTAGGGGGTGGTGCAGGGTGTAGATGCCGACTAGAGGATATCAGTGTGTGTGGCAGGGTGTACATGGCGACATGAACATGTCAAGGGGTGTGGCAGGGTGTAGATGCCGACTTGAGGATGTCAGGGGGTGCGGCAGGGTATAGATGAAGACTTGAGATTTTCAGGGGTGTGACAGGGTGTACATGCCGACTTGAGGATATCAGGGGGTGTGGCAGGGTGTACATGCCGACTTGAGGATATCAGGGGGTGTGGCAGGGTGTACATGCCGATTTGAGAATGTTAGGAGGTGTGGCAGGGTGTACATGCCGACTTGAGGATATCAGGGGGTGTGGCAGGGTGTACATGCAGACTTGAGCATGTTAGGGGGTGTGGCAGGGTGTAGATGCTGACTTGAGGATATCAGGGGGTGTGGCAGGGTGTAGATGCCGACTTGAGCATGTTATGGGGTGTGGCAGGGTGTAGATGAAGACTGAGGAGTGTCAGGGGGTGTGGCAGGATGTACATGACAACTGAGGAGTGGCAGGGGGTGTGACAGGGTGGAGATACCCACTTTAGGATGTTAGGGGATGTGGCAGGGTGGAGATGCCGACTTTAGGATGTTAGGGGATGTGGCAGAGTTGAGATGCCGACTTTAGGATGTTAGGGGTGTGACAGGGTTGAGATGCCGACTTTAGGATGTTAGGGGGTGTGGCAGGGTGGAGATGCCGACTTTAGGATGTGAGGGGGTGTGGCAGGGTAGAGATGCCGACTTTGGGATGTAAGGGGGTGTGGCAGGGTGGAGATGCCGACTTTGGGATGTTAGGGGGTGTGGCAGGGTGTAGATGCCGACTTGAGGGTGTTAGGGGGTGTGGCAGGGTGGAGATGCCGACTTGAGGGTGTTAGGGGGTGTGGCAGGGTGTACATGCTGACTAGAGGATATCAGGGGGTGTGGCAGGATGTACCTGCCGACTTGAGGATATCAGGGGGTGTGGCAGGGTGTACATGCCGACTTTAGGATATCAGGGGGTGTGGCAGGGTGAACATGCCAACTTGAGAATGTAAGGGGTTGTGGCAGGGTGTACATGCCGACTTGAGGATATCAGGGGGTGTGGCAGGGTGTACATGCCGACTTGAGAATGTTAGGGGGTGTGGCAGGGTGTACATGCCGACTTGAGGATATCAGGGGGTGTGGCAGGATGTAGATGCCGACTTGAGAAAGTTAGGGGGTGGTGCAGGGTGTAGATGCCGACTTGAGGATATCAGGGGGTGTGGCAGGGTGTAGATGAAGACTGAGGAGTGTCAGGGGGTGTGGCAGGATGTAAATGACAACTGAGGAGTGTCAGGGGGTGTGACAGGGTGTACATGCCGACTTGAGGATGTCAGGGGGTACGGCAGGGTATAGATGAAGACTTGAGATTTTCAGGGGTGTGACAGGGTGTACATGCTGACTTTAGGATATCAGGGGGTGTGGCAGGGTGTACATGCAGACTTGAGCATGTTAGGGGGTGTGGCAGGGTGTAGATGCCGACTTGAGGATATCAGGGGGTGTGGCAAGGTGTAGATGCCGACTTTAGGATGTTATGGGGTGTGGCAGGGTGTAGATGAAGACTGAGGAGTGTCAGGGGGTGTGGCAGGATGTACATGACAACTGAGGAGTGTCAGGGGGTGTGACAGGGTGTACATGCCGACTTGAGGATGTCAGGGGGTGCGGCAGGGTGTAGATGAAGACTTGAGATTTTCAGGGATGTGATAGGGTGTACATGCCGATTTGAGTATGTCATGGGGTGTGGCAGGGTGTAGATGCCGACTTTAGGATGTTATGGGGTGTGGCAGGGTGGAGATGCTGACTTTAGGATGTTAGGGGATGTGGCAGGGTGGAGATGCCGACTTTAGGATGTTAGGGGGTGTGGCAGGGTAGAGATGCCGACTTTGGGATGTTAGGGGGTGTGGCAGGGTGTAGCGGTCGACTTGAGGGTGTTAGGGGGTGTGGCAGGGTGGAGATGCCGACTTGAGGGTGTTAGGGGGTGTGGCAGGGTGGAGATGCCGACTTGAGGGTGTTAGGGGGTGTGGCAGGGTGTAGATGCCGACTTTAGGATGTTAGGGGGTGTGGCAGGATGGAGATTACAGTAGATGATGTCAGGGGCTGTGTCACATTGCAGATCAAGCAGAGGATATCAGGGGGTGTGGCAGGGTGCATTAGACAGCAGAGGATGTCAATGGTGTAGCACATTGCAGATCACTACCAGAGTATATGTTATAATGTGTATTTACCAAGTATTTGTTTTTACATAAGCTGGGGACGTTTTAAGTTTCTAAAGGCCTGGGTTGCAACTCACTGACTACAAGACCCCATAATGCAGTAGATGCAGTATTCTATTTGGTTTGAAACATAAGACACACCTTTTACAATTAGACTACTTGAAAATGTATTCCTGAAGCCTGAGTAGAGACAGGGTTGGTTGGTGAATACAGCTAAAGGCAGCATCCCAGATGAGAGTTCTGGTCCCCCTCCCTATGTGCCCTTTGCTAATCCAAAGCCAACACTAAATAAACATACCCCTGTACTAGGCCAAATTAGGTCAAGGGACAGCAGCTAAATGACCACCAAACTTTTGGCTCTTATTGTTGGGGAACAGCCTGACCTAGATAATATAAGCATTTGTTTACATTCACAAATAGGGTTGGCAACAGCAGGATATATTTACCCATATCAAATACAGTCACACATTAATTTAGTTAACTCTTCTGGACATAAAAACAAAGGGAATATGTTCCCAGAGTGGTAATTAGGTTCATCTACTCTGAAAAAAATCAATAAAATAAATAAGTGTGAAGGACCCCACAATAGAGGGTTAGAACAGATACAAGATCCCATAATTCAAGAGCAGAGCGAAAAGTAAGGTCCAACATCACATTCTTGTGCTTTTAATCAATATACATATAATGTAAAATCTATAAAGTCAATTCTCAAATAGATCCCACAATGTTGTATGATAGACATAGTTAAACCTTTTGTGGGGTCCTGACAGAGGTCATAGTTCAAGGTCATCTGGGACCCCACAAGGGGATCCCACAATATTGCATTTAAAAAAATTCATATTTCAAAATTCTTTGGTCAGATTCTTTTCCTTTTAATTTAGGTGTTTACAAAAATGTAATTATTTTCTTCATATGTCTATTAGTTCTATGGGATCCCACATCACTGGGTTACAGCTGAGACCTCACAAACCGGGTGATATCAGTATATATATATATATATATATATATATATATATATATATATATATATATATATATATACATACATACATACATATATATATATATATATATATATATATATATATATATATATATATATATATATATAATGCTTTATTCAGTACAGTAGAATCTATGGGGGAAGTCATAATTTGTTTCCTATTGAATAAAAGGCATAGTGGTCATCAGATGTACTGGCTACCCAATGTAATGCAATATTGTTCCTCATTCTGTCCTACTTCATGTACCCTAACTGCAGTATTATTATATACCCTAACTGCAGTATTATATACTATAGTATAGGTGTCGCTCACCCTTGATTTTCTCATGTTGAGTCTCTCAGTTAATCAGATGAATAGCATGTTTAATGCATTTCCTGCTACAAACTCACCTTTCCATATACTACTACCACCAGGAACATCCCACAATTCTTATATATCTCAGTTAAAACGTAGCTATGAGATCCACATCTAGAACATTTCATACATAGTCCTGTATTTTAGTTCTGATCCATGCAGCAGTTCCAGTACTCAGAACACAATTTATATTTTACCTAACCCAGATGGGACACCCATAGTCTATCTAACCCCTTCCACATGGTGAGCCAATGTACGCATTATAAGAAATATTTATAACTGAAAATGAAATGGATGTAATGAATGAACAATTCTTTTTAAAAAGACGAATTTTTATCAATACACATCTTTAGAAAATACATTTAGCACTTAATACAAATGTAAACAACATAGTATGCATTATCCATCAGAGATGACTGATTATGATAAAATAATACACATCTTTAAGAAGCATCAATCATAAAATGTCAATGCAAACATAGATATACATCTTTTCAGAACAACTTACTGGTGTAAAACCATAGCGCTCTGCTAGGATGGTGTAGGGCACTTGTAAAGTGGTTGACAAGCCAAGTATGAAATACATGCATCCAAACAACACTCCATAATGTTTCGCAGGGTAGCTGCAAGGAACACCATTTGAAATATAATACATATCAAGCAGCATGCATATATGATCATTGCTGCTTGGTGGTTTTGCATGCAATCTATCCAGTCTCACTTGACGGTTTTGCACGCAATCTATCCAGTCTCACTTTTTTTTTGGTTATGTACACTCATAGCAGTTTATTGAACTTATTATGATTTTCAATACATCATCTTTTGTCCGGTCCTATTTGTTGGTGTCGGCAAGGCGAGATACGAGGTACAAGTACCCGAAAAAGACACAGGGTTTCACTACAAACATGGTTGTCTCTAACATGAAAGTGTGGATATGTATATGATGAGTTTGTACAATGAGTATTAAATCAGGATGTAACAACAAGCAAAGATCAGGCTGAGTGTTCACAATATCTGACGACGTTTGAAATATTACAACCCAATTATATGCCTCAACATGTTGTCCCATATTATATGAATAAATTTAACATGTGTGATGTCTTATTTCAATTACTATGTCTTTGTTGTTGTGTTGTTCATCAGTGTTAGCCTTCTCATACGAAATGTGACCTCCAGCTGACGACTAACAATATATCATAAAATACGTAACACTTGACAACAGCAAGCAGAGGTTAATAATGTATGTAGGCTACATTCTTGCTGATATGGCTTATAATATAGTTATATTGGTGTTTCTACTAAGTCTTGATATCATTAAGTGGGAAACAGTTAATATACATTAGTACAAAGGAGATCTTAGTCCTCTGTGAACACTCCCCTCTTCTACTAAGTTTAGACCTCTATCTCTGTGTACTAGATACTGTAGGTATATGGGAGTATTGAGCCTCACTAAAGGACATGGTCCACTGACTCTCCCAGCAACTACTCACTTTACTCTCATTCCGAAAGCCTTCCGAAGGAAGGCTCATCCACAACCACTTTGACCGTAAACTTGGGTTTTGCTGGGTTTAGGCAGTTCCTGAGGTTAGCTTGGAACCAGCGAACCGGAACCGGAACCGGAAATGGAACCAGAGCCTTCCCTCGGAGGGATTTGGGAAGGAGAGTACTACTCACTTGTGCTGTTCGAGCGGTGTGTGTTGTGGTTACCACAAATCTCCTCCTGGCCCAACAAACACCACTGCTGGTGGGCATTGACTCAATCAATTTCTTTTCTTATTGATTGATTGATTTTTATTGACCAACAGATCATGTAGTTACAAGCTTTTCATACTAGTCAAAGCATTCGTCGGAGCAGTATCAGGTGAAAATCGCTGTACTTCTCTAACAACGCAAACAATGTACAATGTATTTACAAAACGGATTGCTCAGTGGTTTGTATTCCATTTTCTGCATCATCATGGACAGGCGTTGTCTTTCAGGGTCCTGTATAGCTGGTATACAGCCAGAGTCTTCTGGAGTCACTCAGTATTTCTTGACGGAATTTCCATCGACCTTACTATTAGTATTTCATATAAACTGGTCCTTGAACCCATTAGTGTAAGATACGTTTATATGTTGATAATCACATTGCTCATAAAAAATTGTATGTAAATGTGGCTGCGTCTGAAACTATATATAGTCTGAACACAAAATAGTACCATAAACTGGAATCAAGGAATGAATAGGCCTATAATTTATGATTCACTGGTACTAACAAATTATAACAAAATACGACACTTACCACATGTTCAACACAGCTAGTGCTGTACCGTAGGTGAATGTCCTAAGGGCCTCAGACATCACAATAGTCAGGTACATCACTTTCACGTCTGGTACCAGAACTAGCATGCTCAGAAGGATGGCTGCTGCTGTAGTTATTGCAATGGAGGGCAGGGCTAGGATAGCCTTGTACATGCCCTTCAGATTGAGATCTATGGAAATAAAACAATAGTAATTGGTGTTGAACATTTTAGAGCTTATATAAAAAACGGTATTCCTTGAGTTATAAACCACACAAACATCAGATGAATGACCATGATAATGTACCTGAAGATCTTAACTGTACCTTTTTTTGCTTTACGTTGCCAGTCTATCAGTATACCAGAGAGGGGACTAAATACAAAGCCACATGTTTGTACAATTCCCAGCACGTTGATGTAACGACTCACTGTGGATGTAAAATTGGTAAAAAACGTGATCTATTGAAATAGTACGCTGGAGATCCTGATCAGAGACAAGTGTTTATTTAGGTTTTCCTCATACAATTATTCTGACTCTCTTAGTCAGAAATTATTTAGATAATTATGTAATTAGGGCCTAATATAGGGTTGCCATTTATGAATCTCTAATCAGAACTTTAAATTCCTTTCTTTTCCAATACTCACCTTGGGTCATATCCCCATTGACCAGCTGTGAGAGCCACCCGTTGTAGAGCCCTATAAAGGCCCCCACCCTCATGTGCATGGTAGCTAGCCAGGCCACCAGACTGCCATATAAGGCAGTCCGCATCAGCCCCCACACTCCCCCTGGTGACACATCTCCTGGCTCCTCTTCCTGCTCAAGGGAGGCTTTCACAGGTTGTACCTCTGGGTGATCAAGAGCAGGGATGTCATAACCTTATGACGTGGGAGGAGGGTAAAAGAGATGATGGGGACTATCGTCCATGCTCCTATGTAGGTGAGGATGATAGCATGACGTGAGAGACCGTGTTCATAGCCAACCTGTAGATCAATAACACCCATTTAAAAGTGTGAAAAGGGTACATGAGGGCAAAATACAGTAATTTGAGAAGAAAAGTGGAGAAGACTCAAAAATGGGTTTGTTTGTTTTAGATGAACCATAGATGAGCAACAGATGTTCAGTGGGGAATACTGCCTTCAAGCCTACTCTATTGAAGATTTGCATTTGATTGGTCTATTCCTGTCTAGGAATTTACCTTGAGTAGGAGGTATGCCACTGTAGATGCATTCAGCCCTCCATTGTAGATAGTGACACACATGGCCGTCCTCTTACCAGCCAGCTCACATATCTGTCAGACAATTTAGTAGGATTGGTGAACCACCTTTAATCAATCATAACCACTGGCTTGAGAGGTAGAACGTATTTAGCACATTTTCCAATCTTGAACACCTACCAAAAGTTCCAGAATTTGCATATTTCCGGTGTCCTATGAGTCGCAAGTAATTCAAGCAGAGCAAGCCTTACCCATACAATATATATATATACTGAATTCGAGTATATATCCAATACTAAATGGTAATACTAAAGATTTCTGTATAGTTTGCCGTTAGGATACTACAAGTATTGAATATATTGGGGACTCTGCACCAGCCCCCGAGGGATTGACACAGGGTAAGCTCACCTATTTCCGACCTACCACCATAAGTCGACCACCTACTGCACCATATTGTAGGTCATGTATGCTATATTGAGTAACAAATACTTTTCAGGAAGAATTCTGAAGTGTTGTTAGTTCAATTACACTCCTGTTCTATTACTTTATACATTAATTTTATATAATAATAATGTGTTGAAGTGGGACTGTTGACCTATTTTCACCAGGAGGATATATAAATTTCCTCAGAACTGCATGTGTTTAGTACTTGTTTTCATCTGCTTTCCATCATTGATATAATGCTTTATGATTTTATATGAATACATACATATCTTGTAAATATTAATTTGAAGGATTTTCACGAAAATCTCTATATCATTAAAATTGAGAGCACACCAGGCAAACCCTACTGATTTCACCATGATCCGACCAGAATTTCACCATAAGACGACCTCAATGTACAAGGTATTAGCAGTAACCATGTAACAAAGTTTATTCTGTCAGGAATACTACCTATATACCTGCTTATCAGAAGCTCTAAAATTCAAGAAAGAAATGCCCGTAATGGGAATAAAATTAACCTGCATAATTCTAACATTAATTTACGGTGTGAACCCATGCAGGTTGTCTGGATATGAATTAAGAATCCTTCATATTGTTTTGATTTGCATAAGAGTGGTCGACTTTAGGTTCATTTTGGTCGACATTGAGTGAAATTAGGCCATATGAGATTTCCAAATATGAGGGTAATCATCTACACATGATATCAGTTATAAAATCATCAACGATGATCAGTTAAAACCCCTGGATCATCCCCCAATGTCTGCTACAACAGATCTAATCCAATAGTTGTTTTGCTTACCATAATGAAGCATCTGCCAATGGTCACGAAAAAGTGTGACGGGAAGGGTCGACTTATGGTGAATCTACCCTAATGCACCAATGTATAAAAAAGGGTGCCCCCCTTAATCCTCAGTCGCAGTTAGTATTAGTAGATAGCGTTTATTGCTACAGATAATGCTCAGTTGGATGATTAGAATAATACAATATACAGTGTTTTTATGCAGCCAGCGGTTGAATGGTCAACCTCTAAGTGTAATTGTTCGAGATCTCAACCTTGATGCAGAGAGTGGTTGTGCATCTTTCTCACCTCTCAATCTCTACTCTATGCATTCATGCAACAAAACATAATTCATTATTGTCATTCTTTACTTACATGACAGGCAGTGAGGACTATGATGTTACAAGAGATCGCCACAAAGGCACAACCGGGGAACACCATCCAAGACAGGTCTAAAATAAATATGATTATACAGCATATATGCTATTATTATTAGCAGTACGGTATTGCTAATGCTTTATTACATTTTGCCATGATCTTGGAAATAATATATTTTAATACAATTCCCATCAATAAAGACAACAACATAATGGATTTATGTCAACATGTGTCTTACTTAGCTTTAACCTCATATTTACAGGTTATACTCTGGCATGACACCAAGTTTTCCAACATACCACATCTTTACATATATGATAACTTACCACCATGAGCAAATGCAATTGAACAATAACCAACTACCGCAAATACCCTGAAACAAAATTCGCATACATGATTATAGTAAAATTACAATAATGTTTACACTGCCAGCAATTGCAAATACCGTATTCGACCTAATAAGCACCCTCCCCCTAATAAGCGAACCCCCCCCCCCTTTCAGATTTTCCCCCCAGATTTTTTCAATATGTTCCTTCGATTTTGTTACCGTTTCAAAACCTCACACCTGTGCAGGTGTCAAGGCCAAGCCATGTGTGAATGCATAGGGCTGAGTAGAAGCCTTTTAGAGGCTATTGAGGTGGACCAGTAGCTTGATACGTCGAATACGGTAGACATGTACACACTTTACAATTCCCTCAACTCATGAGTCAGGGAGCACTTTGATCTCATAGTTGTGCATACTCGAACATGACTATAGGAGGTTATGGAGATGTAGTAATTATGGGTAATTATAGTAAGTATGGAGTAATTCTATAGACAACTGGCATAGATTTCTTTAGTGTGCTATGAAGTGTACATATCTGTATGTATGCTACATGTTGGTGCTTTACACATATATGTATAATAAAGTACTGTTATCATAGTTACCATGCTATAGTACGAAGAGCCCATAGTCCAAAACGATCAAACAGCCAACCAGAGGGCAGGGCGCCCAGCCCGAACAACACCAGCCCAATCATGAATGCTAAACTCAATTGGGCATCCTGTTCTGGACAATTTATGATGTCACTCTGCAGTGCAGGTGTATTTTCATCCCATGTCTGATTTTGACTAGCATATAAGTTGTTCCACTTGAGGGCTATGTGTGTAGCTTTATGGTTGCTACTGTTACCACAGAGATGACTGTAGACACCATCTTGGACCAGAATAAAGCTCAAGGAGGCCCAACCGAAGTAAGCTCCACCAAAAAATAAACACTCCAAAAAACAGCTGATGATGATGACGAACCGACGGATATTTGACAGTCTGTCTCTATTTCCACAGATATTCTATGTATGTTTGAATAGAAAAGAAAGCTATAACTGCTCAGATTTATAGTTCATCACCTGTGTCATATCATATTTTTAACACAAGTAATGCTAAGACCCAATAAAGGTAATACCACGTGTATTAAGATTTGCCAACATGTTCCCCACAGCCTCTACACAAAGGATTTACCAGACTAAATGATGATATTTCATGCGAAGACAATATTTACAATGGATGCGTAATAGTTATATAAAATTAATGTAATTAAATTCCATGTACATACACCCGTAATAAGGGACGAGGCATTCATCCCAAGATAACCACACCATTTACAAATGAAATAACTAAGAGAGCTTATAGATTAAACTTACGCTCTTGGCCATTTCAATGTATGCAAAGAGAACAGATAGACAAATTCCCTTTTGCTACCGTCTCCTAGCAGTGATGGATGGAGTGTATAGCATCACCACAATGCATGAGTAGGCCCGTATACTCCTACCAGTAAGGTATATGAAAGGTAAACGTGATCAGGTGACGTGATGGTTCCAGCACTATATTGCTTCTAGGGGTGCGGGTGATGGTGTACTCTACCAGATGGTATCAGCATGCTGATAACAGGGGATCCATCTACCAGCAGCATTAAGATATGAGTTACGTCAACATGACAGTGTGTGTGACTACAGACAGCTCTGCCGTGTGTGATACTACAGAGCTGATGGTGTCAGGGTGTCAGTGTCCTATTAACCCTTTATTACACGATGCCTTAAGGTTGTGTCCTCGTTTGTTGGCATGAATATTCATGATGACCTATATGGGGTATGAGTTACTTGTCCCCTTTTTCACTAAGGTAAAGCCGTGTATTATGATGAGAGGGCATAGCATATTAAAGCATGACAGCCTGTTATTAAACTGTTATTTAAACAACACAACGCTAGATTATAAGGGACGAGGCATTTACTCTAAGATTGAAGTGGGTGATATATGGTGGTGCTGTGGAACTCCAATGTAATTGTTTTCTATCATACAATATTCAGATTATTATGCCCCATGTCCCAACTAAGTTGGTTCTTCCATGTAGGTAGGCATCTCTTCCCTTGAATGCATTGGTCATGAAAAACACACATTTCCCCAAAAACCTATCAAAGGCTTGTCCCTGGGTGATGATGAAGGCACGCTCTACATATGAATCCGCGCCCTAGTTACGAATGGGAAATATATAGAAAGAGAGAGAGAGAGAATAAACAAAAAAAAACGTCAGACGCTGGCTGGCTGGCTGACATGTAGACTGTGGCGGTCACCTGCAGTAAACACACCTGTGGGGTGTTTCAACAGGGCAAAATAGATACACTTAAACTTACATGATTTCTAAGATCAACTTACTTTCTAAGATCAACTTACTATCACCCAATGTTTCACAAGATTCAATTGTATCTATAGTTGTATACTCAGTTACAATCGCAGATAATAATGCGCCTTGTGAAACACCAACATAAGACTAACATTTGATAAGAGTAAGTTGATCTTAATAACCATGTAGCATTAATCCTAAATACTCTCTCCTTGTATGATTGCATAGGATCAATATATATCGTTGTTTGAATGTGTATAACCAGCTTATTTTCATCCTGAATGAACAGATATTTTCACCAAATACGGGATAGCTCTCTCAGGTGCGCAGACAAACGTTAACAGCGCAATCTTAATCTTACATCTTAAAATATCTTAATCTTACATCTTAAAATGTCTTAATCTAAAGCAGAAAGGAAAGAAAATTAAAAAAAACGGGGGTTGGGGGAGCCCCCCCATTACATACTAGTTGACTAGCCTATCCTACAATGGACTGTGTAGTTTAAGATAATATTAAGATAGGTTAAGATAAGATTAAGACTAATTTTAAGATAGTTAAGATGATCTTAATAAAATTGTGTTGTTAACGTTTTTCCGCACACCTAGGAGAGCTATCCTGGGCATGCATATTTTCAGGGACTCATATGTGTATTATGACACATATATTACGTGCAAAGTATGGGAATAAATCTATAAGGAAACTATTAGTGTGCATGGTATTATCTGTAGTGTAGTCAAAGAACAATGGGTCTTAGCTACACCATCAATGGGGGCATGGTTCAGGGAGAAAACACACACTTTTTTCAAGAGTTTACCTTTTTATGGCCTTACCATTCCATTAGGAGACAAAACCAAAACGTAGTGTGGTAGATCAGTTTCTATTCGTTTGACCTGTGTGTTTAGATTTATCAGCAAATCTAACACTAAATTCGGAAATCGATTATACTGCGTCTATATAAGGTTATTTTATGCCTGTGCCATGTTCAATGCATGATATCTTAATAAAAAATAAATGGTTTTAGCTTGTTAATCAACTGGTGCATATATTGAGATGTCCTCTTTCTAATGGTACCAAACATGATGTATAATACATTGTGACTTTTAGAAAAAGTTATGTGAATGCCTAGTACAGCTCCTAGGGCGTACGAAAGTAGTACGGAAGCCAACGTGTGCCACATACTATATAGACCTGTACTATGTCTCTCATCAAAACAAGCATACGCCCAGAAAGAAGGAAAGAAAGAAAGAAAGAAAGAAAGAAAGAAAGAACCAAAGAAAGAAAGAAAGAAAGAAAGAAAGAAAGAAAGAAAGAAAGAAAGAAAGAAAGAAAGAAAGAAGGGAGATAGTTAGTGGGTGATTGAGTTCATGGGATAGAGCGAGTGGGCGAGGGAGAGGGAGGGGGAGTGGGGAGCAAGTGGGTGAGTCAGTGAGTGGGAGAGTGAGTGAGTAATGGACGAGTGGGTGAGGGACGGAGAGAGCAACCGAGGGAGAGGGAGAGTGAGTGAGTGAACGACGGAGCAAGTGAGGGAGTGCGTTTGGGATCCAGTTAGAGGATGAGGTAGAGTGTTAGGAAGTGAGTTTTGGAGAAAGTGAGGGGATGGGGGAGCAAGGGAGAGATATAGGGAGTGAGTTAGGGACTGAGGGGTTGAGTGAGGGAGCGAATTAAGGAACGAGTTAGGGAGAGGGGGGATGAATAAGGGGGGGAGGTATGGACCAGAACTGTTTCTTTCTCACGGTCATGCTAGGGCCCGAGTGTCCCATCCCATCATCACGGCCGGTTAGCTCTCTAAATAGTGCATGCAGCATAACATTGTTATTCTCTTGGTCGTCATGATGTATGAATGAAATCTACTGACCAATGCTGTAAGCATACATCAAGACGATCTTTTGGGAGTGTATCAGCCATGTATAGTTGGCATGATGCTTGATTACAGGCCTGGGGAGAAGACAAAGCATGTAACGCGAGTTATTGGATTATGTTGTTCTTAAAGAGGTACGTTATAATTTGTCCGCCCTTCCGTCACTGGTATTAACCCTTATAGGCGGCATGACAAGTTCCTCCACTGCACAATTTGCCATCATAATATCGGAATGTATCCCTGGTAAATAACTCGCCAGTGCTGCAACCATGCATCATACAAGCTCTATCAACTTGATACACTCCCAAAAGCGTTGTATCATGCACTAATACAATGCCAAGTGTCATTACATTATTAGGTTAAATCAATATATGTAGCAGTGATGCTGTCACAAAAGACAGACAGACAGATCGACAGACCGACAGACAGACGAAGACAGATCAGAGAATGAGAGAGAGATACACAGTGACACAGATATATCAAGGAACTACTCAACCCACTAACTCCATCACCTACTAGCTCCCTCCCTCTCTCCCTTTGTCTGTCTGTCCCTTTGTCTCCTCCTCCCTCCATTCCTCCATATTTCCCTCCTTCCCTTCCTCCCTTCCTCCTTCTCCCCCTCCTTCCCTACATAATTCCCACCCTCTTTCCCTTCGCCCCTCCCTGCCTCCCTGCCTCCCTGCCTTCCTCCCTCCCTCCCTTCCTCCCTCCTTCCGTCTGTCCCTCTCTCTCTTCCTCCGTCCTAAATTCCTTCGATAAGTCCCTCCCTCCATAATTCCCTCCCTTCCTCCTTCACTCCTTCCCTTCCTCCTTCCCTCCCTCCCTCCCTCCCTCCCTCCCTCCCTCCCTCCCTCCATAATCCCCCCTACCTTCCTTCGTCCCTCCCTCCCTCCCTCCATAACGCCCTCCCTCCCTTCATATTTCCCTCCCGCCCTCCCTCCATAATTCCCTCTCGCCCTCCCTCCATAATTCCCTCTCGCCCTCCCTCCTTTCTTCCCTTCCTCCCTCCCTCCCTCTCTCCCTCTCTCCTTCCTTCCTTCCTTTCTTCCATCCTTTCCTCCCTCCCTCCCGCCTTCCTTCTTTCCTTCTTTCTCTCCCTCCCTCCCTCCCTCTCTTCCTCCCTACCTTCCTCCCTCTCTCCCTAGGCCTAAGAGATACCTGTCATAACCGCAATGTAGAAATTGACAGACAGACAGAGCGTTGTTCCCCAGCTATCCCTTGATAACACATCCATACGTGCAGATCATAGGCAAGTTTTAGTAGGAGACATAGTGCAAATATAGTGTGGCATACCTCGGCTTCCGTAAGAATAGTGGGTGTGTCCTCAACCTGAGAAACACTATTTTTTGCACTTACAAACATGTTACATGTACGCCAAATATTTTGGAGAAACGCGATATTTACCAATCGTAGCCATTACATGATTAGTAACTTTTACAAATACGTAAATGATATTTTACGTATCTGTAAATCAGCAGCAACACAAACAGCTAAAGTAGCTCATTTTATGTGTTTGTATCTGTGGAGCAACAGACCCCTGAGGTATTTTTCAGAACAGTAACTGATCTCGTGGGAGTGCCACGGTAATGAAATCCACGATCAGAATGCTCGAGAGATCGGTAGTCAAATGATCGTGGGAACACATTTATGGGCATCTAAGAAGGTAGCACCAATTGTCAACATACACTGAAATCTCGTAAGGCTATACTTCCAGCTATAGGTATATTTTGTTTTCATTATCGAAATCTTATCTAAGACAAAATACCATGCATATTTCATTCATTTGAATGGATTGATTTGTTCTTGTTAAAATGATATTTCTGGTGCATTTAGCAATGCACTTTTTAACACTACCAATGCGACGAAAGCAGTGAATATTATGCAAAGAAATGAGTCTTTCAGGATCCATTTAGCAATAGACACCCAACTAGTACAAACGAATCATCAATGGATGGTCCTCAGAATTGTGTTGCTAAAGATGATATGATCTTTTGTTCTGCAGAATGGTTTTGATTTATATGACTCACTACCACCCCATCTGACGATCCCTAACAAAAGAATGAATATACATTATACCACTAAATGAACAATTTTGATATTGCCAAGGGTTGAATAACTATATTTTGCAAGAAAAAACATATTTCCAAGGCGGCTTAAGACATGGAAATATTAAGTTGAACAGAACTGTTTATCTGACTGTTTATACCTATGCTATTTAACAGTGGAATCCATGTGGTAAATGTTCAATACTTATTAACCTGTGCCGGGCCTGAAACCATGTTGCTGTCCCTAGAGCCAGCCCCTCTTGAGCTAGTGAATTGTGCATTAATACACTATCGGCGCTTCGCCTGTCACGCATTAATGCACTAGCGACCTCGCTGCACGCAGATTGATTACTCACCAAACTGCATGCCTCACTGTACCTGCAGTATTTAGACCTTAAGCCGAGGACTTTTTTGGTACCAATGAAGTGTAGTAAACCAGACAAATTTTTTTGGATTTGTATACGTCTAAGGTACCCAAATCACTTCGCTTGACATCTGGGTTGCCCAGCTTAGCTTCAGAATCCTATGAGATGTACAGTGACATCACCCTTTTTTCATATTCTCCCGCAGGCAGGGTATCAGTCTGTATACAAGTTAATATTTGTGATAAAAATCTAAAAATAGAACCAAATCAAAGCTCTTGCATAGCTTCTCATCTTAACATCTTTATATTGTAATTTCTTCATTTGCATATTTAGAATAATTATTAAAAAATCTTTTTTTAATGAAATATTTCATGAAGTTTATGCTACGAATTAAAAAACACACATAATATGCAGTCTTACCTATTCATGGTTACATTAAAATAGTTACCTAGTATGTCATGTAAAGTAAACAACACCTTTTAGCACTGCCATAGTGTTTTTATCATATGATTGAGGCTATTTCTGTGATGACAAAAATATGCTGATATCTGCGTAGGTAATGCTATATTCTTCATCTAATCCTTAATAGGCAAAATTTGAATAAAATATTCAAGATGAATGAACCTAAGTCCATGTCTCTTATGTTGATATCCTCCCATGATAGTTTTCATATATATGAATGCTATATGACAACCCTAAATGTGATGATTCTAAAATCTCCCCATTGTGAATTAGGGACCCACCTGATGAAAGCAAATGGGTATAGAATAGCTTTGTTAAGAGCCTCCCGTGATCACAATGAACATACTAGCCTGTGTGAGGGTTTTCACCTGGGTGGGTTATCATGCATGTCTTTGAGCTAGATATAAAGAGCTGAGAGCATTGAGAACACAAGTAAGGCTTTTCTCCTGTGTGGGGCATCTTGTTTGTCTCTAAGTGGCTTGCCTTTATATATATTGTTTACCACATTGAGAACATTTCTGACATTTCTCTCCTGTTCATGTCATTGTGTGTTGCTTTAAGCTACCTGCCATTGTATTTGTTTATAGCATTGATAACATGTGTGAGCTTTTCCTTCTGTGTATAACCTCTTGTGTTTCTTTAAGCTACTTGCCCATGAAGACGCTTTATCACATTGGGAACTTGTATGGGGTTTCTCTCATGTGTGTTATCACGTGTTCCTTTAAGGACTATATGATGCCTTAGTGTATCATAGCCCTGCTTGCCATGATACATGGAATCAGCCATGGCAAGTAACTCGCCAGTGCTGCAGTCAAGCATCATCCAGACCATACAGGGTTGAGACAGTCCCAAAGGGCCAACAGGATGCATCAGTGCAGCACCGGCAAGTTACTCTTCAGGGCTGCATTCATGCATCATGACAACAATTTCATCTTTTAGCAACATGCTGTCCTTAAAGGGTTAAGCCACCTGCCATTGTAAATTGTTTACAACATTGAGAACATGTGTGAGCTTTCTCTCCTGTGTGAGTCACTAAGTGTCTCTTTCAGCTACTCCCAGAGATCAGGTAAAACTAGCACAAGATAGCACCCAGTGATCTTGCTGGGTTTCATTGGAAATATGGCGATAAACAGTTCTCAATCTATTACCATTATATAAGTAAAAAGGCCTGGTATGTTCACATTCATTGCCTAACCAAGAAGTTGGCATAGCCATATCCCTGAGAGGTGCTACCATCTAGTGGACAAATCATCAGCTCATCAGCTGGGACCTATGCTAAGACATAGGACTACAGTGCTGCCAGTTGTGGCGGTGGCACATTGTGAATAAATTCCATTTTTCTAAAGATTTTACAAGATTCTGAAGCTAAGCTGGGTGACTGACATGTCAAGCAAAGTTATTTGAGATCTATAGACAGATATCAAGCCAAAAAAAGTTGTCTGGTTTAATACTTTTGATTGGTACTGAACCACTATAGAAGATCAAATGGGCTCACCGTCTAATTATAGGTGTCTCCAGCCTATAATAGCCTACATACAGACCAACCGGGGTATATAATAAGGGAGCACTCTCAGCTTGCAATGGCTCTTACAACATCTGCCCCTAAAATATTATTATTTTGTTTCTTACGTTGGATTACTACATATCTTCTCTATCAGGTTCGCTATTGACATATTATCTGAGATAACAAGGGGTAGTATAAGAGTCACTTTTTTATCGCTGCATAAGCACATGTTCTTATGCTATCAATAAAAACTGTAAATCACCAACAAAATTCATTCCATCGGTCAGTAGAAGACCGAGTTTTTAGAGGGCTGACTGATGCCCACCCGGACCAGCGCACATAAGCACCTTTTCCAAACGTTTCCAAACGTTTTTAGATGGGTTGTTTTTCTAATAGCTGGGTAAAGAATACCAAGCGTTTCGAAATAAATAGGGTAGGGATGGAGGAATATAATTTTACAGAAGTTATCAGCAACTCATAGGTGGTAAATACAGTTTGAATAAGACAAGAGATGGCAGAACACCAGGCGCTTGTAATACTTTCTATTTACTGAGTGCATCATTTGTGTAGACCGTCACTCTCAATTATCATTATCTATTCAATGTTTTAAAAGTAAAAAATGTGGGAAAATTGATAAAAGCATATGTTAAGTAAATACAACTTACCTAGATACTTGTAGAAGTTAATTAATCGGTACTACCTGTCAGTTCATCAGGATCCAGCTGGACTTCATGATTATTGGTGTCTTCTAATACATTGGGCTAAACCTTTCGATGATGAAATGCTACCTCAGGGCTTAATTTTCATCTGTCGTTATGATATACAAATCAGGCATTTGTCAGGAACACTCCCTGCAATGTATTGCTGCATCATGCCCACCCTTCAGGAATTAATAAACCCACAGGATTGGCATGATGCATGAATACAGCAGCGGTGAGTTACCTGGCACAGCTGTAACAATGATAGCCAAAATGTCTTGCGGTAGCTGTGTAGCTGCAGCACTCACATAGCGTATTGAGACTGCTAAAGAATTCCCTATCTGGACTTTATCATACAATATCTGACAAGGGCTGTGAAAACAGGTGTAAAGGTTGGATTTTGTTTTTCAGTCATTTTCACACTTCGATATAGAGTGAAACATATTTGATTTCCAGGGGAAAATGTGCAAGTTGTTGCATTCTTACAGCTCCACTTGAAGTAATGTTACAGCTCATACCTGATCATAAAGTTGTGATCCTTTCAAATGACATTGATCCACAGAGAAAGATATGAGCGTCAACCTGACGCTGGCCTTGTCGCCAAAAGCACTGTCGGGACCTTTAGGTAGTCATGTAATCAAAGTTCTTTCTTTCTTTCTTACTTTCTTAAATTGCGGGGGATATAATTATATGTTAAACAATATCATTCATCTTTCTCCTGCTAATGTGGGACATCATGTTTGCCACGATGGTATTGGTTAATGCTTAAATAATGGGAGGGAGTGAAATCACTTTCTATGAATATCATCATGTATCAAAATAAACTCACCTTGACATAGTACCTTAAATATGGACTGAAGAGATGTGCAGACTATGAAACCATCGTTATTTGTTACAGCACTTAGAATCATACAGTCGTTCGTAGCACTGTTTCCGTCTGACCTCGGTAGGTAATCAGGAGTCTTCCCAAATGTGGTCTTCAATGTGCCTTCTTGATCTGTATCTGTGATGCCCACCCAGTATACCCAGTAGGATGGATGTCTGCAGGAGAGAAGGGTTTAGTGAACCAGCAACTAGCAACTTCAAATAAAGAACACTTAATACCAGAAAATGAATTACATCAACATTTACTGTATACATGTAAATATTTCCCCTGAACATCATGCATGGCAGAACGTGTTCCACCTTTACATGATTTGTTGCTCAATAAACCCTTTTTTAACTGTCTTTTCTCCATAGGCCTATTGCACTTTGAGATTAGTTAACAAAACATATCATCGCAAAGAAGTATTGGTACAATTCTGGGGATTATGGAGGTTCTTCCCAATGTGATTAACAATGCCTTTTATTTAAAAGAGGATGTTCTGAAGTGATCTACTTTAGGTCCTATGTACAATTGGTCAGCGAATGCTGACCTTAATATGGGCCCTCATTATGCACCAAATGGACTCGTATGCACTAACGCAGCACCAACCTGTTAGTTACTGGCGCTGCGTTGGTGCATCATGAATAGGCCTACTAAAGAACTCAGAACTTTGAGCCATCATTTGCCCAATATAAAGTTAAGATGACAACCACTTGGTGGATTTACAAAACAGTACAATAAATTAGCCACCTCAGAACAGAGCTTACTGGTTTAGTGAGTATCCAGTGATGATGGTAGACCATGGTTCAGGAACACCCTCAGGGATGAAGAGGTGGCCGCCATCTTGTTGACATAATTCTACTGCAGCCGGGTGAGTGACAGACACAATGTGTTTCCAGAAACATCTCTGTCTGCCTGCATGGGTGTGGCAGTAGTCTGCTTCCATCACACCTGGAAATGTAAGGTTTATGGTGTACTTACTGGGGACAGTTTTGTTAGATGGAAGACTCGCTTAAGGGAATGTTCATTTATTAGTTGGGGGGGGGGGGCCAAAATGGGGTCTTTATCCCACAAACAGTCTTTATTCCTCTTTGTGGGATAAAGACAGCCACAGGTCTTTATCCAACACATATATAGAGTTAAAGCCCAAATGTCTTTACCTTAAATGTCTTTGACCAACAACGCCAACATAGCAGACCTTATCCAACGAAGCCAATGTAACAAGCTTTATCCCACAAAACCTATATATATATATATATATATATATATATATATATATATATGTATATATATATATATGTATGATATCAGTCCGACCGGATAACATTAATATATTTGAGAGCAGCGGCAACTGGTGGTTCTCTATGTCTAATCCAGGGGGCGCCCCAAGCTGGCCCCACCTGTCCATTTCCGCCCACCGCTTGCTCAGTCTGTTTCAAGTAGCCGTTGGATTAAGGTCAACCTATATATATATATAGTGACTATAGGCTCATACAGTGACCAGTCTTTATCCCACAAAGCCTATAAACAGTGGCTATAGACCCATACAGTCACCATCCTTTTAACCCACAAACCCTATCCCAGCAAATTCGGGTCATCATGCTCCATGTTTGGTGATCCATGGTTTTTTGAGTGATAATGCATGGTGTCATCTTGAGTCATCTTCTGTCAACTCACACTTAACATGGTTCTCACTCACTGTGTAACTATGTGCCACCCCATGTCAACTCTCACTCACCAGGATGAAGAGACCATGGAAGTTGTATGGATGCATGGTGTTTGTACTTTGCAGATAGCACATCTGCTAGGAACTGCTAGGAATACTTAATGTGGAGGTAAAACAGATGTTGCAGTAAGTGATAATATAGGCACATGCTACATCTGATCAAGCATGGCAGGTTATGACACATGAGTGACTGTGGGTCACTCCCTGGCAGCTCTCACTCAGCATGACTCATCATCACCCAAAATGAAACACTATGTAAGTTCCTGTGTTCTGATTTGTCCATTTCAAATTTTCCGCCATTCTCAGTGCATAGCATCTAGCACTCACAACAGACAGAGACAGGCAAGGAGAACAGATGTATAAGGTGGGTTGTCTTACAGTGCTCCTACTGTGAATTCTACTCACATTATTGTGAATTCTGCAGTAGCATAAATTACAATTGTCTACTATGTCTTTATTCATCTCTAATATATCTATATTTATTCATTTCAGAATGAGAGGATTTCAAGGAACCTTTAATAAACAATGTATGATTGCTGGTGAGGCTGCATCATTACACATGTATGAGTGTGGGTGAGGCTGGGTGATGACACATGTGTGAGTGTGGGTGAGGCTGGGTGATGACACATGTGCCCAGTGGGCACAAAATTCAGTCCAATGTTGAATCAATGTTGAATCAATGTTGAATCAACATTGACAACCATTTATCAATGTTGATTCAATGTTCTGTGCCCACTGGGTGTGAGCCTGAGTGAGACCAGGTGATGACACATGTGTAAGTGTGAGTGAGGCCAGGTGATGACACATGGGTGAGTGTGATCGAGTGAGGCCAGGTGATGACACATGAGACTAAGCAGTGAGTGTGAGTGAAGCTGGGTCATCACTCACACCATGTGACTAATTTTTGATTCATGGGTGAGGGGCTGACAACCTATCACCCACAGTGGCTCATATTTGCTGGGATATAACGGATATAGGCCCATAAAGTGACTCTGAGGGGGGGGGCATAACAAATTCTAACCCCTCTCGAGTGGGGGGGGGGGCATAAAAGATCATGCCACTTTTTAGCCAAAAAGCCTGCGCGTTACTATAGTTCAAAAGGGGGGGGCGAACATTTTTCAGCGCCTTTGGCGAGGGGGGCACAAAATGTTCCACACGCTCTCGAGGGAGGGGGAGGGTAAAATGATTTTGCCCCTCTGTGCGAAATCTCACCACCCCTGTGATTAATAAATGAACACTCCCTAAAGTCCCAATTCTTGCTGGACCTTAAGTAACAGTCGGGCGGAGAGAGGACTGGGACTGCCTTCTTTAAAGAGCTTTATAGAGGAAGCGGGGATTATAAAGTGAAAGAGAGAGATTGCATTGCATTAAGAATCATAGTTAAACTTTTAGGCAATTACTCAAACAAATCTATCAATCAGTATATGGCTACAGGTTAGTTTTACTAATTACTTACCTATAGACTCCAAGAGTAATGCTGCTCCTAAAAGCATTAACAGCTGCATGGTTCCAGCCCCTTGGGCAATGTGGACGCTACACTGGTTGGGGTGTGTTCTGAGACCAGAATGTATAGAATAAAAATTGACACCGTGACACGCCACTCCCCCTTAAATTCTTTATGTTGGACTCGGGCCGAACTACGCAGAGATGTGTTTCAAATTTACATTCAGAAATCAGCAGGACTTGGTGAACCCTTAAAGGCCA
Organism: Harmothoe impar; assembly: GCA_947462335.1. NCBI lineage: Eukaryota > Metazoa > Annelida > Polychaeta > Phyllodocida > Polynoidae > Harmothoe > Harmothoe impar. The sequence goes on along the minus strand of OX381704.1, from coordinate 83,652,529 downwards.
GAATTGTGCACTAACACTGACCCAGCAGGATTATGACAACAATCTGCCAAAAAAATCGGGTAGTGGAGTTTTAACTCACCAGCGCTGCATTCATGCATCATGTCGACCCTTCGATAGTAATTAACCCTGCAGGGTTGGCATAATGCATGAATGCATCATGACAACAAGGGGTAGCACATTAAAGTACTATGCGGCGCTTAAATGGTCAAAGATTTGATGTTTCTGCGAATAATCATAATGTGAGAAGAAATAAAGGATTTTACCCAAGATGAAGCTGAAACAAGCCTCTTTTTAGTGCCTTGTCAACAACACAAGAGCTGCCCTGGTTATTATGCATTTTCTATTCATAATAAATGGTCCATCCCTTAGTCACATACTGGCTTATAGGCAATGGCGTATAGGCAATGGCAGGACGTCCCCATTCCATTTTTGATTGTTATGCAGTCGAAGATGTGTCATGTGTTTCCAAGCCGTGAAGCTATGAACGTAAACCTGTCAGTGATTGGTGAATACGGTATGGAGCTGTTGAATGATTTAAACAAAAGCATCAATACCGCGGCGGAATTTGTGAACAGGGCTGCATGTATACCATGCCAACAAACAGGCAAATACTGTGTAGATCACGTGAGTGCACAGACAAACACTCTAACCTTAATCTTAGTATTAGGGTGTTTACCTATCCCCAGGAAGATATATATGTCTGGAATATAATGCGAAAGACCACATGTTGATATATGACATAGATCCAGGTATATTGAGCAGAACGTGAGGCAGGGTCTGAGTGATTCCCTGAAACCTTCCCCATAGCATTCAGCTGAGAAGAGTGGTCACTCATGACCCAAGGCAGGGTGGTTATGTGTTCCAGTAGGGGCTGTGAAAAGGGATGTTCCTCTACTCCACCTGGTCTACTTAAATGGTTCATCCTATCTTTAAGATTAAATATAGAATAGAAAATCCAAAGGGATATTAAAGCCATGACATTACACAATAGGACTACTGATCTTTGTAAATATTCTGTTTCCCATGCTGTATTTCAAGATGTGTGTAGGCCCCTGATGATAATGATGATTTTTCATGCCAATACGAGCTGATCAATGTTTTTTTTAACTACCAGATATACTTTAAATAATGATAAAGTGGGGGGCTTAGCACCTAAATGTAGGGAAAGGTCCCCCATACAACCCCAGTATATCAGAATAATTTATATTAAAGGCATAGGCCACGGATTCAAGATGACAAAAGGCATGTCCAACCCAGAGACTTCACAAATATGTCTACTCAGTGCAGTGAATAATGTTTATAAGATTATGCTCAGAATGACTACTATTATGCTATCAAAAGTTGGATTTTTCTGGCAACCCAAAGGATGGGCTGATGGCCCAGAGACCTGGTATTCCTGGGATGTCAGAATATTTCTCATATTCCATTTATTTCTAGCAAAAATGGGGAAAACACTAAAGTGGAGTAGGGAAACGGCCGTTTCCGCGGCCTTCAGTGGTATAGGTAAACACCCTCTAGTATGGCCTTAACTTAGCATATATTAATCTATAATCTTAGGGTCAGGGCTAGGGATAGGGTTAGGGTATTTTAAGATTATGGATTTTAAATATATATTCAAACGATAAACGGAAAGTTGAAATGTTATAAAAGAAAAACGTTTGTCCGTTCACTCACTTGACGCTACATCCTGACTGTTGGCTAATGCTTCTGTGCAACCTTTATTGGTATCCCGGTGCATACACATAATAGTTTTGCAATCTATTGATGAGCCAGGCCAGGTTGCAATGAGAGTGAGGATAGAAATGAGGAAACCCTTAGTGCCTATTCTATCGAAGCTCTCAGTTCTCTGTATTATTCAGAATTACAGTCCTCATGAATGCCAAAAGTGGTAATAAGCCACTGCAGCGGTATTGATACTAATAGCTTTAAAGAAGCTTGACATTCTCCCATATTTTAAATTCTCCTTAAATGTGTTCCAAAAGCTAGTACGATATCACATTTGGAGGATGTAATAAAATGTCCTCTATTGGTAATAATAGACCAGACGGAGCGGCCCTATGATGCCCAGGTATAGGCTAGACTTTTCCAGTGTATGTTCAATGGTTGGACTTATAGTGTGCAATCCTAAGTAGTCCAAGTAGAGCCTAAATCTGAAGATAAGTTCTGAGCTGAATTCTAAAGAAGGAGATTAAATCAAATAAGTAGCATACGAAGCATGGTTATAGTGAACATTCTGATAAATTCTTAACGAGATTGATTTCTAAGCCTAATCACCGGACATACACTGCCTTAAAGTGGCATGGTTCGATTTTTTCCATATTTTGAATTCTATTTAGATAATGTTTTCATTCCATGCCATGTCAAGCCAATCTTCCCGATGTGATGATAATGAACGCCACAGTCTCATTTTGGAGTGTAGGCCAACTTTTATTTGTTTATAAAAGTCAACCTCCATACTATACGCTGCCCCCCCCCCCCCCGAGCAAAACTTCTCTAAAGTGAATAGGCGCTGGCTGTTAAAAGAAGCTGCGTTGAAACAGAATACGTTACGATACGGTATTGGGGACTTTTAGCAGACCCAATATAGCTCATTTAACCCAGACGTATCCTATGCTTTCAGCACTGCTACGTCTGCGTTTATTGACCGTTTACGTGATTGCTAAAGGTCCCTATTACCATAATTCGGTTTGCAATTAAAATAGGGTTGGCATATCACTGTAAATTCATGGGCATTCACGTTGCCTCTCTGGTCGTCAGGTCGCTTTTCTAGTTGTCAGGTCGCCTCTCTTGTCGTCACGTTGGTATAATGGTCATAAAAATAAGTCACTCCCGTGAATTGAGCCCTGGTCGGTGGCACGAGAGACAAGCATACTCACCACTTACTCTCGTCCCCAAATCCTTCCGAAGGAAGGCTCTGGTAACTGCCCAATGTTGGGATTTTGCTGGGTCTGGGCAACCCCTGCTGGTAGCTTGGAACCAGCGAACAGGAACAGGAAATGGAACCAAAGAAATCTAGAGAGTTGTATTTGTAATACTCATGATATTGAGTATAAGGCACCATGGTAGAAATCTGATAGTGCACTTTTGAGTGCTGATTTATCCACCAAGATTTATACCATGGTAGCGTAGGCATGATACAGTTGTGTACAATTCAGGCCAACCATTAACTATATGTTCATATGTTGAGGAAGGTTAGACCTTTATCCAAATAAGATTACCAGAGTAAAGGCGTCTGTGCCCTGTCTCTCTAATTACCACTTTAATGAAAATCACATGGCATGTATTTCAATATCTAATGAAACTTGGTAGCATTAGAAGTGTATGACCAGGTCTTAGATACATTGAAAACATGTTATCATGGTTATACACAGTGATAATGATTCCATTTTACCCATGAGGATATCAAAGAACAACAAAGATGGCACCTGGTGTCAAAACACTGTACTATTTCTACCTAACAAAGTGATGATAGTAATGTTTGAAGATGTGTGAGTGTGTGCCAGAAGTGAAACTAAGTGACGCTGCATCACACAAATACCTGCTCTGTGTGACACCAGGTGTCATCAAAGTTGGCTGTTCCCCTTTTCCTGACTATTAAAAGAGAATGATCACGTTTAGATATATAGACGGTGAGCCCATTTGATCTTCTATAGTGGTTCAGTACCAATCAAAAGTATTAAACCAGACAACTTTTTTTGGCTTGATATCTGTCTATAGATCTCAAATAACTTTGCTTGACATGTCAGTCACCCAGCTTAGCTTCAGAATCTTGTAAAATCTTTAGAAAAATGGAATTTATTCACAATGTGCCACCGCCACAACTGGCAGCACTGTAGTCCTATGTCTTAGCATAGGTCCCAGCTGATGAGCTGATGATTTGTCCACTAGATGGTAGCACCTCTCAGGGATATGGCTATGCCAACTTCTTGGTTAGGCAATGAATGTGAACATACCAGGCCTTTTTACTTATATAATGGTAATAGATTGAGAACTGTTTATCGCCATATTTCCAATGAAACCCAGCAAGATCACTGGGTGCTATCTTGTGCTAGTTTTACCTGATCTCTGGGAGTAGCTGAAAGAGACACTTAGTGACTCACACAGGAGAGAAAGCTCACACATGTTCTCAATGTTGTAAACAATTTACAATGGCAGGTGACTTAACCCTTTAAGGACAGCATGTTGCTAAAAGATGAAATTGTTGTCATGATGCATGAATGCAGCCCTGAAGAGTAACTTGCCGGTGCTGCACTGATGCATCCTGTTGGCCCTTTGGGACTGTCTCAACCCTGTATGGTCTGGATGATGCTTGACTGCAGCACTGGCGATTTACTTGCCATGGCTGATTCCATGTATCATGGCAAGCAGGGCTATGATACACTAAGGCATCATATAGTCCTTAAAGGAACACGTGATAACACACATGAGAGAAACCCCATACAAGTTCTCAATGATTGTGGTAAAGCGTCTTCATGGGCAAGTAGCTTAAAGAAACACAAGAGGTTAAACACAGAAGGAAAAACTCACACATGTTATCAATGCTATAAACAAATACAATGGCAGGTAGCTTAAAGCAACACACAATGACATGAACAGGAGAGAAATGTCAGAAATGTTCTCAATGTGGTAAACAATATATATAAAGGCAAGCCACTTAGAGACAAACAAGATGCCCCACACAGGAGAAAAGCCTTACTTGTGTTCTCAATGCTCTCAGCTCTTTATATCTAGCTCAAAGACATGCATGATAACCCACCCAGGTGAAAACCCTCACACAGGCTAGTATGTTCATTGTGATCACGGGAGGCTCTTAACAAAGCTATTCTATACCCATTTGCTTTCATCAGGTGGGTCCCTAATTCACAATGGGGAGATTTTAGAATCATCACATTTAGGGTTGTCATATAGCATTCATATATATGAAAACTATCATGGGAGGATATCAACATAAGAGACATGGACTTAGGTTCATTCATCTTGAATATTTTATTCAAATTTTGCCTATAAAGGATTAGATGAAGAATATAGCATTACCTACGCAGATATCAGCATATTTTTGTCATCACAGAAATAGCCTCAATCATATGATAAAAACACTATGGCAGTGCTAAAAGGTGTTGTTTACTTTACATGACATACTAGGTAACTATTTTAATGTAACCATGAATAGGTAAGACTGCATATTATGTGTGTTTTTTAATTCGTAGCATAAACTTCATGAAATATTTCATTAAAAAAAGATTTTTTAATAATTATTCTAAATATGCAAATGAAGAAATTACAATATAAAGATGTTAAGATGAGAAGCTATGCAAGAGCTTTGATTTGGTTCTATTTTTAGATTTTTATCTCAAATATTAACTTGTATACAGACTGATACCCTGCCTGCGGGAGAATATGAAAAAGGGGTGATGTCACTGTACATCTCATAGGATTCTGAAGCTAAGCTGGGCAACCCAGATGTCAAGCAAAGTGATTTGGGTACCTTAGACGTATACAAATCCAAAAAAAATTGTCTGGTTTACTACACTTCATTGGTACCAAAAAAGTCCTCGGCTTAAGGTCTAATAAGTATCTAAACATGGGTCCAATGTATTATAAACCAGACCTAGCTCTTTGAGATAAAATCTTTGTTGTTGTACACTTACTATTTGTAGATTCTATCTAATAGTAGATTGTGACCTTTGACCTCGTTTTTGACCTTGTTCCGACCTAGATATCGTTTTACACATGGCATAAATGGACTCAGTAGCCTCGAATTACCTTAGTCCACTACTCATACAAACTATTGGTTTCCATGTCAGCTCTTCCCCAGGCTCCAAGACTGGCTCCCCAACTATAAGGGTCGCATAGTGCATGGATCATAGCGCATATCACCGGGGTATATGTGATGGAAAACCTCCGCGGTGCTGTAGTATTTGCTGTAAAACCTTCGAGCCGTAGCCGAGGAGGTTTTACAGCAAAATACTACAGCTCCAATGAGGTTTTCTAGCTTATACTCCATTATAAAGAGACTACCACACTGTACTTTTGCTATTCCCGTGATATTTCTCTTTTTCTTTTGTCAAAAAAGACGATTCTGTGTTTAGTCTGGGACTCGAACCTACTACAATGAGGTTATGTACATGCCTAGGGCCTACATCAGAATAGAATAATAATAATCTATATTCAAAGCTGACTGATGTATTGGACTCTGTAGCCGAATGGATAGGAGACTGGCTTTCAAAACCTGCTGTGGTGAGTTCAATCCCCAGGCAGGGCAACTTCTTTTTTCTAATTCTTTTTTTCAAACGGTTAACAAAAGTATATGTTTCAACTCAAAAGATAAAGCAGAGGCCTCTATACACTTTGCTATAGAATCATTCAGAGCAATGTATATACCCATGTAGCCCATAACTATTAGGCACCTTTAGCAAATCCGACCTAGCTCATTAAACATAGATGTAACATAGCTCTTTGCTATTGCAATCAATGCACTTGCAGGGGCCTACATCCACGTTTGATGAAGTAAGTTATGCTGAAGGTCCCTTATAAATCCCATCTTGATTTAAAGGCTGTATTGTATTATAGAGTAAGGGTGATGATGATGATATAATAGGGACCTTTGGCAACCAGGTAAAAGCTCAATAAACGTAGATGTAGCCTATCCCTTTAGCACTACTACGTCTGCATTTAATGAGCTACGTCAGGTTTGCTAAAGGTCCCTAATTTTAAAACATAGCCGAAGGCTGGTCAGCAGGTCCACAGGGCCCATAGGGACCAATGGAGTAAGGGATTGACAGATCCGTTTATCAGCCTTCCTCTGTGGCCTAATTGGTAGAGCGATGGCATTCAAGCTGAATACTTTATTCATGATTGGGTTCGAATCCCATAAGGAGCAAGGTTTTAATGAGAAAGTAATTCACAAAACCTCCTCCGGAGGTTATTTGAAAAAACCTCCGCTCAGGGCCTGCAAAACCTCCGCTCAGGGTTCACAAAACCTCCACTCAGTACCTCCAAAATCTCCGCTGAGAGTAGCAGAACATGAATATGAAAATAAACCTACACTAGGAACAATAGACCGAACACCCAGGCGGAGTAGAAGCATGCACCTCTGACGTGTAACTCAGTATAGTCCAAGATTTTTAGCTCAGAATAGGACCTAAGGTTAAACAAAATCGGAACTAGCCAATTTTTGGACAGCAGATGCCCAGAAGGGTACTGAAATACATACTAAAAGTCCTCGGACATCCTCCTTGTGCTCGCTCAGGAATTCACGATGGCATCCAGGATAGGCAAAATGCACTATTTCCCTCATTCTTTTCTATTTAGACTTTCCATAGGCCAATTTGAAGTTTACCTAGCCCCCCTAAACCAATTTCAAGCTTTTGAATGGTCTTATCCTTTTGTTGCTTGGCATCAGGTGGTCTATAACAAACAAAGATTTTGTATTTAATTTTCCCAATTTCTACATCGACACATAAAATCTCATACTCTCTATCAAAAATGCATGCATTCATATCCATTGTTGCAGTATAAGTATCCCTCAGATATATCATTAGCCCGCCAGCTTTCTTATCCCTATTTGGGTACCTGTCAAGCCTAAAGAACTGATATCCAGGAAGGTGCATCATAGCGTTTGATATGGTGGGTGTTAGCCATGATTCAACTATGCCTGTGATGTCAGTGTGAGTAATAAATTTCTTAATATTAACCCTTTTGGGGTATGCGGATCTGGCATTAATACATGTATAAAAGAGACCCTTACGGTCTGATACGGTATCTAACCTAACCATAGCGAAAAGCCCAGGCCTCAGTAGCATTGCCTATGAAATGAGGTGAAATGAGATAACATATGAAATGATCGTATCTAATACTCTCGTCCATTGCTATATGGTAACAGAGATAGCTTGGAGCTCTGGGTACATACATAATAAAAATAAATAATAGAATAGAACCTGGCAGTGGATGAGTCGGTCAGCTAGAGCCTAGGCATTTTACATAATAGCCCTCCCAGTTGAGTGGATTGTATTTCAGGTCATGATTACCAAAGGCACTCTCGTTATATAATCTGATAGAGGGACAGGATAATAGCAGTTTGAGGTTACCAGCAGGTACATATATATCTGCATCCTACCTATATTAGAGAAATTAGCGACTTAGGGTCGGTACATGGTCTTTCATTAATGCCTGGAGATCTTGACTTGCTTGCCCTGATTGTTGTGTGGGTTCGAAATTCAGTCGACTTGGGCGAATGATGCAGCCAGGACTGCCTAGAGGGGGAATAGGGGGTGGTGATACACATCATAGCTCCTTCTGCACTGTCAGAACACTGATGTGCTGACCACGTTTTTGATGTGCTGACCACGCTGGGTCAGCACATCAACATGGCGGATAATAGGGTAATAACAGGGTGTTCCTGGGCTATATAGAATGTACACTTCACAATAGATAGCTACAATACCTATTTACACCAAGTGGATATTGATTCAACCATGATAGGGGCCTAGATATGCAGTATTGGGCACCATACACACAATGAGTGATGTGCTGACCACACTGCTTGATTGTTGTTGTGATGTCCCGTAACACATTTCTGTGATGCCCGTAACACGGTTCTCTGTTGTACATAATACATATATGTTTAGTTATAAAATTACAAAATATACAATATACATAAAGTAAATGAAAGATTAAATGACTGGTCTGGGGGGAGCGGGGGTGGAGCAGGCATTTGGGGTTGTAAAATTAGTGATACACTTTTGAACTGATGAGGTTCTTTATAAGTAATACAGTTTAATGCAACTTCACAGCACAAAATCCTGTTTTAATAATGTAAGTTGAAGTAGTCAGGTTACCACCCCTCCCTACTGCAGGCAGTAGATGAAGGGTAGGTTCCTAATGGTCAAGCCAATTGCATAACTCTGAAATATATATGGTGTCACCATGTTCACTGAAGCATGACCAGCCACACAGTCCAAAGTTTTTCGCAGTGTCGCTGGCAGAGAAGCTCCTTGTGTTACGGGACATCACTAGCACACACTACCTGTGTGTTACGGGCATCAGTGGCAGTGTGTTACGGGACATCACCATGAAATCACAAACTCCCATTTTCTCAGTAATTAATGGCAATCACTGTGAAAGGTGAATGCATATAGCATTCTTACACCCTTATGAATATATGGTGTAGATTTCAATGTTACAAACTCACTAGAAGTATGGCAATCTTACATTCCCTGTTGGAGTGTCCACCATGTGGTCAGCACATCAAAAACGTGGTCAGCACATCAGTGTTGCGACAGTGTTCTGGTATCATGACCATTGAACAAGTTCGAGGATGCATCATGCCATGCCCCTCCCCGCGTGCCTCTTTGGGAACGCCCCCTTCTGCTGCTCTTGTCTGGTCTGCGGCCAGCACCAGGAGGTTGTGTAGTATCTAGCGTCCTGCATTTGCCTATGAGGAGGGGCTCCTCCTGTGTACTGTTGGGGCGGTGTAGGTTTCGGCAGGTGGACAATAGCCGCAGTCAGATCTGCAATTTGCACTTCAGAGGTTTTTCTCCTTGGTGGTGGTGTGGACATGTCGTTTATATTGGTGATTGCTGGAGTGGCGTAGGCTCCTTGTGTTGCTGCAGTCATTATGGGAGTTACTGTAGCTGTAGTTACCGTTGTTGTAGTTACACTCTGGGTGGGTGTAACTGTCACAGGGGGTGCAGCAGATGGTGTAGTAACTGTCGAGTCAGCTGTCGCAGGGTTCAGCGTCTCTTGTGCTGCAGTAGCTGGAGGCTGTGGCAGGGGGTCAGGTTAAGCAGCCACAGGAGATGACGGGGGAGGGTGGAGGGGGATGGCCTCTCCCCCTGTTTCCACAGGTCTAGGCCTAGCATGTGGGTTGGGGATCCCGCATAGCATACGTCGGGCTTCCATTAAGATGTACCCCCCTATTTTGCCCTTTCCAGGTACCGTTTTTGAGGGCTTTGCTTTTCATGGAGGCCCCTATCCCCCAAAATTTTGATCCTGTGACCTCCAAAAGCACTCGAGACTCCGTTGCCCTTAGGATCTGGAGCAGGCCAGCATCTTGTTCATATTTCATCACGTTAAGCTGCAGGAGGTTACTCTCGTCATGATTCCTCCATGTTGGGCAGTCTATGTCCTTTCCAAGATTCATGGCCTTCCATTATTTCTCGAGCCTTTGCTTCATCACCTGCATAAAGGGCCTTACGGTGACATAGTCCCTGTTCAACTGATGAGTAGACATGACCCGCTGATCCTATCCTGCATGGGTAGAAATTTGACAAGGGGGCTAACTCTGAGTGATAGCCAACGTATCTGTCTACAGTGCGACAGTTAGCTAATTTAATTTCTTCAGGTAGTCTGTTCAAATTTTGATGTGTGTAGTATCTGTTGTTGTATATGAGGCCTCTTCCCTTTGCTTTAACTTCATAGTTCATATCAAAAGCCAGCTGTGCCACTGATGATACATCAGCCTTCTGTCTTTTAATGACAGCATTCGCATCCTCACTCACGTATATATGTTTGACATTAGGATCCTTGTTAAGTCCCCCTTTTAATGTCATAAGCTTATCCCTCGTGGAGGCTTTAGTGGAGACAGCCACAATGGCTCTCTTTGTGGTATTTGGGGCTCCCTGGCTATAGGCATAATCGAGTTCATACCTGTCAATCTTTTTCTGCAGCTCAAATGTGATATCATCAGTATTCTCACGGGGGGTGAAGGGTAAGCCTTAAATTATTAGATTCCTACGTCTGGCAGCCTGGTCCTGTATGGCGAGTGAAACGCCAAGATCAGAAATCTCTCGGGTATTGACCCTGACTTGCCTTTCAGTGCTGTCAAGTTTAAGCTCCAACTGCTTGATCCGATCCTCCAGCGCTGTCTTCTCGTCCTCTACAGTGACTAGCCTTCCATGGGCATGCTCGATTGATTCAGTCAGTTGTTTCTTCGCAGAGTTTAACCCTGTTAGAACAAAGTCCAGTGCCGTGGATACCTTTCCACCTATATTGGGACCAGACCGGGTCTTGGCCGAGTCAGTGGCTAGCTCCTGGATTATGCCCTCCACCTCGTCAAGGGTGGTTGACGCCATGTTTACAATAGCAGTGTGTCACCGGCAGTGTGGAAGAACCTATGTCGGTATGTAGAATTCGATAGAATTCAACCAGGTTGTAATTTTCCAGACTGAAGTGATCACTAATCCTTACTCTTGTAGTGTGCCGAAAATAAAGGTTCCTTGTAGCAGTTAACACATAGTAAATTCGGATAAACCCAAGAGCTCAGCGGCAGCGCGTCTAGCGGGTCTCGTTCTCCATAGCCTAGCAACAGACATTTCATATTGGATTTCCCTAGAAACTAGGGCAATTAACAGTCAGAAAGGTATTGTACCAATACTTAATGCATCTAAAGTTACCCCAAAGGAGCAGTAATGATATAAATGGTTTGCTATGGTCCATGGTTACCTAGCAACAGCAGATACTTACCTAGCAACCACCTGGAAACAGTGTATTTGGTTTATAAAGTGCCATCTAATGATCACCCACCTCCACAATCCATCTGAAGCTTCATTGTTGGTGACATTTTTGTGTCAATGAGGCAAGTGGTTGCCTAGCAACATACATTCTATATTATACTTCTAACCTAGGAACCAGTCAAAATTTTAACCAAAGATATTTATCTACTAAAATCTCAACCCGAAATCCAATATGAAATGCCTGTTGCTAGGCAACCACCAGGCCTAGCAACAAAAGGATAAGACCATTGAAAAGCTTGAAATTGGTTTAGGGGGCGCTAGGTAAACTTCAAATTGGCCTATGGAAAGTCTAAATAGAAAAAATGAGGGAAGTAGTGGACATTGCTCATTCTGGACGCCATCTTGAATTCCCGAGCGAGCACAAGAAGGATGTCCGAGGACTTTTAGTATGTATTTCAGTACCCTTCTTGGCATCTGCTGTCCAAAAATTGGATTGTTCCGATTTTGTTTAACCTTAAAGTCTAAAAAATCTTGGACTAGTAGTGCTAAATGATGTCCGCTGTACAGTTGTTGATACATGATCATGTGAAGGTTCGGCATGATGCACCAATGTAGCACCGGCGAGTTACTCACAGGCACCGTATCGGGAGGTGTTCATCAATTGATCACAGGGGGTGCAATAGTTTGTGTCCCCCTCACCGAAGGGGCTGAAAAGTAAAACTTAAAACTATAGTAACGCGCGGGCCTTTTCACTAAAAAGGGGTAGGTCCCAGTGGGCACAAAATCTTGTCCAACGTTGAATCCACGTTGATCCAACATTGAATCAACATTGACAACCATTTTTCAAAGTTGATTCAATGTTCTGTGCCTGCTGGGGTATACCTTTTTACACCCCTCCCCTCAATAGGGGTCAGAATCCTTTATGGGCCCCCGCCCCTTACACGGGGTCGAAATCTTTTGCGCCACTACCCCCTCCCACCCCCCCCCCCATGTAACTATTAAATGAACCCTCCTTTATACTGCATCAGGTCCTTACCAGTTAACAGCAGCCTTTATGTATGCATGCCTCACAACACCAACACATTACTATGTTACTACCTAGCATACTGCTAGACATTTCTAGTATCTGAATGAATCGCGATTGCCACTTATCAAATATGTACGATGTGTTTGATAACGATTTGGGCGGCGGTGTCCATTTATCTGATTGTTATGTATCATCACCTATATCAGACCATAATATCCTATAGTGTGCAGTATTATGGAGATGTGCATTGTTGCGACTGGGTAAGCCAAATTCTGGTAGGTGACTGTTAATTTGTGTTTTAACTGTGCTCCACATTTTACCGTAGTTAAATTAAGTTACGTAATTGACTATTGGCATAGCTTGCTGGATTACATTCATGTCGAATGTGCATTTGCATCTTGACAAGTATTGATATTCTGACAGCTAAACTAACGTGATTAGGTTGCATTAGAGCACTGTGATTTATGGCTTACAATTGGTTCCCGCCCTTTGTTCTTCCAACCCGATATGACGTAATTGAACAAAACAAATGAGGTAAAGATGAACTGAAAGATATAAAAGTCTTATACTAGTAACAAATGAACATATTCTTAGCGTGGAAATAAATGCTACTTTTAAAAAATATATCTGACAGTGACCTAGAAAGAACTTATGTTGACTTTTGAAATCAATAAACTCTCAAACATGAATGAGAATGTCGTTCATTAGAAAGCATTACCTCCCAATTCTTAGGCCCCTATAGGGTAGATTCATCTTGAGTCGGACACATACCTTGAGACGGACACTTGAATTTGTGCTTATTCAAGCATTCGAATCTCTATATTTGTGAATAATGGTAAAATATAAGTCAGCACTAGTCTTATCATACATGAATAAATAGAAATTTCAGTGTCCGTCTCAGGGTATGTGTCCGACTCATGGTGTTCGAATCTACCCTAGTCATGACTAGAATTGGGGAAAACGCTACGTCGTCATCTTTTTAGTGCCTGCTGATGAGAAATAAGTATCACGTGTCTCACATATCACGAATCTTCGATAAGTATATATTGAGCCTGGTGTCTATCACGATTACACCAGTTCGTCCCATCCTCGTGATCATTTGTCGACATGGTGCATCAACGCAGTGCTCAGATTGGTGTCGGTGGTCATTATACAGACCCTTACCCTCTGGTAAAGGGATAGCATTATTCACAAATTAAGCACTGTCGAGTTACTCGCTAGGGCTTATTAATTCCCGCATGACAACAAATAGACATAGTGCACTAATGCAGTATGCGACCTTTAAAGGGTTAGTACTGTTAATACTTGTGACATATGCTAGCTCTATAGAATACATTATATGACAGTGATGTCCGTATGAAGTATGATAGCCTACTTAAACTCTGGACAGATCCTCTTCTAGTACATGCCTACACACACCCCCCCCCCCCTTATACTCAGTGCGATAGACATCCCAATAGATAAATGCAAAAATGAACGCTAACTGGCTTATAGAAAAAGACAGGATGACACTTGATACATAAATGTATATAAATGTTGACAACCAGTGCACACAATATTGGTATACCATACGTGATATCGTTTCCCTGTTGAAATAAGGTCATAGTCCGAAAGTTATCCGGAAACTATATGTACAATGTATTACATTATCAAGGTTATAGGTTACAAAGGTCAATTCTTTTCAGTGTTCTTGTGAATTGGTAATTCCTCAAATAACCCTTGTATACTGTTTTCATGAGACGCTGATACACCCCATTTGTACACCCTGAGAAGGAATCTTTTTATGTGGATAAAACAGGCATAGTAAAAGATGTCCCCCTCCTCTGATTTTCGCAGTGTTTCTAAGACGACACATAGTTTCAGATCTGCTTGTTTTATTTTTTCATGTTCTATGACATTAATATAGTATACGCCTATATGTTTCTATTGCGTCTCGGTGTGCTGATATCTGCCACACGTGCATTATCCTAATCTAATGTCAAGATAAACAACAACTGAACGCCGGATTTGTGGAAACACGATGACAAATTAAATTAATCACCAAAACTAATGTCCATCCTTTTGAAATGGGTGCGGAAATGGGTGCGGAAATGGGTGAATTATGTATTCAAACACACAGTGCAATATCTGATAGGGCAGAGATCAATTAAACTGTGGCCACATATAAGCACCTGTTTGCAGAGTGCAGTTTCATCAGTCTGATCTGGCTTGGCATCATGCCAACTGTCTTCCACGTGACGAGAATGGTACATTTATAAAGGACTGCTCGTGAATTATCTTCGAATTCTGAAGCAGGTAGGGACATCAAATGCGTGTCAGTTAATTGATACGAAGGTGTCACAGTGGACGTACACATGCGGTGATGGGGAAAGTCGTTGGTAGAAGGTATGGAATCATGAACTGCTGTGTATGTATTACACATGGTACACGTGTACACAAGTGAGTCACTGTATAAGTATTATGAGCAAAGGATAGGGTAACTGTCCAGCCCCGGATAAATACCATTGTCCAAGGCTTATAATACTTATGCAGCTACTCATGTATATCCATATCTGAATAAAACCCAGTGATGGGTTTGTGATTGGTTTGTATGTTATACTGACAAACAGTTTCTTTTTTTCTCCCAGCCAAGTGTGGCATAAGTAGCTTTATCATAAATGGTATTTAGGTAGGTATGACTTCCAGCGCATTCTCTTATATGACGAGGTGGGAGTGTTTTTTTGTTTTGTTTTTTATGTTAGATACAATTATTTAACATTGGAATCTGAAACGGGTTCATCTTTCCCGATGACAATGGTAATACACTATCTTGTGTCATCCAAAATCCAAAATCCTCACTTCCTGCGCATAAGAAAGCACAAGATTTTATCCTTATATACGAATAGTCGACTTACATGGAATATGGGATATTGACGTGGGAGGATTATCAGGGGCAGGGTCTCATTTTCTGCTCCTACAAACTTACGATGGCTTGCATAGTTTAATACCTGTTTTATCAACACAATCATAGTTTTCTCCATGATAGGTGACGCAAAGAAGTAGGTTGAACCACAGACATCTAGTAACATGGATCAGTCGACCAGGCTTACAGAGGAGAAACCAAAAGGTTAGTTTCTTTTAGACGTGGGGAAGTAGGCTAACTGACATTTCTGGCCAGATGATGATGTCAGATATATGACAGTATAGTCCTTTCACTCACCCAGTATCCTGTTCGAAACTGTAAGGGCCACGTGACTTAATAAACACGTAGTCTAGACGTAAATATACGTTATTGTTTCATCCAATTACGTTATTCTGCTCGGTAAATTAATATCAAATCGTTAGAGTATGTTTTTATCCTGAGAGACGTTTGTGTTGCTTCAACGTTATTCAAGCATATATTATGTAGGCCCAGCTCAGCCCATGCTGGCCCTCAAATCGAGCTATCCTGCTATTCCAACGAAGTAAGATGTTATATTTAATAAGCTTCATCATCAGTGTTTTCTGGTTCCTGTCCACTGTATTTCCTGTTTGTAATTAATTATGTGTGTATGTTTGATACCCATACATCTATCTATGAACTATTGTTGAATTATGTGGTGTGTTTACTGAACATGTTTTAAAATTAATTTCAAAAGTGGGGTTACTCTGCCTTACCTTTTTCTAAGAGTATACCTTCTTCTTATCTCATGTAAGTGTTATGAAGGAATAACAATGTTGAAATCAGAGGCTTATCTTCTTCCCTATATTTCTTTCCAGTTCCCATCAAACCACTCCTCAACTACCCAAAGATACCACCAAAACCCAAATCACTATTACCAGCAGTATTCGGTTCACCCAGTATTGTGCAACCTCCCAAAACCCATCCTACCAACACACCAATTACAGGAGTCCCTTCTTTTCCCCCCGATACTTCCTCTAAATTACCTACCACCTCTCCTTCAAAAAATACTTTATCAACGGGTACCCAAGATATTCCTAGCCAAGAGAATTACGTTGAAAGTGATAAAAGAGTACGAGTTGCATTACCAATTGCCTCAACCGAATTGTCAGATAATGTTAGTACCACCAAACCACCCATGAATCACACAAAGATACCTCGAAATGTCTTTCCAAAGCCAGAAGCAAATGTGCGAGATACAGATTCTCATAAGGACAATGATGTTGACAGTACTGGCAGTGCACAAGGTTGTATTACCATCAAGGACATGACAGTGGACCTTGATGTCAGAATTGCAAATAATCAACAAAAATCACCAAGGAAATTCCAGGGACAATATAGACATTTATTTGCATCAGAGCCTGACTGTCTGAGGAAACCGGTCGCATCCCCACCTGGAAGTCCCACACACAGAAAAAAGAGAGGTGTGGTAAGACCCTGTGTCCCACCACCACCGACGCCAAGCAAACAAATGACCCGTGGCCTGGCTGAGAGTAAATTGCAACCAGACGAGGAAAGTAATCAGGGATTAATTGAAATACTGGCGACTGATCAGAAGCTTAAAGGACAGGTTCCAACAAGGGGAGAAACAGCCAAACCTCTGGGAGTTGTCAAACCATTGTCTGTTCTACCAACTGATCGAGTTACAAATGGTAAACATATGGTAAAATCGAGGTCTGCATCTGAAGGATGTAATACAAGTGCTATTGATCCAGAGAAAAATGAGAAAACCAATATGAAAAATGTTTTCGACAAGCTGCGTAAGTTCACCTTTAGCCTGCTGTCTTCAGACAAGACTGAACAGAATGTACAAAATAGAGACGTAGCACCCCTTGAAGGGGAGGCAACCGATATGACGGATGGTGCCAGGCCCCTGATCATGATAGGAGGAACTGCTAATGACTCTAGCAATGAGAAATCAGTCATTCAAAGTGATGGAATTAACGCAACTGAAAACCTCTTGGAACATCCTGTTCATGATTCGTGTGTTTCCTCCCCAAGCCAGATGAGTGTAAGTGGCGAAAATAAATTGTACGACGACGTTATCATCGGTCCACAGGAGAGTTCAAGCATTGATGACAAGAATATCCGCACAAGTACTAGCCTGCCTGACGTTCATGTTCAGGATGAGTGTGATTCAGTGCCAAGCCTGCGGACGGCCTTATGTGCGTTGTATGTTAATCTTCCTCAAATACAGAACCTAAGTAGAGTATCTGATGAGGATATACCTGTTGTTTCTAACAGTCTTTCTCTGGATTCAGTTCACAAACCTAGGGTATCCATCCATGTCAGTGAGGAGTGTGGCGGTACAAGGCAAACCGATCATAACAATGAAGGGGAGACGGTTCGGGCATCTGAACCAGTAGATGAACTAGATCCAGACTTGAATGAATTTGATTCTGATGAGTTTGATTCTGACTCATTTGCTGATGATAGCGGGAAAGAGATGGAAAAGGTTTGTACAGAGAGGCATGCTGCCCATAAAGCTGGGACTCCACTACCCGATTTTGTTGTCAGATCGGACCCATTCTCACAAAACGGACCTAAACAGATGTAAATATAAACTTCTTTTTGCTTCAGGGTTTGTTTACATTTTCATCTGTTTGGGTCCGATTTGTGAGAATAGGACCGATCTGATGAGAAAATCGGGTAGTGGAGTCCCAGCTTAAGATATTTACTATTTTTCTAAAGTGAATGTTCGCTTGAAACTGGCAATGTCTGCAAAACTATACTCTGTTCCCATAGTCAAGCTATGCTGCACCCTCCCATATTGGCATCATTCATGAATATATTTCTGTTATTATATCAATTTGATCTATAGTCAATAATTGGACACGAATTACATTATCTAAAATAAACTATTCACCATTGTCAGGATGAAGCTGAACCAGCAGAAAAGTCGAAAACTGGAAAGCGACAACAGATAGTCAAAGAACTGCTGACCACAGAGCGAGCATATGTCAAACGGTTACATCTCATAGACCAGGTAGGTTGAGAGCATTATCACAATAATGATTCTTAGGTAAATGCATCAATAATATAAGCCTTGGTATTATTAAAGCGTTCATTATTAGCTAAGGCCAACTTTCAGGTTACCCAGCCCTACCTAGCAAAACAGGGCCGACCCGAGAAATTTGTAAATTGTTGTCGACAAGTGGGCGCAAAGTTTGCGAGTCAGTTTTTTCAGGCCTACCTAGATTTTCAGACTATGTAACCTGAACCACAACTTTTTGGGCCTAATTAAAAAGTACTCTACATCTTCATTACAGGTGTTCTATTTAGAGACAGCTAACTTAAACCGGTCACACCACATGTTCCCTGATGACGTTATCCCACAGATGTTCTCCAATATAAAGAGCATCTACCAATTTCACAATGAATGCCTCCTACCACAACTTGAGAAGCGCTTTGCAGGTTGGTGAGTCAATTTTCTGTTGATACTCCATATATGTAAGGTATGAGGCTATTCTTAAGCACTGGACCAAGGAATAACAAAACTGAAGCATGATGCCCCCACCTTGATAATCTGGTGAAATAAGGCATCAATGACAATGCTGAGTAAGAAATATCTTTACAAAAGGGTTGTATTTAAGGAATGATGTTGAAGTGTCTCAAAAAGAACAGTGTTTCAATGGTAAGTCATTTTAACAAGGGTCAGACAATACTGAAGAATGTCATACTAAGACTCTTTTCCCCATTGAAAGGGATGATACTCCAAAGATTGGTGATCTGATGAGCGATAATGCACCTTTCCTGAAGCTGTACTCAGAATATGTACAAAACTTCGACCATGCCATCAAAACCATCAACAAATGGCAGAAGCGCTCCACAAGATTTGCAGAACTGTTAGCTGATTTTCAGGTATGCATTGTATGTGAGCATAGATAAGCATTATTTACATAAAACTGATATTAGCTTCCATCTTTCCTGTTGGTGACATGGCTGACAGGTGTTCAATGGAAAGGAATACATGCTCCAACAACAATAATGGCCTTTCTGAGTTTTATTATAGCCATTTGGAGAAGCTGACAAGTCAAAAATGGATGTTTCATAAACTCAAAGCCAGATTTACCTATTTCTTTTTACTATTATCAATACTACTTATCCTTTTTTCAGAAAACCCCTGAGTGTGGACGACTGTCTTTGCAACATCACATGCTGGAACCTGTTCAGCGGGTGCCCCGCTATGAGCTACTACTCAAAGGTAAGTTGTATGTTATGTAAATATCTATTTTGATGAATCGTGTTTGCTAAACTGTCAACCACCCTGACAATGATTATTTGCAACTTTTATGTTCAAATTTAGATTACTTGAGACATCTTGAGGCGAATTCTGACGACCGACCTGACACCGAAAGTAAGTACTATATATCCTTTCATGCTGTTGGGATATATGGGGAGTAGAGCTCCTTATAATCAATACTATAGCTATCAAAACGGTGTCTTTGTATCATGGAGGAACTTAAAAATAGGTGTTGCCTGTTGGAGGCATATATAAGAAGTGCACGATGATAGAGTACATAGAGCACAGTGTGCATGAGAGATATTATGGGTATTCCACATTAGCAAGATGATCACTGTAGAGCGCCATTTTGTCTGGTACCAATGCTCTGTCCTCTGCTAACTATAGCAGCCAGCTGATTAGCTAAAGCTGGTTCCTGTCATCTCGAAGATTTTGAGTTATACTTATAGGGGCCACAGACCTTTCACAAGTTTCAGTTATAGCCCTCTATTGTGGGTCCTTATGTCATCTGTTCAGATTTTGGGAGTTGTTAGAACATTAGCCTACCAATCCATAGGTCATGACTTCAAATCCATGTAAAGGCTATTTCGTTTACACACAATTGTATTGCTACATCTTTGAGTTTTTTGCATGCATCAAACTGCTAAGCCTTCTAGATGCGTGAATCTACTATTAATTTACTCGCTGGATTTTCAGAAGCCATAGAACTGGTGACTACGACAGCGACCCAAGCAAATCAAGCAATGGTGAAACCTGTAAGTCATCTGGTAATCCCACCGGATCTCTAACTGTCTAATGCTAACGTGTCACAGACTAATATATTTTCTGTACATTTTTTCAAAATGAGCACTCTTATATTTGTTCTTGAGCATTGCGTATATAATTAGTGCTTGAAGAAAAATGTTGTTACTTTACCTGCTTTATAACAGGAGAAGTTCCATCAGTTGCTGCAGCTAAACCCAATGTTTAATGGTGCTGTGAACTTGACTGACAGACCGCGTGAACTGATCAAGGAGGGTCAGATCTTCAAGGTCTCTGCCCGCAATGGTGCACTGTTTGCCCGATACATGTTCTTGGTGAGTACATGTACCTTATAGTGAATTATCATCATCTGACACCTTCATTTTACTCTATTGTATAGGTTCAGCATTAAGGGGACAAGGGTGCACTCCCAGCCCAATAACCTGCATTGTAATTTATTTGTGATCTCCGATCACAAGAGTTCGTCCGACATGTCACGCTTTGCCACTTGAAATGCTATAAAGATCGTTTAGCTCACGCGGAAGTTTCAGTTTGAATTTTGAATCAATCTCTCTGGTCGATACATCATTACAGTAGGGTATTTACAAATCACCAATCTTGGGGTATGATGCCACACCATACATGATATAGTTGAACTCCAACTGGAAAAGTGAATAACCACATAAACGGATAACACATACTGGAATGATGACACAGCTATACACTATGATGATTATTAATGATACATACAGTCTTGGCATATATCACAGTCAATCCATAAAATGATGGTTAACATATATACTCCCAGTTGCAGTTTGGTCATGAACATGTTTTTATGTGTGTCAAGTTTTACACATTTGGATAGCAGCTTTTATCTGTCTACGTATCCTACTCCAAAGGATTGATAATATATTTCCAACATGATTATTCTATGCTTGTTTTTTATTTCAGTTCACTGATATGCTGCTAGTATGTACTGGCCATAGGATGCAGGGAAGCTTCCACATACACAATATTCTCAGAGTTGCCACCATGCAGGTCAGTGCACCTAAGTATAGCACCTTTTAAGTCCGCTACCTACAGGCTACACTGCCAAAATTATTTTTCTCTAAACTAATGTGGTGGTTCGTAGTTATTCTAGCCTAAGGAACAACGAGAACGGCAGTTTCCAGGTGCGAGAATATCAGACTTTTACTACAAAGTAGCTTCCATTCCTTAAGGATGGAACAATCAGTGTAGAATCAATACACACAGGTAATCAGGTTTCTATACGAATATAGGAAACAGTCAGTATAGTCTTAGTATACAACGTTGTCCGCACGGTTGGACATGGTGAAGTCTATCGTCAGTCGGGCCTGCACTGATAAACACACAGGTCTTATATAATCACCGGCTCTTAGATCACGTGGCCAGGTGGGTGGGTCGGCAGCCCACCTGAGAGCGGCACACGGTAACCTGGAGAGAACCTGAGTCCTCTCCCGGGAACTGTGTGCGCTAGCCGGTAGACATTACCCGGAAATACTGTGTATGAGATTAATATGTAATATCATGCCCCTACACTAAGATAAATAAACTGGACTGGCGGACAAAAGACTATTTTTAAGAAAGTTCAAGAAAATGATTTTTCTTAAATTAGTTGATTGTTCGCCAGGCGAGTTTATATATCTCATTTTCTTGAAATAAGTAATTATTTTGAGTGTGTAGGGTGAGTGATATGAGAAATAACAGAAAGATGGCGAAGGGGCCTGTATATGGCACGAGCCTTTTCAGCACCACTGGTAGCTACTGCCACCTGTTGTGAAATGTCCAGACATGTGCATGTTTGAAAAGATCACTACACTATGGAACTCTGGAGTTAGAATGTGGTACACACAGCACACAAGCTCCCCCTGCAGGGTCACAAGACACCTAATACTAGCCAGATTTAATAGTGGGATATGAATAATTCAGGCTTCATGGATTTGGTTAATTTTGCACATAAATACGTAGTGTTTAGCTTATTATTTCACCAATTTGTTCAGGGATCTATGCATGTCACTCACCATAGTGGCATGGGGATGGAAAATAGCCTCTATACACCAGCAGACATGCAAACTTAATGGCAGATAGTTAAAATCAGCAAGTGAAGACCGATACTACAGTACACAGTACCCTTTTGAAATAGTATCTATAAAGCACTATATCCACTTGAATTATGAACTTGATGTACTGGCTTTCCCCACCTATATTTGCTTGCAATTGGTATAGAATATACTGTTTGATAAGATGGAATATATGTGTAATGTCTGTAGGTACTAGAAGGGGACAACCCAGAAACACCATTCACATTCTACGTGGTCACAAACTCTAAGACAGTTGAGCTTCACAGCAAGTGAGTAGTGTTTACAATGATTACTTTAAGGGTTGAAAGGAGAAAAATCATAATCTTGATTATGGAATCATATCAAATGAAAAAAAATTAAATTAAGAAGCATATTGCATAAGGATTGATTTTGTTGTACATAATGCCAATAATATTATATCCCGGTATTATATACTGTAGTTGAAATTACGTTGTTGCAATTTCGTTTCTTTCGGATGTGCTCTAATAGGACTGAAGGAGAGAAGCTCAAGTGGTTTTCTGCTATAGAATCCGTGGTGGGAGAACACAAAGAACGATATAGATTACAACAGTCAACAACTACGGTATATATACATACATCTTTTATCATAATATTGATATCATTAACTGCATAACATATACATTGTATATCTATATAAATAATATGCATAGGATATATTCTCGGTTGAAACTTATGACTGCCAGGCATCTTCCATCTCTCCCATTGGTCGATTCGCATATGATATGTTTTGCAATCCAGTTAGTTGATCAGCGGTTCATGATATTTCTTCGATGTTCAACATTTGCTAAAATTGAATAGAGGTTTTCTAAATATTCATGCCCTGCTATTCATTCATCACGCTATATTCACCGCAAAACCATGGTTGAGAGTTAAGAGGCGGGCATTAATAATTGAAATATTAGTGAACTTATCCTGTGGTAATCACACTGTGGTCATTAAATTTTTAGCTATGAATATAACATGCATTTATTTCAGGAGGTAAGGTTAGGGGATTGTGCCCCAAGATGGGTTAAAGACCAGAACACCAGCATGTGTATGGTGTGTGCTTCTGTATTCTCCATCATCAAAAGACGACACCACTGCCGTTGCTGTGGAATTGTAAGCATCTTTCATTATGCTATCTACAATTATGGCCATCGATCTTGATTCTAATATATATATCAATGAAACTGTTATCAACATTGGTAATAGAGCAGGTCACTAATCTTGTATCAGTATATATGTATTGGAAAAGGATTGATTGTGAGTCCCACTCTGCACTTCAGGTTGTGTGCGCTGAATGTTCCTCCCATAAGGCGCCTCTCGCCTACCAGGATGATAAACCTGACCGTGTTTGCGATAACTGTTACCAGACTCTTAAAATGCAGACAGCTGAACTACAGTGAGTATAACAGTGTTATTAACACATTGGAACATGGCAGGTGTTACCCAGCTAACAAAAAAAGTTATTTTACGTCAAAATAACGTTCTAAAACTGTATATAACGTTATGCCATAGTGAGGAGCCTTACAGAAACGTTATATGACGTTAAATAACGTTACAAAATGTTGTATAACGTTTTTGTTTACTGGGTATACATTCATGGTTCTTTACAACGTTAAGGTTGTCATCATGCCTCAAGGTTTTATGAATGATCATTAGTCATTCCAGGCCTGACAGCATAGATCTGAAATTAGAAGGACTATACGGCTTTTTTGTTGTTGACAATATAGCATTCGGTTATTCTGTGCTATACTCTAGTTATAAGAGCTTAGGCGAAGAAGGGTGTTCTTCAGGTTACCGTACCCTACCTAGCAAAACAGGGCCGACCCTAAATTTTTTTTATAGAATTTCAAAAGAAAAGAAAATCATTATTATTTTAGGCCATTTTGGGGTTATTCTACAGTTGATTCGATCACTAGAGGACGCGATCCGCGATTCGGCACCGCCATTTACAAGTCAATTTCTGGATACTTTTCAGGCCTCAGTAAAAGAGATCCGACCTACCCAGATTTCTAAACCATGTTACCGGAAACACACCCTTTAGTTATGCAGAAATGTCTGAGATTTAAATAGTTGATAGAAATCGTATACCATATGACTGGAAAACCACCTCTCCATTCCTTTGGTCGATCCCCCAAAATAACTATAACATATCAACACACCTAAGCTTCTCTGTTATTACTTGATGAAACAATTTACACTGAATCCAACTTTATCCTACAGATAACTGACGGCTCTGTGGTGTGCAGTCAATACAAAGATTTCTGTGAAGAGGAAAACTGCTGATCATCAGGGAGACAAATCTAGAGAAGATGATATCCAAGACTAGGGCAAAAAAAACATAAAAGGTGTGTTTCAGGCAACTCGACCCCAGTTTCAAAATAGGGCTGACCTAGCATTTTTTTCCCGATTTTGGAGAATTAAATTTTTTTTGCAAAATGTTCATATTTTTTCAGAAATTTTAGAAATGTTTTGGTCAGGAAGAACACATCACATGCCTAATTAACTGTCCAGCCTCAGGAAATTGCTTTTTAAGAAGAATGTCCAATAATTTCATGATATTCCTAGTTATGCTAAGAATCGGTGAGTCTTGATGACCTGCAAGTCGATGTGGCAGTTCGCGACTCATTCCAGGTACTTCCAGCATTGAAAAAAGAAAAAAAAAATTCCGACCTACCTACCCTAAATTTTTGGACCATGTTGCCTGAAACACCTTTTTTTTGGCCCTACTTCTATAAATTTAAATAATCTTTAAAATTGGCTTGAATTTGTGGACTTCTAGCTATAAAGTAAATGCATGATTTTATATTCTAAGGTATTGATATACCACCTAACCACTAACACATTTTAATATGCTGAGCCTGCATTTGCAAGATTCAGTGTAGCAGTAATGACGGTGCTAGTCTAGAATAACGGATGTGTGCCAGATAGCAGTGTGTTGTCCTGTCAAATAATACTATAGTCAAGGATGGCTGGGCACTTTCTGAATTCTGTGGGAGATGCCCGTATTTGTAGGCACAAATCAATAAACAAGTAGGAAACGGTTTATTAGAAATGTAACCGAAATATGTTTATTTATCAAAATTACATTAGTGCTTATCAAATCTACATCAATCCTAAAAAGACTTTATACCCTTGTCTAAAATTTTGCAAAAACATCCACAGAGGTTAAATATCGTTGCGCTATATATTATGTAGGATGTTATATATTATTGTCGTCATTGTGACATATTCATATATATTCTTAGCAGCTTACATTGAAATTATGACCGTTAGGTCAAATTAAACTATAAAGCCATAGTAAATCGTTAACAGAATACAGAAGATAGGTATATCAATAATTATTACTTCTACAGTTTGTGCATTGTAAAATAGACGTGCCTCACACAAGAGAATTCATTAGGAAAGCGTCGCGCATCTACCTTTGCACCCTTTATTTTCGATTTAGCGTCTGAAATATCTAAATAAAACATACATGAAATCAGATTGCTTGCAGAAATTATATCTATAAAGGAAGCACCTAAAGATCCCGGTTACATAGAGTGTGAGGTGAGGAGTAAAAATCGATAATACAATCCAGGTGCACCAAATGTTGTATATTATAGCATCCAAGCAGCAATTAACATCAACGGATCGTTGTCTTCTCATGGCAGATGTTCCGTAATCCTCTCAAGCAGGGACTCCACAGCCTGATTTTCTGGACTATTCTCAAAAATCGGATGCCATGATGTAAACATATATAAATAAACCCTAACACAAACAAAAGTTTGTGTAAGGGTTAGGTTACCATGATCTGGCAGATTTGCTTTTGTGAGAATAGACCAGAGAGTTGGGTAGTGGAACCCCAGCTTATGTCTCGCACAGCCGGATAATTATTGGGGTTCTGTGGCAAAGAAATTCCAATGATACTGTATGAGAACCTTCAACATGTACATGGGCCTATAGCATTATAATAACTCGCTAAAACATTAAAAACGTAATATATATTATGTTTAATGTCTGGTGACAAATTCTCAGTGACACCTGGTGTAGAACCAGTGTCCGACTTTAGGTATGATTTACTTTCATTAATTCTTAATGTTTGAGGTAAGATATCAGTGGCATGATCCTACACATGAGCACAATTGACTATTGGTACATGGATGGTTATATCAAAATACCGCCTCCTGACAGCATGATCAATATTCAGATTGGATATGATTAACTCAATCAAAAGCACCTTAAGATAAATTGGTTAATATTTCAAGGATAATTTTACAGAGCAGCAGCAGAGAAAGACTAGAATGCAGAAAACATTGGCAAATATTGAAGCAGTTTCCAGAACGAATCTCTATCATAAGGTAGATTAGCATTATACCTTTAGCTGCAGACTCAGTGTAGAAAGTCCGATAATCCTAGATAGATAGAGATAAAATGGATACTTACCCCGAAAGAAACACCATATGACATCAAGGATTGAAGAGTCAAAGCAGCATTCTTGATTGGACAAACAGTCAGTTTCTGATATTCCAGGCACGCCACATTCAACTCTTGTTGAAGCATCCCTTTGAGCAGCCACGGGGCATGTTACTGAGTTAAGGACAAACATGAATTAAAGCTAAATCATCATCATTACTATGTTCTTGAAGGGGGACTCTATCAAATACGTTGGATAAATCATGGCATGAGTATATATATGTATGCGTTTTGAACAAAAATACATTCAGGTTATGGCCACCGTCCACTGGGGAACTTCCGCCAACTAAGCCCATGCATTTTCTATATAACTTCGGCCGATTAGAGCCCAGTGGACGGTGGCCATTGTGGGCCTCTTTCCCAAATACTGCGGTGGCAAACTTCCATTTTCGGCATAAGCCTATACTATGAGTCATATGCCAAAGTATTAAAATTTAATATCTGTGAGCAATACAGGAAAGTCTAATATGGTAGACCGATGTATCCGTAGCACAATATGCAAAATACATAGGTGAGTTGGTTGATTGGGCAGTATGTTTCTAGTTACCATATTTTCTACATAGTAGGCCTGTGGGAAAACCAGCCATAAAGGGAATTGCTACCTGTCATATGATCTACATATTCTATTGATATCATCAAGTAACTGTATATAGAAATAGTTAACATAAAGTAGGAAAGGTAAAGGAAATGGCATTTAAGAAAGAAAAAAATACTTCCCTATATAGATGTTCTAGGCATTAAGGTGGCACTTAAAGATCATAGTCCTCTGTTATAGTCGATATGACAATTCGAAATACAAGTAGACAAAATGCCCCCCCCCCCCCAACTTCTTTCCATCGAAGAAAATGTCTTTGCACATGCTGGGATTGAACCCTATATCTTCTGATTATAAGACAGGCATGACAACCACTGTAATACTACCGACTCCAATGTTAAAGTGTGGAGTTGGTGGCACAGTGCCTCATACATCTCTTATTGTAACATGTCACGAGATGGCAGCACAAGCTATGTTAATTCAATAATCTCGTTTTTCTGACATACAACAGGGTTCAGCACAGAAGGCTGTAGCACTTCCCTTTAACACCTTAATTGATGAGCCAACCAGCCTCACACAAAATAGACACCACTGAAAAAAGACTTAGGTTATGAGAACCATATTTACAGATGTACTTTAAATAGGATAAATTGGTCTACCATTTGACGAACTTAGAAGACCTTCTGAGATGGTCATCCGGTCACCACTCTAAATGTCCGTTCTTTTAGTCTTAATCATCCCATCCTTTAGAGGTAAATGGGTTCGGTTATAGTTCTGTTACAGTTTCAAAAAAGAAAAAAGAGAGAAAGAAAAAGGGGGTGCAGGGGAAGAGCCCCTGATATATACAACAATGTTACCAGCTTACAGTGGTGCCATCTAGAGGGTAGGCCTGGAAACTGATTAAGATTACCAGAAAAATGGGCTTTTTAAGATTATAGGTAAAATGGGTGGTGTCTAGTCACTTGGCAAGTTCGTCCCACACGCATATGCTATCTTTCTAGTTGTGATAAATCTACACATGTGCTGTACCCCTGGAAGAATAAAGCCTTCTATAGATAGGTAGCTAAATTTTTGTATATTCGTGCAAAATGTTTACCATGGCGGCTGAGTGTTTCTCTATGTAATATATTTCATTTAGTTCATGGGTAGCTTTTGTTTAAGTTTTGGCAAAATGAATTTCCTTTATTATTATTATGCATGAATACAGCCCTGATGGGTCTCACGAGAGTTGCATTCATGCATCGGTATGATACATGGATGATGCCCTGGCGAGTGAAGGAGTTTCATGATGATGGTACAAGTTTAGGGAGTAGAATAACTTCATTGGGAGTCATATTGACAAAGGGCATACCAGAATCATAAGGCTGTGTCTCACGACCTTGGGACAATGTTTTTGTCTCTGATCGAGTGCTGTCTCTGACCGGGTGCCGTCTCTGACCGGGTGCCGTCTCTGACCAGGTGTCAGAAAAGGGTGTTTTAAAAAGAATTATACTCATATATATAAGGATTTGGAAAAACGTTATGGCGGTTGTTATATAATCATAGTTATAATAATATAATCAGCCTCCTGCTGTTAGTATTTTGACCTTATCAAGCCAAGCCGGTCAGAGACGGCACCCGGTCAGAGACGGCACCTGGTCAGAGACGGCACCCAGTCAGAGACAAAAACATTGTCCCAAGGTCGTGAGACACAGCCATAAAAGGCTATACAAAACCTTGAGGAGGCTTGTAGCCGGCTCCATATGTACATGGTCATGTCATAAGCGCTGATTCCACCAACGCTACGTGACGGATCCGTCAATTTCCCCGTCCTATCCGTCCGTCAACGGATTACTCAAATCCGTCCAATTTGGACGGATCCGTCCACTTTCTGCTTCCACTGATTTCGTCCGTCAACGGATCCGTCCAGAATGGACGGATCCATCCAGTTCTTAGTGTCTGGAGCAGTGGAAGTCACATGATCTAATCACGTGATCTGTGTCCGTAAAAACGCGGCAGTGTCAAACAGAGCAGGAAGGTTGTAACCAGGCCTCACACAAGTGTGTGGGCTGCCATAATTATGATCCCTGCTGAGTGAGCCACACCTGTGATATAAAAGGTAGAGGTGTGTCTACCCATCTATGGTACCAGGCATATAAATGAACATTTACTATCCTTCGAAAAGGGGTCACCGCTATATAGGACAAGCAGAATTCTTAATAGGAAAATCCTGCCCATATCAGATGTAAGTTTTTAATTCTGCACGTTGAGATGATTTTCAGCCTAAAGTTTGGGCATGCCTCACCTTCTACATGGTAGATAGGTCAGAGAGACTACCCATTGACCTCATCCTCTTCTGGGTATATCATAGAACTTTCCATCTCTATCCTTTCCATCTCTATCCTAACTGAATATAAATGGGTGTGTACTGGTAAGTGACACCAAGGATCACTATACATGTACAATAATGAATTTACATGAGGACAATTCTTGATGTTCCTACCTGTGTGAAAACACCAGGGTATACCACCAGTAGTTGAGGTATCGTAGCAGCAGTTACGACTAACGCACTGTAGTCCAGTTATACCTGAAAATCCGCAATCGTCCCGGTCCTGGCTAGCTACACTAGCGCATGCGGCTTGTTCTGTGACAAACACATTACAGTGATCATGTATGAGACCTCTTAGAAAATAATATTAATAGACATGCATTGCAGATTACTTGCTAGTTGCACCTCGCAATCAATCATTCTTATCAAGTTCACGCTTATGTGGTATCTTCAGTCATTTATGAATTTCTACTTGTACTCCTCGTACATGTCATCTAAACAATCAAATTAGAATAAAAGTATATATAATTTAGGGGATACAATTTATCAAGTGTAAGTACCCATACTTCAAAATATAGTGCCATAAATATAAACATGGGGTATCTCGCTGATATGAACTATAACGTTGAGACAGACTAGAAACAGATTCTTACGCTTGTAATAACACCACGATGTACCACCGATTGAATCATCCCAACAGCAGCTAACAGTGTTACAGTCAGCGGACTGCATTCCCGCAAAGCCGCAGTCAACTCTTGTATCAGGATCAGATACGCTGCAGACTGTTGCATTTAAAGACGGACACAAATTATGTTGGAAATGAAACAAGAAAAGAACGACTATATGACTATTAAATAGTAAAGATGTGAAAGAAGCAATTCCCAGAGGTTGTCAGAATTGCTAGTTTTTAAGTTGTAGTATAGTTCTCATTAATGTCGAAATTGAACCACACGAAATACCCGTAGGCAGTGGTAGGTGCACCTGTTCATGAACGTACAGGCAGGACATGCACCACTTGTTAGGGTACGTGGGAGTGGTTATGGTATATTTGCACTCATGATGGCCACCGTCCACTGAGTTCTAATCGGCTGAAGTTATATAGGACATGTATGTGTCGGTCAAAGTTCCCCAGTGGACGATGGCCATTACGTTACACTTGCCATCATATTACATGTAGGTGCTCGAATTTCTTTCTCGATGACATTATTACCGGTGTGATTGTGATCATTTACAAATTAGTCAAATTATGTTCCCATTAACTCATGTCATAGTTCATATTACTCATGACTGGTCCTCAAGAAAGGGGGACTCAACATTTGAGATAAAACAGACCTCTAAAATTGTATCAATACTGAATCAAATCTCCAAGCAATTCTTGCAGTCTAATGTATATATATAACACTGAGGAACGGCCAAAAAAAAGCTGGAATGAAACCACTGGAATTCACTTTGGTCTAGGTCATTGATAACAGGGATAACAATGAATACATTATATTCATGCACATAAGATGCAGTCTTTCAAAAACACTTTAGTTCCATTTACCACAACTGCTCAATGACCAAAAATCTAATCAAAAACTGCAAATACAGCATTATTCTGTGATCTCCATACTGCACAAAATGCCTAAAATATGGCTTTTTACAATGTAATTATATATCTAATACACATGTACACAGGCACATCTTATCCTACCAAAGCCATGTCATATACGCGATGGCTCATGCATAATCAGAACTACACAAGTTGGACAAACCTACAATGTACACTTTATGGATAAAGGTTTTTCCCCGCACTTAAATGGCGCTCATGGAATTTTTTTTCCAATAGTTCAAAAAAAATTCGAATAGTTCAGAAAAAAAATCTGACCAAAAAGTAAGGGTAAAATCAATTACACTTCATGGATAAAGCTTATTATATACAGGGAAAAGCATTTTTTATTCTTATTTTATGGTAACACAAAACAAAAATACGCTATATATTATTAAGTCAAAATAACGTTTTTAATGTTGTACAATGTTTTGCCACAATAAGGAGCCATAGAGATACGACTACGTTATATAATCTTGTATAACTTTCTTTTGTTTGCTGGGATATTGTTAGATATCTGATATCATAGAATCTGAAGTTGAAAATCATTTTTTCATAGGCAAGGAATAGGTTATTTGCTGTTATATACCACTTTTTCTTTTATGCATCTGAAATGTCAATAGTTCACAAATGAGAAGAGACCCAGCAATTTTTGGATTCGGCACCCTTGAATTGACCGAGATCAGTTGGTTTTATACCAGCTCTGAAAGTACAATTTTAAATGTTCCTCAGTGTGATATATTATATTCACACTTGTTTTCAGCATCACCTGACAATTTCGGTAGAACGTGATTGTATTTCATGGTATATGTCAAGAAAAATATACTTAAAAAATGATTAGCGGAGATTGATGAAGGAAGCTCCTTGATATTAAATGCCACTAATGTACAAAAACTTGCTTTGAGAAACATGATTGTAGCCAAAAGCCCCGACTCCACTGGGGTGGCACAGTGCCCTGCGAAACGGAGCAATCTTTTTTTTATGTTTTGATTTGCATATTTCGCCTCATTTCGCCTCATTTCGCCTCATTTTGCCTCAGTGTCGCCCTGAATGTCGCCCTACTTCTGGCGATACTTAGGGCGACACTGCAGCGAAATGAAACGAAATGAAGCGAAATGAAACGAAATGAAGCGAAATGTGCAAATCAAAACATAAAAAAGATCGCTCCGTTTCGCAGGGCACTGTGCCGCCCTAGTGGAGTCCGGGCTATTGGCTATTGGCTGCATGCAGACCCTTGCGATGTACGTTCTTAAATATAGGTCACTGTTATGGATCAAAGGTTTTTAGATTTTCTCAAAACGTTCCAGGTCTACCTTATGTGATTTGAAAGTAACACTTGCGGTTCTTAGGCTACATGGTTTTTTTTTACATAGAATTTGAAAATAAAAGTATAGGGTAAATTATCATTTCAAAGCAGTATCGTTGAATAATTCAAAATTATGCCTATCATGTTTTCGTTCATAATCGTTTAATTGTTTTAAAGAAATGCAGGAAAGTGTTTTCCTAGCATTTAAAATAAACTAGCTGTCATGTTGGGGGGAGAGCGCTTATTGTGGACGGGGAGCTCATTAGATTGATTACGATAACAGTCATCTAATATTAATATTTGTTAAACTCTCCAAGTAGATACTCAATTTCCCCGCTTAAAGAAAACTACTTAGCCTTTTACAAAGAACCTACCTTGTGAATTAACACGGAGTATGAGCAACCATAAAACGCAGAGAAAGGCTGGGTAAATCCGCTGCCCCATTTTGCCTGATGCTGCCATGCCACGCACTTGGATGGGAATGATGGGAAATAATCTAAGGACCTATAACGTTATACTCCAATACCACCGATAATGTGTAGGCTTAAGAAGTTAGTCAGTTGTGACAAACCCAGGTTAGGCATCGGGGTGTTAGTAGTTTGATTTTGTTAATGGCTAATGCAGTTAGGAAAAATGATGAAGTGATATTGAGAAATGACTGCTATTTTCACCGACGATTACAAATTCCAAACAAAACATCGTTAGTGCCTTAGTAAAAAAAAAGAATCACCCTAATATTTCATTCCGATAGAATTGAAAAGACTAAGGCGGGTTAGTGAGTAGGGTAAATTCACTATGAGTCGGACACACACCCTGAGACGGACAGTGATATTTGAGGTTATTCATGTACTCTACGACCTCTAGTGTTTGTTTTCTGGAAATAATAACACTTAAGCTTTACCATTGTTCACAAATTAAGAGGTCAAAAACTGCAAAGATATGTATCCGACTCCAGGTGAATCTACACTATATGAGAGAAATATTACTACCAATAATTAATTGATGCCTTGGTCAAAATGACAACCTATATGATATAATATAGGTAAGTCACTACTGAAAAAGTGTTTAAACATAAACATTATCAGTGACTGCCCCTGCGGCTGTTGGAGCTGTATATGTCTATCACTCCACCCTTTTCTCACCCCACCACTCGCTGCATATTCACCTACCAAACCGAGGCTCGGGTGGGGTGTTGCAGTGGGGAGGGCAGTGGAGCATGTCCTCAGACGTATTGAGAGTGTGAGCTGCAATGGTGGGTGGGTCTCTGGCAGGGTCTTACTTAGCATTTTTATAGATGGCAACAATTTGCCATACGGATATTACAAACATGCACTCTTAGAAATATCCCATAAAATTACAGTTATTTACTGGCTTCAAGCTTTCCCCGTTTTTCCCCATTGTCTTTTTAACGGTGATTCATTATTATTATATGATGATTCCCTGCTATACTTGACATTTGATGATGATAATAATTCTTTCTTGATTCATTGGTATATTTCAAAACATAAAGTCCAGGCCTGTAAATATTAGGCCATAAGAGACATCATTGAATGTGTCACAGCAATATGCAAGTGCAATCCATGAGCAAAAGGTACTCTAGGATTGTTACAAAGCAATTTTAACAGCATTATTATGTATAATTCTAATTACCCCATTTTAAAGTGAGAGCTTCCACTAGTCTCCATATCTCCCGGGCTGCCACCTGGTGGACAATTTTTTACATGAAATTCACCATAAATGAAAACATGTTGCTTCACTGTGCTTGTTTACCAATATTCAATGTAAAAGGAATGAATTTTACACTGTCCCACCATCAATCGCGTTACACTGATATACCATCAAATTACTGATTCTCCGTAATTTCAATCGGAATATTTTTACATTGTGTACCGTAAAACCTCGCGTATAAGCAGCGGCTAGCATGTGAGTCAGATTGCTGGTGCGGCTTATAGGATCAGCACAGAGTCCAGGTGCGGCTTATAAGTGAGTTTTTGCTCCTATAGTACAGTACAAAAGTCACCATAATCAGATGGCCCGTGCGGCTTATAGGATCGGCCCGAAGTTGGGGTGCGGCTTATACGCGATGTTTTACGGTATTATATATGGTTCATAATCAATGCTATGACATACCGCGGCATGTCAGATTTAGCTTGTTGCACAGTGGCTTGGGGTAGATTACCAACAAGGGGCGTTGGCCGCTCTTCTCTATACCAGGCCAGGAGAGGTCCACCCCTCCCCTCGCTCCCCCAGCCATTACTATTGTGTAGGAATATACAGGTGTCCTCTCTTTTTTGTCTTACAAAATGCATTTGCAACAGTCCCGGTCCACCACACCCTGGAGCCAAATAACCTCTCCACCTGCATGAAGCATGGACAACACTTGGACAAAAGAGTTGTCTGTTTTTAGGTCAGGTAGTGATATGTTGAGCCCCAACTGTCCTACACTGCAGGTGACATGTTTATGGTTGTATGTAAGATAGACGGGGATTTGGGAGTGGCATATGCTAGACTCGCCATGACTGCATGTATCTAAAACCGTTACAAAAGCATATTATGTCCCTTTATATAGATCATGCTTATTGACAATTTAAATGCCAGCATTTATCTATCTCACTATTCACTATTTCCAAAGGTCATGCGGAACGCGATCATGGACTTATGAGTCAACTAGAAAATAGTTTAGTTTATCTCTCACTTCATGACGTTATCAATGAACCCTTGATATTTTGAGTGATCATAAATTATTGTAATGTTTTTCTGAAGAGCAAAATGTAGAAAAAATACCACTTTTGTCATGTGTGTTTTTCTCCTAAATTTGTCACGGCCCTTTGGTTTTGCTTATGACTACCCGAGGTGTTTTTTGGTTTTTTAGGTCATAGTATATAATTATGATCTCTAAACACCTGAGAAGTTTGGTTAGGACGATTTGGTCAATTCAAATATTTGAAAAACATTTACAAAATTAGGTGTCCTATATGGAAGTCCAAAGTTAGAAATGGCCTTTATCTTTGAATGCATAATCCCATTGAATGCGACCCTGAAAGGGTTCAAATCTCTTTAAGTTTCCATGGAGGAGCCCTTACCTGCTTACATATAGCAGCAGCGTGGGGGTAGACTTGCCTTTTGCTATGGAGATTATTTGCAGTTGGATAGAACGGCAAAACACCTCAGGTTTTCATGATACATGCTTTATCATATTTGTTTTATAATGATTGTCCTTGTCATTTCTCATAACATTACAGCATAGCATGTATATGTTTATTTCACCATTTTGACATCGCTTAGGCTATAACACCTAGGTTTCAGAGCCAGTTCTGCAGTTCAAGTTACCATTCGCAACAGCCGAATTAAAGTTACCTTCATTGTGATATTCAAGCTTCTGATATTCATTTATATGCGAGAATAAAAGAAGTGATGATAAACCCATTCCACTGTATACATTCGAATCGAAAGACTGTAAACAGTGGGTTTTATTGTCATTCATTCATAGCGGGATAATAAAAGAAATTACTGTTTTTACCATTCTACACTAGTTTCCCATTACCAAGCTCTAAAAAGTTGTTTGACGAGAATGTTTTATGTTTCTTGTATAACCAATGGGTAGCGACTAAAGGATACCCGCATGCAATTATTTGAAATTGATTTGATTTTTTAATTGGTCTCTAGATCGTTGTATCACTGACATGATGCGTTCTAATTTAATACACTACATTACTACATTAAACATCATCTAATCATGTTTATTCCAATAAGTCAATATTAATCTTGTGCGGGGATTTTTTTGGGGTGGCCCATTGCCATCTGCTGTATACGCCCTAAGCCTCAGTCGTGCATGTTAGCTGTCTTAGGTTAATGGCACCTCGGTAACATATGTGGCAGGTACATACCTCACGGGGTGTGATGATTAAGATCACGAGTCATGCCCCCAAAAAGGGGGATATTTTCGCTATATAAAATAGGACCTTAAAAATTAGTGTTTCCCGCCACCCAACCCTATAGCTCACAAATCAAGGCCCATACTAATCCTAAATATCTTTTTGAACATTTTGGTTGAGCTGTAATATAATGTAGACCTACTTTGATCAAAATACTGAATAAATGAAACAAATATCAATGATGTCTCCGAATCAACCTAACTTGGTCGGCGTGTTTCCTGAAATAAATCTTTCAGTTTGAGGACCTAGATACGTAACTGGAGCGCAACCCATAGATGTACCAACTTGACAAGTATCCTCCGGCTCGGTGTGGAGAAGGGTCGTGCATCAATATACGTGAGGGTAAATTCACCTCGTGTCGATAACATGCCTGAAGTCAGATTTGCATTTATACTTATTCAAGCATATACTAAGCTATCTTTCTGCGTATAATAG
Source organism: Harmothoe impar (assembly GCA_947462335.1). Classification (NCBI taxonomy): domain Eukaryota; kingdom Metazoa; phylum Annelida; class Polychaeta; order Phyllodocida; family Polynoidae; genus Harmothoe; species Harmothoe impar. Next base: position 83,615,478 of record OX381704.1, on the reverse strand, counting down.
CACAATTTAGGTGCTACTCCTAGAAACAAAGGACAACTAGAGAGCTTATCATGCATGCCTAATTATCAAAATGTTCGATCCAAGGTATATATGTGGTCGACTCTATGTGAATCTACCCTAACCTTGTTCTATATTTCCCCCCATTAAGGTCATTTAAGTCCAGTTTTCTCAATACTACTCCACTTCCACTGTCCCTCTGTGTGACCTACTGACAAACAAAATGAATGAGTTGAGTTTTGAGTTTTCAAAGTTTTTATTTGGCACAAATTCCATTACAAGTAACGTCTCTCAAATGAGGCCAAAGTGGGACAACATTTTATACTGCAAAAATAAACATTAGATACTAGAACTTCAGCTGTCTGATACACATTAAACACACACAAATAGAATGGGTAGCGAAGTGAGCAATTACAATGTCATATTCGGCATAATTATTAGAAATGAACCCGGTAGAGAGATCTAGTTTCTTGCATGGTAGTCCTGAATATAATAAAGCCAAGGGAAAATAGCCCTCCAAGGGTAAAAAAAGAAAGAATCAATAATGAAATTGAGGCCATCAGCTTTCCAGTGATATATTTCATTAGCAGGTACAACTTCTACACTGCAAAAAAGGTGTTTAGATCCTAAACACAATCCTAAACAAATCTTGCCCCGTATTTGTCCACACAATACGTTTCTAAACATGTTGTAGGTCAATAATGTGTTTAGCTCAGTGCTTAGAAATCTGTTTAGGAAATCAAAATGTTTAGAAACCGTTGTGTTAAGAAGAATTACGTGTTTAAAAACCAAGCATTTAGCATATTATTGTGCATTTTCTGTACAGAAAAAAAGGCTAAACGTAGGTTGTACCTGGCATTAGTGAGTAAAGTGTACAGAAAATAGTGGCTCATGTCACAACAACACAGGGGTCGGGTCCCATGTAGGCAAATAGTGATAATGTGCCTGATAGTACCGAATACAACAGATAGAACATGTTGTACTATTTGGTCCCTTCTTACTATTTTGGGTATTTAGAAAAAAGTATTCCATTTGATTAAAACACTTGTTTTAAACTATTTTTCAACTATTTGTATTTTGTAACTATTTGTGGGAAGATGTCAGGAGGTGATTTCCTTCTTTTCTGAGCAAAATTAAACCACTTGCAGGGGGCTGAGATGAGACTTGGACCTTGTAATGTTTCGAGGTGTAATCTCCTTGTAATCCATGGAAATCAACAGGACAATGAACACACAGGTCTAAATTCCAAGATGGCTGCTGTCTCACTAATTTATTCACAAAACAACAGGTCATGTGACCTCTCTTCTGATCATGTGACCACACCACAGACCTGTCTCTGTACTATTTCCTTTTACAATGCTATACTTTTTTCTCTACCATATTTTGGTACTATTTCCAAAAAAGGTTCCTGGGGGTCCTATCATCATACACACGTACAGTAGTAGGCACCCAGTCAGCAAAGATACGTTGGGCCAACGTTGGGCCAACAGTAGTCAATGTTGGAATGACGTCAGATTCTGACGTTGGGCCAACGTTCATTTGTCCGTCCATCCGAACGTCGCCATGACGTCGCAAAGAAATGGCCCAACGTCATTTTTTTAACGTTGTACCAACGTCTAATGACGTTGTACCAACGTCTAGCCAACCAAATTTAGAGCCTAAAGGTGATGCTGTTCATACATATATTTTCCAAAATTGAACCAATGTTCATTTCTAATGTTGGCCCTACATTGTAACTGTTTGTACCAACATGTCATATATATATACCTCCCTTCAAATGTCATCAATTCTTCTCAACAGAGACATGGCTCTCAAGAATCATCATTTTATAGAGATAGCCATTTGTTTCTCTATTATATTTCACCTTAATCTCACCTCAAAGGGCCAAGAAGTGATACAGAATAAGACCCTAACCCATGTCCCTTATCTAATTGTCATTACCCACAAAATGGTGTCTTCATAGATATGTTGCCAAAATTCTCTTATTTCATATAGAAATCTAGTAATTAAACATATTATAGCTCATGGATGGAATAACTATTGCTTAAACATTTATACAACCCAGAGGGGTCATATTAGTGCCACATTATGGTGACAAATAATGGGGCTGCCTGGTCAAAATCTCTCCATACAACTATCAATGCCCTCTGGTGGGCGTTAGAGATGCAATGTTGGGCCAACGTTGGATTCCTTCTAATAGCTGGACGTATTTTCAGCGTTGGGCCAACATTGATTTGCCAACGTTGGCACAACATGAATTATATGATGTTATACCAACGTTGGCAGATCACTAGGAGTATTGCCCACGTTGGTACAACCTAAATTTGCCAATGTTGTACCAACGTTGGCAGTTCAACGTTGGCACATCATTGGGATATTGCCTGTGACGGTGCCGACCATTACCAACGTTGGCCCAACGTACCCTTGCTAGCTGGGCATAGATTATTACGACCCCCCCCTCTATCGCCTATATCGTCGTTATTTGTAAAAATTAGGCCTAATAGGTCTGTAATCTATATTTTCCTCCTGTGCGTCGTCTGCTACGGGAGGGGCGGGCTCCTCCAGGTCAAAACAGACATCGAAATCTGAGATATCCACATCGTTCAATGGTCTATCCTCCTCCAGTACCTCTTTAATTACGTCTACTTGCACTTCTATTTGATTTCAAAAAAATAAGTCCCTCAAATACTTCCTAGAACCCTCACGTTTCTCCTCTTCTGTCGTATCATCGTAGGCAGCCACTCTGGAAGCCATTGTAGCAGACGATATAGTGTACCGGAACTAGTTTTCCGCGCGACCGGAAGTGGCTTCGTTCTATATAATTATATCCTTACGCTATACCGGAAGTGAAGGTTTGAGGAAATACGGAGGTTTGAGGAAATACGGGGGCTGGTTATTCACCTTTAGCTCAATACGAGGCTCAGTGTTGTACTCTACCCGACTTGATATTTCGTCAAACCATTTAAAAATAAAGCGTTATATGCATCTGGCAGAGATTGTGTAGAAGTAGCTAGTAGGCTACAATATGATTTGAATCTCTTTGCCACATGATGCAATGAGAACAAGTTGACCGTGAATGTCGGTAAGACTAAGTATATGATGTTTAAGCATAAGCAGTCAAATGTTATTATAACTCTAAATGGGGTAAGACTACACAAGGTGCCTAGTTACACATATCTGGGAGTCATCTTAGACCCACACCTTTCATATGAAAAATTCATGGCTAGTCAAATTAGGAATGTCGATTATAGGGCATATATATTGTGTAAAATTTCACGTTATCTTGATACTGGATGTATGATAATGATTTACAAAACTTGTATTTTGCCGGTAGTAGAGTATGGAGACATTTTGTATGCAAGTATGGGATCTACTGCCTTAAAAAAGCTACAAAGATGCCAAAATAGGTGTATTAAAATTGCACTAAAGCTACCATATCTTACAACCATCAGTGCTATTCATAAAAAAGCAAACTTGAACCTGTTGGTCCTTTTTGTCCAGGGCTACCAGTGGGATTCCAAATGGGCCAGCCCAGATTCAAAGTGCCCAGCCCGAGCCCAGATTAAATATAAACCATAAAAATGTACAATAAATGGTACATCAGGAAAATCAGATATCAGCATGTTTTGAATATTTACAATGTATTTATGGGAAAAACGTTTTCCTGGGCTTGCCCATCTGAGCTCCCACTGGTAGCCCTGGACAAAAAGGACCATAACCCAGATATGGGCAAGCCCAGTTGGCCCAAGAAAAACACATATGGGCCCCAGGGACCAATGCTGGCTGGGTTAAGATCAAGGGATGAAAAGTATGTAGACCACAGACTATTGCGAACTACCCAGCTAGCACCTTACATAAAAATAACTAGTAATTTCATGATATCATTTTTCGTTCCCAAGATGTCACATACGCAAGAAGTTTTTACGTGTCCTTTTGCATGGGTTCTTGATGTAACAATATTTATGGCTGATTCTCCCCAATCCAGTGCAACTGGCCAATTTAGGCATTAGCAGGCTGCAAATCTGCAGGAACGGTATTATATTGATGTCTTTTATTCCTATCAGATTTGGGATGGATAGTGCTATATGGGCAACCCCGGTTTTACCCATCTGAAACCATTATTAAGGGTGTCAGAGGCCAAAAACTGGCAAAAATAGCGGTTTTGGTAGATTTTTCTCAATGTATGAATTTTGTATCATGAATAATGAGAATAATTAGGGACTAATGTGACTTTTCCCATATTTCTCATATAGAATGCCAATGAATGAAATGCTATACATGCCCAAATGATACATTGTATCACCATTTCCAGTGAGTGAGGGAGTGAATCTGGCTGTGTAGTTTTATGAGGAATCGAGTGATGCATGATAACATTCCCTATAGCTTTTCCCATATATACTTTACAATCTAACCAAAGGTTGCTGTGCAATACTTGGTACCTACATACATACAAATAAAAAATGAATTTAGAAAATATTGCAAACAGCTGGCAGGAGAGCCAAATGAATTTCACCTTGGCAGTACTGTGTAGTTTTATGAGGAATCGAGTGACACAATATGTATTACTATAGCTCCCACAATAAATATATTTAACTACTCATTTCACACATCACATACATCTATAACAAGGGGAACAATATGCCAAAACAACAGAAATCAGTAGTATCCCTGAGGGGTGCTAGGTTGCTATATGTATGTCCGGAAGAATCGAGTGATGCACAAAATCGAGTGACGCCTGGTAAAAATAGTTGCCATAGCTCCCATAATAATAACATGTAATTATCCATTTTACATGTCAACTATGTCTATAATGGGGGGAACGATCTGTCAAAATAACAGACTAGCTGTAAATATATATATGAGGTGTTGGGTCTCTCTATCTATGTGCGGAAGAATCGAGTGACACCTAGCAAATGTAAAGATTGAGCATGTGAGTGGCCTCACAGATGACTCAGGGTAAACTGGATCTGTAGCTTATCATGTACTTAGATAAAGTACTGCCTTATAATCATTCGTTGGTCAATTCTGGCATCAGAAATGGATTCTTTGTTAAAAAGTACCCTCAAGTCATGTGTCATACATGTATGTTATTCCATTTCAGGCCAGCAGGTGGGTGTGGGTGAGCAGGTGGGTGTGGGAGAGCAGGTGGGTGTGGGTGTGCAGCCCGGGGGGGGGGGGCACTCCCTCAGTATTGCTGACCATGTGCGAACACGATTCCAAGGGATAGATGTTTTTGGACCCTAGGCAAGGGCCCGCGAGGGCCCTTGGATAGGGATGCTTTCTAGGCAATTTTGGAGGAAAAGGGGTACATTTTAAGGCTGAAACTCTCAAATAAAACAATATTCCACATTTTTCAATGGTAAAGATACATATTTTATGTCAAGGATAAGGGTAAGCCCTACCTTTTGCGGGTAAATATTTTTTAAATACACGTTATAAGGGTATTTTTCCCCGGTCCCCCTAAATTAGAGTATGCATTTTTGCTCATTTTCCCGTGAATAGGGTGCTATTTTGTTAAACTACCTCCAGTGATAAGGGTCCTAAATTTGAGGTGATGTTCACACATAGTTACTATAGGAAAGATAGGATGTGGCCCCCCCGGGGTGTGCAGGTGGGTGTGGGCAACAGTTGCAGGCTGCGGGCATGTACCGCCTTCTGGCCGTGTCAAAAACTGAGTTGGTCGGACCATAAACGGCAATGATATTGGTGGTACAGTTTAGCTCTGCACTACTTCTTGGGGTATTTGGAGGAGAATCAGTGGGAAGGGGTGTGGCCCTCACCCTATCGAGGAAGGACGGAGCCAAAGAGGTACATTTGAGGATTCCACAATATACGCCCATAATATATTATGAATAGAATCATATTAACATCATGGATGACAAAATATACTGTTTAGAAATGCAAATAAATAAGTAGATTCCCCTAGCTAGGTCCATAGAAATGATTTATATTTTAACCACTGTCTATGAGTCAAATGAGGAATCGAGTGACGCATCTTCACAGCCTTGGGAGGGATACTGGGCTTATTGCAGAGCCTTTGTCCGAATTACAATTTTAAAGGGTATATCATTTACTATATATTCCAGTAGGAATTAAAAATGTCAAGCAGGGTTCGAATGTGTACAGCTATCTGAAAGATAGTGTAGTAAAAGTGCCTCTTATTTTCAGTACAGGAAGATTCCATATATTTTCCTCAGTAAAGGAAAAAGTAACAAGATATATAATATAGTAAATGAACATAGTATAGATATGATCCCCAACCTCTTCTGTACACTGTACAATTATGAACTAGGTAAAAATATACTTTAAATGCAGAAAAAAATTATTTTATTGTGGGAAAATGTGTGCGTCACTCGATTCTTCATGATTTGGTGACTTTGTCTGGTTACCATAGCAACACTTTCGTGATTTAATGGTGCCAACTTTGTACATAGTTTGACCAACACCTCTACTATACATAAGCAAAAGGATTTTCATCTGCTAAAACATTTGGAAATTACCCCCTCCCCTGGCTAGTTGCACTGGATTGGTGAGAATCAGCCTTATGTGTATTTTATATAAACATATTCATATAAAAGAGACATATTTATCAGTGATACATTTGGACTAAACAATAATGGCATATATATGACTAGCTGTAAAAGATGTCTAAAACATGTAAATGTAGACACGTCAAAAAGATGTGATATGGAGATATCTACAAGCATGTTCTAGGGATGACATTTATACCAGTTTTGAGTATACCCCCTCCCCAGTAGTGATTATAAATCAGATAGGATATTTAGGATACCTCTGAGGGAGATTGTAGACATCATATAGTTATGTCCATTTTATGACAATGTATGACATGTCCATGGGCACTCTGCATAGGAAACAAACACTTGCTCTGTGAAAAACACTTTGCAGGCATTTTCCATTCCTTACAGACGCATTTATCCTTGCCAGGAGGCCCAGATGTGATATCAGCCCAAAACCAGAATTTCTTCTTATACAATCTCAAAGAACACAGAAAAGGTGTCCACCCATGTGCCTTGGTTATCCAACTATATTTCAACTAGTCACTGTAACACAAGTGACACCTTATATATCACAGAGGAAATTTAGTCCAACCTTGTCCCTCATTGTAGTTTATACAATTAATTTGATCCAACTTTTCAATGAAGAATGACTGAATGCTGATCAAAATGTGACAGCCTTGCAAAATGAGACCCCTAGTGTTGGAGTTCAGAACTGTAATAGGTCATATTCTGACAAGATTGTGACGTCAAAATAATAGGAGTATGGATTTATTCCAATATAACATATTTATGACATCACAATCTTATCAGAATATGACATCTATAAGTCGACATTACTATATCCTATCATAGTTCTGAGCTCCAACACTAGGCGTCTCATTTTGCAATGTGATCACATTTTGATCAGCATTCCCCCATTCTTGATTAAAAGTTGGATGAAATCAATTCTACATACTGCAATAAGAGACAAAATTGGACTAAATTTCTTCAGTAACATTTAATGTGTTACTTGTGTTACAGTGACTTGGTGAATTATAGTTGGACAGCCAAGGCACATAATGGGACACCTTTTCTGTGTCCTTTCAAATTGTGTAAGAAGAAATTCTGGCTTTGGGCTGATATCACATCTGGGCCTCCTGGCTAGGATAAATGTGTCTGTATGGAATGGAAAATGCCTGCAAAGTGTCTTTCACAGAACAGGTGTTTGCTTCCTATGCAGAGTGCCTGTGTACATGTCATACATTGACATAAAATGGACGTAACTATATGATGTCTATAATCTCTCAGAGTTATCCTAAATATCGTATCTGATTAAATTTTATAATCACTACTCGGAGGGGGGTATACGCAGAACTGGTATAAATGTCATCCCTGCAACATGTCATGTACATATCTCCATATCACATCTTTTTGACATGTCTAAATTTATACGTTTCAGACATGTTTTAGGCCTACAGCTGGTCAATTATATACATCATTATTATTAAGTTCAAACATATCGTTGATATGTATTTTTTTAAATGTAAATATACTTATGTAAAATACCCATGCAAAGGGACACGTAAAAACTTCTTGCGTATGTGACATCTTGGGAACGACAATTGACATCATCCAATGATGTCACGACCAATCAGAAAATGATGTAAATATGATGTAATTTACATGAGTTTTGCTAGCTGGGTAGATTATGGGATGGTCCTATGCTAAAAGTAAACTTTCCCCACCTTACATTATATCCAAAAAGTCTTGAGTATAATTTAGCCACAATTTGGAATGATTTAGATGTAAATGTAAGGACAATGGCCAGCAAAGACCTTTTCAAATCAGATCAAAAAACAAGAGAAAATTATAAGCCCGTCACCATATCACGTCGATGTATGGTTCCCTTGGTCTCTGGTCCCCTTTGTTGAACATCGGTATTATGTGTTAATATCTATATTTCCCATCTCTAGAAGATATGTGTTACAAGATTGCACCGAGAAATACCAAGATAATTATGTAAAACTGATGCATATTGTCTAGTCATAAGCTATTTTTGTACTAATCTTTGTTATTAAAGCAGCAGTGAACAGACACTCATTGAAATGTAAAGGTTGCTGCCAAAAATGGGATGAATAATCCTAAATGCAGCCTGCCAGAATTTTCATTTGATTGAAATGCGACGAAAAATGTAACTGTGAAATTTGGAAGATGAAAATAAAGGCTATTTAAACTCAAAACTCAACTCAAGTTTTTCCGAATTTTATCCTGAGATAAGTGTTTTCTAGGGGTATCTGAGTTTGTTTTCCAAAAAGACTGTGGGGGGAGGGGCCAAAACATACTTTTCCCGCCCCCCCCCCCGCTCCCCAACCTTATAGTCGAGGGGGGGGGGGGCTGCATGGCTCACGGTTGGGTCTATAGAAGATCTATAGAAGATTCGGTATTTCATGAACAAGGCCAACTCAATCTGTCTTTTCATGTATTCTATTCTATCTATTCTGGAATATGGTAACTTCCTGGTTGCCTCTGCACCCAAATCACATATCAAGCAATTTTAGCCTGTTCAAAGCAAAGGACTTAGAGTCTGCTTCCTTTTGAAACTGACTGAACTGTCTACCAATGCCATTCATAAAAAGTGTTAGGTTTAATGTCTGGCCCCGAGACGATCCAGGCACTTAGTACCTCTGATATATAGCTGCGAAAGACTTAAATAACACGTACAGAACAACATGATATGGCTGGACAATAAGGTTAAACAGAAAGTCAAGAGACCCAACCGTGAGAAATATAAAAAAGGTATACATATAGAGGTATGAACCTATGGATCAGCTCACACCGCAAGTATAGAAAAGTGATTCCTCTTATCTATTTAAAGCCAAAATTGTTGACATTAAATTTAAGTAGTATAATACTTTCCTAAATATTAGCTCCTTATATCCTATTATAGTCTGAGACCTAAGACATACGTATTTAGTGGACTGCTGCTGCTACAGAACAAATTACATGGTTATATATGTGATATATGCATACTTTTGTACAACTAATTAACCGAATCATAGATAATAACTGTAATTATGCAGTTGCCCAAAGATACTCATGAACTGTTGATACTGCATTAATTCTTTTATTTGTTACACACATTGATATGTTTCCTGTTGTCCACCCATCATCGGAAAATCGTTGTGAAATCTTGTCAATAAACTTCTTGGTTTTGACTAGGCGTTATCTCTCTGATGGGTACACATACGGAGATTTGGGGGTATTACTTTCTGCTTCTTCAATACTGCTCATTTTGTCAGAGATGCACCTTTATTTTTGAATGTTTACAATGATGTCATCCCAATAGACCCAAATATCCCATTTAGATTTATTCTGAGAAACCTTGGCTTTACAGAGTTTTCTTCATGCTGAATGTGTTCAAAGGCGAGATAATACGTGTTTATCTCAAATTGTGTTTAAGAGAACGGACACAATACGTGTTTAGATATGGTTTAGGATCTAAAGTGTGCAGAAACCTACCAAGATTTACTATTTTTCACATCATTAGGACCTATTCAGTATACACTTTGTTACCAAAGTATAATAATTGACCTCAGGGTGTCTTTGCAAAATGCACTGTATGCTCCAATTTTTAGATGTAGATATGTCGTTTTGCATCCAAACTCTTCATATTGAAACGAATTAGGAATTGAAGGACAGTAACTTTATATAGTTATGTAATACCTAGGATTTTGGGTCAATATAACCATTATACTATTATGTATAATAACCTCAACTCGACTCCTGGGTGAAGCAACGCAGTTCTTGTGGCTGCTGCTGCCATGTCCTATATATTATTACACTAGCAGTAATATATAATTGGAACATTCAGTTTGTCAAATTATTCTACTTTAGGTGTACACAGTGTCAAAAACATGTTCATCAAATCGAGAAACACTCAGGTATAGGGGCTAAAGGAATAGTAAAACTCCTACCATTATTTACTGATATCTTCATTTCATCTTACAGGTTCCCCTACTGTACCATCTGATGAACGTCAATACGAGAAACTAAAAGTAAATGTGAGTTTCCACTGAACCTCTCCCTTGGTTTATGCAGGTGCGCGGATGATCTGGCTATTGCAGTGAGCCATTTTGACCCGGTAATGGCTAGAACTCTGTTACAAGAAGACTTGGTTAGGGTTGGTGAATGGTGTACTAGATTTAAATTGACTGTCAATTCTGACAAATCTCACGTCCTGTGGTGTAGATCTATTAATGATCTTAGAAATTTTGATGTGTATGATATTTGTCTGTCAAACAAGAGATTGAGTGTTGTTAAAGCCTTTAACTATCTAGGGGTGCTGATTGATAGCGCTCTGACCTTTGAGAAACATTGTGCTAGAGTATCTGGATCAGGTAGAGCAAAGTTAACAAATCTTCGCCGCCTGAAAAAGTGTATGGACTTTGACCTATCACTCTTATTATACAAGCAAATGATTCTACCCTGTTTTGAGTACTGTGATTTTGTCCTGGAAAGTGGCCCGGTGGTGATGGTGCGCTACCTGCAAACCCTGCAAAACTATTGCTTAAGGTGCTGCATGGGCATCAGGGATCCGCGAGCCATTAGCATTGATGACCTACACATTGAATGTACTCTGAGTCGTATCTCTTTTAGACGAGAGACAAGCATTCTAGGGTTGATGTATAAATATAGCAGACGTCCAGAAGTGCTTGTTGTTCCAAAACGTGTACTTCGTAGCAATGCAAAGCTACTCATGAAACTACAGAGACCCAAATGTCAGACATACAGTGACAGTCCTCTATATCGGGGAGCTGCACAATGGGACAAATTGTTGTCAGTAGATCAGCACATAGAATCTTACACTCTGTTCATGAATAAAATTAAGTCGCGCTAAGTGAGACATACACTTGGATTAATGTCCGACTGTGTGAATGTATTGTTCAATTTTGATCATATGAGACTGTTGCTATTTGAAATGATTATGTTTGGCTCAACTGCCTGAACTGTGAGTATAACATGCTTGATTGGAGATTATTCTCTGCTGTTGGCTGTTATCAGCCTTGTGGGTGTATGCTCCTGTCGCTGTTTGAAGTACCGGTATTTATAAACCCAACTTTATAAATGGTTGGCCAGTTTGCCGGAGACTCTCGCTAACTATACCCAAACTTGACAATACTATCATCGCATGAGATGATTGTGATATATGAAATTGCAAACTTGAATAGTGAACCCCCCATGGAAACATGTCCTCAGGTAACTGTGATAATTGCTGAATCTTTATTCCACTTGCTTTGCTGCCCATATATGTAGTACGCTGTAATGTCCTCTGTATTTTCTGTGTACTGTTCTGCAAGCGAATAGTATTTGACTGTGATCTCTGTTTGAACATGTATATCATCATATCTTGAAGTACTTTTTGTACTTATATTGGCTATTTTTGAGAGACGTAGCTTAATGCTGTGGAACTTAGACCAATAAAAACGTTACCAAACTCAAACTCATTTTCATTGCAAGGTGTTACAGTACAATTTAACACGAGGACAATGGTAGTGCTAATTCAAAATCTAGCCTTAATGTTCCAAACTGTGTTTGTTCTGTCTCTGGTGATTTAGAAACCATAACAATGGCAAGCACATAACGAGCATCTTCTTATTTTATGGTGAACATTTCCCTGAATGAGTATCAGCCAGATCACTGGTTAAAACCTTGGTTGGTATCCTACCCATTAAAACAAATAAGGCATATATTTTTCACTTCAGGTAAACACACCGCTTAATAAGTGGTGCAAGGACAAAGACAGTTCCAGAATAAAGAGACAATGAAATACTGTGGGAAATTCAGGTTTCTCTGCTTTCCCCACTTACATATAGAGCAGTTTTTGCACTGTCAATATATACTTAAAATATATACAGTTAGAGCTTTGGAATAAATATTAGCAATTCGGTGTTGGTCTGTCATTTTGTTCCTTCACATACTTCTTATTTCTATTTTTATAGTAAATGAAAGAGAGTTGAATAAGAACATCCATACTGAATGGCATAATGTGAAATAGCTACAATTGGCCAATAATTCTTGTATTGGGCATTTCATCCTTGACACTGATGCGAGCAATGAGAGCATCGGGGCCGCATTGTCCCAAATCCAGGACGGAGTAGAGGTCCCGTTGGCGTTCGCTAGTAACAGTATGAAATGCCCCTTCTCCGTAGGGTATCTCAGCACCGGGGTGGTCCGGAATAACGCCTTAATCTCTTTGAAGGCTGCATTCTGTTCCATCCCCCATGGGAAGGGTTCTTTTTTCCTCCCCGGAGTCCAATGGCTCAACCGTTGAAGCGGCTGAGACACCCTCGAGAACCCGGGGATGAAGTCCCTGTAATAGGAACAGAACCCTAGAAAGGATCTGATATCCTTTGGTCCTTTTGGAACTTCCCAAGTCTCCACAGTCTCCAGTTTAGCCGGATCAGCCTGCACACCCTCGGTGGAGATGATCCGGCCCAAATAGACCATGGACTTCCGAAAAAGTTCACACTTCTTTGGCTTTAATGTCAAGCCATTGGACCGAATTCGTTCCAACACCTCTCCGAGGTTCAACGCACACTCCTCAAACGTCTTGCCGAAGACAATGACATCATCCAAGTATACCAAGCACTTGCGCCACAATAGATCACTCAACAGAGTTTCCATCATAGCCTCAAATGTGGCCGGGGCGTTGCATAACCCGAAAGGCATCAGTTCAAACTGATACAGTCCAATGTGACTCGTAAAAGCCGTCTTCTCTTTATCCTCCTCCTTCATCCCGATCTGCCAATACCCGGACTGCAGATCAAGGGTGCAGAACCATTGGTTCCCACCCAGCGAGTCCAGAGTCTCATCAATTCGGGGGAGAGGATATGCATTTTTCTTGGTTACTCCATTCAGGCGTCTATAATCGATACAAAATCGGATAGACCCATCCTTTTTAGTAACCATCTGAACCGGACTGGACCAGGGACTAGTGCTAGGCACTATCACCTTCTGTTCCAGCATGGTTTTCACTTGTTCTTCAACAACAGCTTTCTTACCCAACGGCAAACGTCGGTAAGGCATTTTGAAAGGCTGTGCATCCCCAGTATTGATAGAATGCAACACTTTGTCGGTTCGGCCTAACGGCTCCCCCTCCACCTGCCATGCATCCTGATACTTCACTACCAGCCTCCTTAGAGAGTCGAGATCCATCCGATCCGTCAGATCCGTTTCGGATATCATTTTCTCGAGTCCCTCACTCAAAGGGGTCGGAGAAGGGTCACCCTTCATGCTCACCTGTCCAGCGGACACTACGGCCTCACTGGTGAACACCTTCCCCAACACTGTATCTTTCCTAAGATACTGTGGTTCCAACCCGGGGTTAGAAACCGGTACCACGGTCCAAGCACCATCCCCCACTAGGGTATCCATGCCTGTCAAACCGATGCTTCCCAACATGGCCACATCCGGTTCCACAACTGCTTCTTCCTCTCTCCTAAGCCCCTTGCTTCGGACCAGCACGTCACACGTCTGTCCGGGAGGAATCTTAACAGTTTGGACCACCGTTGCCACTGTCGATACTTGTCGGAGCACACATTGCTCCACCGCACGGTACGGGTGCTCTATTCGGAGTACCCCTGTACCAGGATTCAGGACCGCGTCATACAACGCCGAAAAATCCAACCCCAGTATACCGTCGTCTGCAATATCCGCAATGGTGGGAGAAGCCACATACTCCTTCCCTCCAATTCGGACAGGTATGAACGCGCGCCCATACGTCTGCATACTCGACCCATCGGCCGAACAGGCGTTTACTCTCGTTTTGAAGTTATCACGACTGTCCGGCATAAGAGCATAGAATCTGGAGGAGATAAAGGAGTGGCTAGCTCCCGTATCTACTAAAAATTCGCCCGCCCTACCGGCCACAGTAACAGACACATACCACCGCCTCCCCCCCAGCGGAGACGGGTTTACAGTGAAGCGTTTGAAATCCTTCGGAGCAGCCAGATCAAGGCCATGTTTCTTCAAATGGTCGAAACATGGATGATCCGGGGAAAGCTGGGTACTCCCTACCCACACGGTGTCTGTGACAGCCGCAACTTCCTCGTTCCTATCCGTAATGGGCCTCCCTGCCTCATTGCCGGGCAACTGATGGACTGGAATGTTAATCAGGCCGGCATCCGAGCTCCTAAAGCTCGAAGCCACCCCTGATTCCCTTCCTGTCTTCTGAATTTCACTAGGCTCTACCTCTCTGGTATGTTGGCGTACTTCATCTGCAGGGGTTGTCCGCTCGCCTTTTCGGACTACCCCCTCTAGTTTCCCTCCTTTCCGGGAACTTTCGGACTCGGAGCTGTACACTCCGCAGCAAAGTGACCGATCTCTAAGCACCTATAGCACTTAGCGGTCCTCCGATTGATCTTCCTTCTGTTAGGCTGGGTAGCCCCCTGAATGGAAGTCGTCATCTTCTCAAACAGCGATGTGAAAAACGCTGCGTCCATCATCGGAACCTTCGGATCCGATGACTCCCTTTTTGGAGGGGGGTTCCCACCCCCTTCCGGCTTCTTATTCTTCCACGGCGGTTTAGAGGAATTCCCATTCCTCTTGAACTGAGCCGCTGAAGCTATAGCCCCCTCCTCCTCACTGCCCGAACCATCAGACTGTTCCGGAGAACATTCTATAATGGCCGAGGCCCGGGTAGGCATCCGGTCCCCTAACAGTGACTTTTTGAGAGCATGTATGTCGATGGCCTTAAAAAGGTCATCTAGTGACGTATCTGCTCTCCACGTGTCATACACCGTTTGTTGTATGTCAGGATCTCTCAGTCCGGCAACGAACTGAGAGAACAATTCCTTAGAAAATAAGGCATCGTGGATTCCTGAAGCAGGGTGTACCTTCTTCAGGAGTCTCATCAATGCAAGTCCGAAGACCCTCGGAGCTTCGTTCTTGCCTTGCACGCGCTTCTTAAAAGTGACCATCGGATCAATCCGAGCGGAATCTCCGTACAGGATGGTTCCGATTTCTACGAGCTGTTTGAAAGTACCGCGAGGTCCGCAATCCTCCTTCCACTGCTCAACTGCCATGAGACCATCTCCCATGCGTAATCCCTTACACACGTACGGGATTGCATCCTGTTGATCCCACCCACTGAGGTTTATATCCTCAACGGTGGCTCCCAACCAATCTTCCCACGAATTCTTCTGCCAGTAGGGAAATGGCTCGCTAGCTATGCGTCTAGCAGCGTTGGACGAACCTCTAATTTTAGAGGTTATCGCCAGACATTTAGAAATGGATGCTGTCGCGTCCTTTTCCGCGCCGACATTGTGCAATCCAATCCCCGCTATGGCGGGATTCGTATCGTACAATTCTTGCAATTCTGTACTCAGCATTGTTCTTCTCGGAGCCTTCTTCGGGCTCTTCGTACCAGGAGTCGCCCCTGGAGTAGCGCCCATAGCTGGTACGCTACTCTGTCTGTCCAGAAAAGCCTGGTAGGTCCCATACGACACTAAGTCCGTAGTGGGGTCCACGCCTTGTCCGAACCACCAGTTCTTCTCCTGATCAGTCATGTACTGACACTGCTGGGCCAGAGCAAGCAATCGTTGATGCTCTGACTTCTCCTTTTCCAATTCCTTGGCCTGCTTCTCAGCCTCCTCCTCTTGCTGAGCTTTTTCCAATTTAGCTTTAGCAGCTTCTCCGGCGGCTCGGAGCCCTTCCTTTCGAGCCCTCAGAACCGCCGCTTCCTGCTCCGCTAACTCCTCTGCGAGGGCCGCGTTCTCCTTCATCCGTTTCTGCTGCTGCTCCAAGGCAGCCTGCTGTTTGCGATACACGTCTCGCCTTTCTATTTCCAAGTTTTTCTGTTCCTGGAACAGTATGGTTGCTTGGCATTCTCGCCATTGCAACAAACTTGAAGGAGTCAGATCGGTTTTCGCCGCCTTATCCTGTTCTGCCGCTTTCTTCAAGCGTTCCGCGTCGAGTTCCTGTTCGTCCACTTTCAACTGTGATCGTGGACTCCGGACCAACTCCGACAATCGTCTTCCCCTACCTACTGAGGCTAGACCCGTCGGGGCTGCGAAGACCTGTTTTGGTATCGGACGGATACCACTGATCCCCACCCTCGGTGAGTAATCACTCGCCCTGCCTCTGCCCCTGGATCGTCCCACTCCGAGGGGTCGTCCTGGTGTTGAGGTTGACAAGGCAGGTTCTATGGTTACCCCACGTCCCATAGGCTGATTGGGAGTGTCGGTAAAACTCATGTAATGGAGGCCTTCCGGACTACCATTGTTCGCAGATGCGAAAGAGGTACTGTTGTCCTGTATACTCTCTCGCGTTTCTGATAAAAACTGCTGTAAAGCAGTTCTTTTTGCTTTCAGAATGTCACACTCTGTCACTAGACTTCGGCGGACCTCCTGTAAGTCCTCTGTGTCCCGAACAATGGCTGATCGGGCCCCTTCTGCCTCATGGATTACAGCGTCTCGGGCTGCGCAAATATGGTTCAGCTCCGTGTTTGCCTCGACAAACTCGGACCGGATCCCTCGTAGGTCCGCTTCTTTCTGGTCGTATTCCGCCCGGACTCTGCTGATGGATTGTACCAGTTTCTCATTCTCCTCCAACAAGGTAGACAGTCTTGCGTCCTTTTCCTTGATTTTGGAAGCTCGGTGTGTGACTGCACCTTCCAATGCAATCAGACTGCTTTTCCATTCATTGGATTGCTTCTGAATGGTCAACAATTCCATTTGAGCCATCTGTACACGTTCCTGTACTCGGGCCTCTCTCATGTCGTCAAAGCGACGCTCCTCCAACAGGGTAAACCTCCTCGGAGTCGGCGCGGCTGAGCTTGACCCACCAACATTGAACAAGGACAAGTTCATTTCTTCTAATGAGCGGCTCATTATGGTAGGACCCTTGGGTCCTCGTGCTGCATCTGTTCCGGATGGAACATTCGCCCTACTGTGGGTATCTGCCTCATAACTGGCATCTAACCCTTCCGGTGACAAGGCTGCTGCCTCATCCGGAGACCTCGCTGCTCCGTCCAGAGCCCGAGGTCTGTGCTACTGGCCAATAATTCTTCATCCCATAGCTAGGGCTGCTTCCCTAGTGAAGTGAGATGACGTGTGTTTGAGGTACGGGTTAGATGAAGATGGCAGGGGTAAAGACTAACTTTCTCAGCTGTGGGTCACCCTGGCCTATAGCTCAAAAAATCTATGAGCCCAGACTTTAAGCTGTGGGCAAGGGAACAAATTTTGCTCTTTTCAAAGAGAAATCATATTAATCCCATGTTCTCAGATAAAATGAAACTAAATTGCCCCAATTGCTCACCTCTTCCTTTTCCCAATGACATATTACAAGACTATACTTATCAGGTGTATTCCCCTCAAAATATCTTGCAAAAGGTTAGCCACCCAGACCCATGGGAAGGTAACTCTAAAGAAAACAACAGGCCCAGACCCAAAATTACGGGGTATTCGTTCAGGGGTTAGCAGTAGGATATACCCTTGGTATATATATATGGACCAATGAGAAGATCATTGTGGTGGGCAGTGTTTCTCAATGCACCCTCCCCTGCTGTAAGATGTATGAGAGGCAATGACAGCTGCCCTAGTTTGTGACACAGGTAGCGACTGGTACGGCCGGGGCGGGTGATATTTTTCATAGATTCAAAAGGATCAGTGAACCATGCAGTTCAAAGTTACTACATCACACATAGTTCTATGTTGTAAAAGTGGTGTATGGATTCTGTACAAATTCTTTAACAGAATCCTGCTGTGCATATGTAAGCACACTATTCTCCTATTCATATTTGGATCAATGATGTGTCTAGATAGAGGGGTTAGAATTCCATGTGCTTAAGTATAGAAATTGTTTCAATTTTGAAATGTTGTGTTTAGTGTTTTGGTATGCAATGTTCAGAGATGTAGGTTAATAACTGATTTCCTCATTTCCAGTTTCTGGGGCAAACCAAGATAGTTCCTCAACCGTATTTCACAGACATTAACGTATGGTCCGACACAAATGAGAAAATGACTGGACAAGAAATGGCTATATTCATTTTTACACTATAATGGGTATTGACCCCTAAAATCGACATGGCGATATGGCCATTTCTTAAAATCGACATGGCGACATGGCTGTTTCTTAAAATCGACATGTGACATGGCCATTCAAGTGACATGTGACATGGCCATTTCTGAAAATCGACATGTGACATGGGGCTTAGTGACATAAAGAAAAATCCCTCATTTGGAGTAGGCCTACAGTAGGTTACCCAACTTTTTCTTCAAATTTTGTCCCTGTAGGTTGTCAATTTCTCTAAATTTTCCTTGGGCCTGCAGCCCAAAAACCCCTATGTATGAGTCCCTTAATGACACTAGTGACATGACTTTTTCCTTAGTGACATGTGACATGGTCATTTCTTAAAATCGACACGTGACATGGGGACCCCCCCCCCCCCATCTACCCCCCCCCCCCCCCAAGATACTGAGCAAGGTTATCTCATGGGGGCGGGGGACGGTTATGATTGCTTGGTTAAATCTTCTTAGGTTAAATCAATGAGGCTGCCGTATTCACCATGCATGAAATGAATGAGATTTAGCGAAGAATTTGTCAAAATAATTAACAAAATTTGTCAAAAGAAAAAATGCCCAACAAAAGTATATACATAATACTAGTATACTAGTAATTACTAGGTCATATGTGACATGTACTCCTAGCGGACTGGTTAAGAACTAGGGACGCTACCCAACGCAATGTTCTAGAACAGGGACAGGTTTATAGTCTAGTTCTGACTCGGGTTGTATCGCGAGCCACCGTGGCCCAATGGATAAGGCATCGGCCTCCTACATGCCGGTGGGCCTCAATGTGAGAGGTCTGGGAGTGAGCCGGGGATTGCGGGTTCGAGTCCCGCCGGTGGTTAAAAACTTTTCGTCACCCTGAAGAAACGGATATATGTAGGCTACTAGGGACCTTTAGCAACCACGTAAAAGCTTATAAAACGCAGACGTAGCAGTGCTGAAGGCATAGGATACGTCTGCGTTTAATGAGCTACGTCGGGTTTGCTAAAGGTCCCTATTGTCTAGCATTCCATTTCAGGGGGAGCACCAGCCTCGAGCTCTCCAGGCCCAGTGCCGCCGTTAGGCTATCCTACTTAGAAAATGATCCGGGATCCTGGATCATTTCTTAATGAGATAGGTAGCTCACTGATTGGTCAGCTATGGTCACATGATCATGAATGAGGTTGTGCATGACATCATGGGTTCGAATCCCACCTTCGGCACAATAGGTGGTTCGTTTTTTACATTAACTATTTAACCCATTTGAAGCATAACTCTACCTACAGTGACATGGTAATATTACTTATTGAAGATGCGACTGGGTACATTAGTTCAATTCAGGCCCATTATGTATATATTAACTGTGATACTGATTGAGCCACAGTGGGGTTCGAACCCACATCCTCCTGAGTGCTGAGACACAGTAGTATAGTATATAAGGGTAGGTATAAGGGCCAGTGTAGGTATAGGTCTATAAGTAAACCCCCAGACTGTAAACGTACAGTCAGGCCCGAGACTGGGGTAGCACCAGAAAGATAAGACTCCGGTTAGGGTCAAAGATGAGACTCCGGTTAGGGTCAACCCTAACCCGTCCTAGTTTTCTGGTAGCACTTTAAAAATCTCTATCTAGATCTATGCCCGGAGGATTGTTAACTGTAGGCTATGAATATACCGGTCCTAAATAAGTCCTGGAGTGGCAATCAGCACTAAAAAAGGGGACGTCAAACACTACTTTTAGAACACACATCTCCCGTTGATGCTGATTGTGACTGCAGAGGGGTTTTCGGCGACCTGGCGACCTGGGCTGTTTTCCAGGCGACTTTTCGACCTGGACCATTATTTTTTGTGACCTGCGACCTGTTGTTTTGAAATGGCCATACCGGGGCCATACTAATATATAGGCCTAATAAAAAAGTGACCTGCGACCTGGATATTTTTGCAAAAAAAAGCGACTTTGCGACCTGTAGCCCTTAAAAGAGGCGACTTTGTGACCTCGGGGGTGGGGGGACCTCTCTTCACCCCCCTGATTGCCGGGACTGGAATTAGAGTAAAGGCACCCAAAACCGGACAGACCCTAATTCCGGACACCCTGCAATCATGGTAATCATGTGGTGATTGTTTAACTAAATATACACATAATGGATCTGTTACC
Organism: Harmothoe impar; assembly: GCA_947462335.1. Taxonomy (NCBI): domain Eukaryota; kingdom Metazoa; phylum Annelida; class Polychaeta; order Phyllodocida; family Polynoidae; genus Harmothoe; species Harmothoe impar. The sequence continues at coordinate 83,594,785 of OX381704.1, read as the reverse complement.
GTACCTGGTGAAGGCCCTACATGTTACTTAGGCCTACCCACAAATAAAGAAACTAGAACGTAGCACACAGGAAAATGTTATTATAGTCCAATTATTTTTGGTATGTACCAGCACAGGTCTATAGGCTACACCATGTTCCTTTATAGCAGGGATGCTAAGTACAAGGACAATGTTTACTGGGTTATATTATGGGGCAAAACATAATGATATAGATGCATAACTCCACCACATCTGGACACATATAATATTGATCTTTTATGGTGTCCAGTGGCTTTCAAATAGATTGACCCCTTGATGGAAATCTAGGCCGGGTGTCAGGAATTAGGTGCCTATGTCCGGAATTAGGTGCCAAATTGACGTCCAATTAATCAAGCCTGACCCATATTGCTGAAGAGGTAATTATTTGAAACACAATGCATCTTCACAACAACATGTTTACCTTTCATATGCGACTATTCTGGCCTTAACAGATAGCTCCTAACCCCCGGCTCCTAACCAGAGAAATTAGAAGATGTCTACTAACTGTCCGGAACTGGGGTACTTTACTCTAGGCCTAATAATTTTTGCTTTACCTGTATGAATTTATTGGCATGTAGGCCTATAAGCCGGTGTAGGCGTAGCCTATATTGAATAAGCTCGGGAGTTAGGTATACTTACTTTGAAATGAATCAGCCTATTGCATCAACCCGTTGGACCAATGGACACATAAAATGGAATACGTTCGCCGCAACGCGACGCTGTTTCCGTCCATTCCGCGTCACGCCCGCGTCCGGTCCATGGGGGGATAGATGGGGGGATCCCCATGTCACGTGTCGATTTTAAGAAATGACCATGTCACATGTCACTAAGGAAAAAGTCATGTCACTAGTGTCACATGGGGGTGCAGAGGGGTCCCCCCTCAGGTCGGAAAGTCGCCGAAATTAAGGGCCCCATGCAGATGGCTCTAGACCCCTAAATTCGATATGGCGACATGGGCATTTCTTAAAATCGAAATGCGACATGAGGCCTAGTGACATGCGACATGAGGCTTAGTGACAGGGGACATGGACATTTCTTAAATTGACATGGGACATGAGCATTTTAAGCGACATAGACATGCGACATGGTCATTTCTTAAATCCGACATGCGACATGGGGACCCCCCCCCCCCCCATCAAGGGCCCCATGCAGGTCACAAAGTCGCTTTATTAGGCCATTTTTGCCAGGTCGCTTTTATTATTGTACCAGGTCACCAGGTCGCCTGGTAAACAGCCCAGGTCGCCAGGTCGCTTTTGACCCATCTCGAGCCACATACATAGGGGTGGTCTTGGGGCCGCAGTTTAATGGCCCTAGACCCTAAATTCGATATGGCGACATGGACATTTCTTAAATCCGATATGGTGACATGGCTAGTCCTTAAAATCGACATGGGACATGGCCATACTAGTGACATGGGACATGGAGCATTTCTTAAAGGGGCATTCTCACCACTCGCACTTACCACATTGGGTTATAGTGGAAAACGAGGGAAGAGCAAAAACGCTTAAAAGGCATATTTATTGGCTTAAAGGTTACACATGATATAACATGTGAAGGGAAAGGGGGGGACGATATATATATGTATGCGTATGTATGGGTATAATAGGTATATCAAGTAGATAAGGGGAAACTGTATATACAATAGCACAGTCCAGGAAGACCAATATAGTAAAAAGGGGGAGATACTGTTCGGTTGCACAGAATCACGTGGAAATCGGACAGATGTAGTACGCGGGCTGCACAGGGGGTAATGAATATAATAATGAAATCATAATATCCAATAATAAGGAGACTTGGCTATAATAAGAGTCAAAGTTCGTAAAGGATTGAATATATTCGACGTGCAGTCAGGGCTTCGAACCCAAAACAGGGAGCAACACATAGAATAAGATCCGGGCTGAAGCAGCTGGTAGGGAAGATAACAGCGGGATAAATCCAGGTCAGGAGATAGACTCGAATGGTGGAGATGAACACGGAGCAGGGAGCCCGGGGCCGCGGCAGTAGGTAGAAGCACATGGAGTTGGGGCTAAGCGTCGGGCATAGCCATGGCCGGGGACGACACCAAGGCAGGAGAGAAGCGGCATGGGGGGTAGGCAGGCAGCACAGGCCGGCAGCCAGGCCTCAGGCATGGCATGGTCATGGACCATGGTTGCCTAGTCATCGAACGGCGAGAGCCAAGTTGTTTTGCAAGGCCACGGAGGGTGGTCGCCTAGTCATTGATCGGCAGGATCTGAAATAAGAAATAGAGAATATAAGCTGGGAAAGGGAAAGGAGTAGTCAGTTACCAGTGAGCGTTTGGGGGAGTACGATCGAGAAGACCAGATGTCATTGTGTAACTCCTGAGGAGTATGTGTGTGGAGATTGTATTATCATTGGCTGATTATGTCAAGATGGAGATAACGCCCAAGCTATTTTGAGCTTGACAGTTGAATGGATTGATATATGTTTATATATATTACCGAAGCTGTGGAGTTTGCCAAATGATCGTTGAATAGATTGCACCTGGAGTTCTCTAAATACCAAATTATAGTATCATCAGGTATAATGGAGGAGTGTACATGTCACCGATAGACCACATTGATATATTACTGTAACACGCAACGACAAGTATAGGTATGGACTGTATGACGTTTATTGGTCTAATGGACGTTGACTAGTATCACCGGATTCACGTAGGAGAATCCTGCTAGATATTTATATGAATACCTTGCCTATTTTAAGGCCGTCTCATATGATTATCGGTGCAAGCCCTGGAGCAATCTGACCCTAATGAGATACATATCGTTATATATATATGGAGAATGCTGTGATTGGGAAATTGCCTGTGGAATTGCTCTATGTCTACTATAACATCAACAACAACATAATAAACTGGATCTCACTAACCTTGCGTTATCCTTGGGCGGAAGCCTACCTCTGACTAGTTAACCCCATAGAATGATACTAGATACGGTGAGTCTTGGACCCCATTTAAATATAGAAAAACACTATTATATTAAGAGGACATTAACTATAGCCCAACATAGCAGACTAGAACAGTACTACAATTGTGAGTGGGAAACGCTCGGTGAGAAGTCTGACATGCGACATTGGCCTTACACTGCACGAGTTTAGGGATTTACAATGGGTTTACATCTGATGTAAAGGCCGATTTTACAGACAATTACAAAACATTACAGACATTTACAACATAGTTTACCAAAAAATGTAAAGCTGATCAAGACAGCTCTTTGTATAGGCTTTACACCCAGATCAAAGTTCGTAATGGCTGTATTGACACATAATTTAAAATCCCACAAATGTCTGCAATTCTCGTCTTTACACCACTGTAAATCCATCACAAAGCCCTACAAGCCCCAAATTTACACCACTGTAAATCCATAACAAAGCCCTACAAGCCCCACATTTACATCATTGTAAATCCATAACAAAGCCCTACAAGCCCCAAATTTACACCATTGTAAATCCATAACAAAGCCCTACAAGCCCCAAATTTACACCATTGTAAATCCATAACAAAGCCCTACAAGCCCCGACTTAACACCATTGCAAATCCATAACAAAGCCCTACAAGCCCCAAATTTACACCATTGTAAATCCATAACAAAGCCCTACAAGCCCTGACTTTACACCATTGTAAATCCATAACAAAGCCCTACAAGCCCGGACTTTACACCATTGTAAATCCATAACAAAGCTCCACAAGCCCCGACTTTACACCATTGTAAATCCATAACAAAGCTCTACAAGCCCCGACTTTACACCATTGTAAATCCATAACAAAGCCCTACAATCCCGACTTCACACCATTGTGACATGGATGTGAATGGCATCAGAACCTCGGAAAGCCCTAAAATACACTAATCTTACGATAAATTCCTTAAATTTTCTCGAATGACAAGCTCAAACTCACCTCAATTTAAGTGTAGGCCTAAATTCCAAAATTATCTGAAGATATAGATTCTAACCTGTTTCAAACCACTCTGAATACGCCAATTTCATAGGCAAATTCCTAAATTTTCCAAAGACCCCCCTTAGTGACACTAGCTACATGGGTTTTTCCTTAGCGACATGGGACATGGGCATTTCTTAAGATCGACATGTGACATGGGGACCCCCCAACAAGGGCCCCAGTTTAGAAAAATTGACAACCTACAGTGACAAAATCTGAAGAAAAAGTTGGGTTACCTATAGGCTTTGACCGGGTAGGGTTAAAGTACTATAATAGTAAACAGATTGGGTAATTTATTGTATAATAAGAAGTCCCACCAAGTACATGACATCATATACATATATAATATTTTTTTTAAATGGAAAAAAAATCTTTTCTAGATACCCAGTCAAAGACAAGATCCGGTCAAAGACTACACCGGTCAAAGACGACACCCGGTCAAAGACGTTTCAACTGTTACAAACTGGTGAGACTGAGCCTCTACTGTCCTGCCTACTGTACTCCAAATGAGGGATTTTTCTTTATGTCACTAAGCCCCATGTCACATGTCGATTTTAAGAAATGGCCATGTCACATTTCACTTAAATGGCCATGGCCATGTCGCCATGTCGAGTAAGAAATGGCCATATTGCCATGTTGATTTTAGGGGTCTAGGCCTATACCCCCGCGGGGGCCACTCCCGATCTTTTCTATAGTGACTATGTGTGAACATCACCTCAAATCTAGTACCCTTATCAAGGGGCGAATTTTTCAAAAAAACATCCCCTTTTCAAGGAAAATTAGCAAGAAAACAGACCTAAATCACATATGGCTTCCCAAGGTGGCTTCCACAGCCTCACCGACCACTGGCATTGCCCCTCGCAGCACTGAGCTCTGTACTCATTGCTTACACCACCCATGGACATTGGCATCTGGCAGTCCCTGTGGATGTGGCTGGTGCACATGGAGGAGTGTATGCCGTGAGATAAACCTTTGATTCGCAACACTTGATCCGAACTGTGTAGACTTTTGTTCTTTACTTAATAATCTATCAGTATTATAAGGGACAAAGTCTCGTTCATTACACTGGTGCCGTGACCAGTTCTGAGTGAAACACAGGTTAGCCTGTGCAAAGCACAGACCACATGCTCTGGAAGGAGCACGGAGGTCTCCTGATGAAGCAGAAGCTTCATCCCCGAAGGGAATACCTGCCTTAGATGAGGCAGTGACCCCTACGAGAGGTGTGGATGTGTGGAACAAAGTCTCGTTCATTACACTGGTGCCGTGACCAGTTCTGAGTGAAACACAGGTTAGCCTGTGCAAAGCACAGACCACGTGCTCTGGAAGGAGCACGGAGGTCTCCTGATGAAGCAGAAGCTTCATCCCCGAAGGGAATACCTGCCTTAGATGAGGCAGTGACCCCTACGAGAGGTGTGGATGTTCCCCAGGGAGCAGCTGCACCAGAGAGAGATGAGGAATCTCCAAGGTGACGAATGACAGAAATGTTGAATCGTTCGCTGGAAGAAATGAATCTGTCGATGTTTAAGGTCGGCGGATCCAGACAAGCAGCCCCAGTACCGCGTATGTATGGGAATCCGGAAGAGGGTCGCTTTGATGACTACCGGGAGGCAAGAGTCCAGGAAAGACTGGAGATTGCCCAACGAGAATTGTTGACGCTACAGAACAAATCTGTAGAATGGACCGACAAATTATTATTCCTGGAGGGGGTGATATGCCACCGAACCTCCAAGATAAAAGAGAAAGATTCGCGGTTGTCTACTCTACTAGAGGAAAATGAGAAACTGACGAAGTCTTTGAGCGTGGTGAGATCCGAGTTCAATACTGCAAACATGGATCTGAAGATTTGTGAGGGTCTCCAGATGGAAATTATCAAGGAGACTGATACTTTGAAACAAACTCGCATCAGTCTAGCTGCGGATTGTGAGTTGTTGAGAACGAAGAAGACTGCAATGCAGAAATTCTTGTTGGAAGCTCGCCAGAGCATTCAAGACAGTAGGGCGATGCAGGAATTGTATGATACAAACCCTGCTATAGCTGGGATAGGACTCCACAATGTGGGAGTGGAACAGGATGCTTCGGCGGCCATTTCCAAGTGCCTGTCGATTACCTCTAAAATTAGTTGGGAGATCGGGTGCCAACCCGATCCTCTGCCATTCAGGAGTGTTCTCCGGAACAGTCTGAAGGGGAGAACAGTGAGGAGGAGGCATCGGCTTCTGCGGCTCAGTTTAAGAGGAACGGAAAATCCTCTAAAACTCCGTGGAGGAATAGGAGACAGGAGGGGGTAGGAGACCCGCCTCCGAAAAAGGAGCCCTCCGAAAAGAAGGCTCCGGTAATGGATGCCGCATTCTTTACAGCTTTGTTTGAGAAAATGACGACTTCCATTCAGGAGGCTACCCAGCCCAACCGGAGGAAGATCAACCGGAGGACTGCCAAATGCTATAGGTGCTTGGAGGTTGGTCATTTTGTGGCGGAGTGCACAGCACTGAGCCCGAAGGTTCCCGGAAAGGAGGGAAACTGAGTGGGGTGGTCCGAGCTGGCAAGCGGACTACCCCGGGTAGTGAGGTACGCCAACATACCAGAGAAGTAGAGCCTAGGGGAGTTCTAAGGACAGAAAGAACACCAGGGGTGGCTTTAAACTTAGGGAGTTCGGATGCTGGCCTGGTGGACATCTCAGTCCAACAGTTGCCCGGCAATGAGGCAGGGAGGCCCATTACGGAAGGAGACGAGAAAGTAGCGGATGTCACAGACACCGTTTGGGTAGGGAGTACCCAGCTTTCCCCTGATCATCCATGTTTCGACCATCTGAAGAAACATGGGTTAGATTTGGCTGCTCCGAAGGACTTTAAACGCTTCACTGTAAACCCGTCTGCGCTCGGGGGGAGGCGGTGGTATGTGTCTGCTGCTGTGGCTGGTAGGGCAGGTGAGTTTTTAGTGGATACGGGAGCTAGCCACTCCTTTATCTCCTCAAACTTTTATGCTCTTATGCCGAGCAGTCGCGATGACTTCAAAACGAAGGTAAGCACTTGTTCGGCCGATGGGTCAAGTATGCAGACGTATGGGCGCGCGTTCATACCACTCCAAATTGGAGGGAAGGAGTATGTGGCTTCTCCCACCATTGCGGACATTGCAGACGACGGTATACTGGGGTTGGATTTTGCGGCGTTGTATGACGCGGTCCTGAATCCTAGTACAGGGGTGCTCCGGATAGAGCATCCGTATCGTACGGCGGAGCAGTGTGTGCTCCGACAAGTATCAACAGTGGCAACGGTGGTCCAGACTGTGAAAATTCCTCCCGGACAGACGTGTGACGTGCTGGTCCGAAGCAAGGGGCTTAGGAGAGAGGAAGAAGCAGTGGTGGAACCGGATGTGGCTATGTTGGGCAGTATCGGTCTAATAGGCATGGACACCCTGGTGGGTGATGGTGCTTGGACTGTTGTGCCGGTCTCTAACCCCGGGTTGGAGGCTAAGTATCTGAAAAAGGATACCGTGCTAGGGGAGGTGTTCTCCAGTGAGGCAGTGATGCCTGCTGGTCATGTGAGCATGAAAGGGGACCCTTCGCCTAGTACTCTGAGTGAGGGACTGGAGAAAATGATTTCGGAGACTGATCTGCAGGATCCGGGGGATCTCAGTTCCTTGAGACGGCTGGTGGAGAGGTATCAGGATGTGTGACAAGTGGAAGGGGAGCCTTTGGGCCGAATGAGGTGCTACATTCCATTGATACCGGGGATGCGCAGCCATTCAAAATGCCTTACCGACTGTTGCCGTTGAGTAAGAAAAGAGTAGTCGAAGAACAAGTGAAGACCATGCTGGATCAGAAGGTGATTGTGCCTAGCACTAGCCCCTGGTCCAGTCCGTTTCAGATGGTTACCAAAAAAGACGGGTCTATTCGGTTCTGTATCGACTATAGACGTCTGAATGGGGTAACCAAGAAAAATGTCTATCTTCTCCCCGGAATTAATGAGACTTTGTACTCGCTGGGTGGGAACCAATGGTTCTGCACCCTAGATTTGCAGTCTGGATATTGGCAAATCGGGATGAAGGAGGAGGATAAGGAAAAGAAGGCTTTCACCAGCCATATTGGGCTGTATCAGTTCGAACTGATGCCTTTTGGGTTATGCAATGCCCCGGCGATTTTCGAGGCCATGATGGAAACTCTTTTGAGTGATCTATTATGGCGGAAGTGCCTTGTCTACTTGGATGATGTCATTGTATTTGGCAAGACATTTGAGGAGTGTGCATTGAACCTTGAGGAGGTATTGGAGAGAATTTGATCCAATGGGTTAACCCTGAAGCCGAAGAAATGTGAACTTTTTAGGAAGTCCATGGTTTATCTGGGCCGAATCATCTCCACCAGTGGTGTGGAGGCCGATCCGGCCAAACTGGAAACTGTGGAGACCTGGGAGGTTCCAAAAGGACCGAAAGATGTGAGATCTTTCTTGGGGTTCTGTTCCTACTACAGGGACTTTATCCCCGGATTTTCGAGGGTGTCTCAACCTTTACAAAAGTTGAGTCATAGGTCTCCGGGGAGGAAAAAGGAACCTTTTCCCTGGGGGATGGAACAGAACGGTGCTTTAAAAAAGAGATTAAGGCCCTATGTTGAGATACCCTACGGAGAAGGGGCATTTCATCCTTGACACTGATGCGAGCAATAAGAGCATCGGGGCCGCATTGTCCCAAATCCAGGATGGAGTAGAGGTCCCGCTGGCATTCGCTAGTAACAGTATGAACAAGGCACAGAGAAACTATTGCACTTCTAAGCGAGAGTTGCTGGCAGTGGTAGTTTATGCTAAGAAGTTTAGACACTTCTTGTACGGTGGCTCCTTGATTTTAAGGACGCGGAGGGGATGATCGGTCGGTGGCTGAACCACCTGAGCGAATTCGGGTTGGAGAACTCTCATATCCAACACCGAGCAGGCACGAAGCATTAAAGCAGTAAATGCTGACTGTTTGAGTAGACGTCTGGTTCGCCGTTGTGTGCATCCAGACTGTGGGGATTGTGGTGCTCACAATGCTGTGGTAGCGAGTGTGCGTTTGCCTTATGATGGGTTGTTGCAAAACCTGTTGGATTGGTCCACCGACACTATAAGGACGTACCAGATGGCCGATCCTACCATCCCAGCTAACAAAAAAACGTTAACATTACCAGGATTTAACGTTTGTAGAAGGTTTGCAAACGTTTGCAAAAACGTATATAGAACGTTTTTTTAACGTAAAAACGTTGACACTAAATAACGTTTTTATAATGTTATGGCCAAACGTTTTTCTGTAACGTTATATGAACGTTTGTCTAACGTTTTTCCCCATAAGAAAATAACCATGAGTGTAGGTACGAATAGGTAGCAAATCTAGCGTGGAATACGACCAAAGAGTAAACATACCAGTAGTTTTATAAATGAGGAGCATTATGGTTAAAAACATTTTTATAGCTTCATGCTTATTTCTAGAATTAAAACTATTGCACCCTAGAGCCTAGAACCCAGGGTCTTCTGCATGTGAGGCTAACACTCTACCCCTGCTCTACTGAGGATGTGGTAGTAGGGGGTCTTACAAAAAGACAGATACAGATTTAATATAATTGTTATCAATGGCATCGAATCACATTACAATTGAATGCAGTCCTGACAAATAAAAAATTTCGAAGTGCTGCATTCATACATCATGCCGACCCTTTTGGAGTGCATAAGTTCAGTTAGATAAGTAGAATTGATGGTCTAAATGATTTGAGCCTGATTCTACCAAAAGCCTTGTTAGCTCATGCAGGAGAGCCTGGGACAGCCAATCCAAAGGTCCTGGGTTCGGTCCTCAGGATTTTTAGTGTACATATACTAATGATCGTCACCCAAAAGGTTTGCAAACCGTTTGCAAACCGTTTGCAAACCTTTTGCAAACCTTTTGCAAACCTTTTGCAAACCTTTTGCAAACCTTTTGCAATGCATTTCTAATCCTTTCCCAAACGTTTTCCAGACATTTATGAAACAATCTACAAAAATGTTTTGGTGTAACCTTTTCCAAAGGGTTTCCTCCAAACCAGGTAGAAACGTTTGCAAACGTTTGGAAAACGTTTGTTGTTAGCTGGGATAGCACGACTGAGGGAGCTAGTTCCCACCGGGATCTGTCCAGTGAGGCCCGAAATATCATTGGAAAAGAGGGAGATGCGATCCTTTCCAGCTCATTTTCACGAATTAGAAATGCGGGACGCATTGTTGTGCAGGTGGAAGTCTTGTCCAGGGAAGCAAAGGGTGTTACAGATGGTAATCCCTGCGGCTATGCGGAAGGACATCCTGTACTACTGTCATGGCCACTCTACGAGTGGACATTTTGGATAGAAGCGCTCCCTTGAGAGGTTGAGTCGGCGCTATTAATGGCCTGGCATGTCTGGTGATCTATTGAGATGGATCGAGACGTGTCCGGCCTGCTGTTTAAGCAAGCCCTGTCCCCGACTGGGTAAATTGCCAGTGCAACAGGAGCTGTTCAGAGTAAAATTTGCTCGGATAGCTATGGATATTATCAGCGGAGTAAAACCCACTCAGAAAGGTAATACGTGTATGATGGTGGTCTCAGACTACTATACGAATACACACGTGTGTACCCGCTGGAGGATCACACTGCTGCTACCTGTGCGGAAGCACTGGTGAAGGGGTGGATACTCCATTTGGGGGCTCCCTTGATGTTACATAGCGATCAAGGGAGGGAATTTGAGTCTAAATTGTGGGCCGCTATGTGCCATCAGTTGGCTATTTGCAAGACTCGGACAAATTCGTACCGACCACAGTCCGATGGACAGGTGGAGCGGTTCAATCGGACTTTGATCAAGGTCCTGAAGCCTTTAGTGAATACTCATATGGATGATTGGGACAATCAATGTGAGTTCGTGGTGCATGCGTATAACAATACGGTGCATAGTTCCACCAATAGCACTCCGAACTTGTTGGTATTCGGAGAGGACTTGATCATGCCAGCGGACTTGGTGTTCGGAGTGGTAGGGATTATTCAGGAGGCACCATGCACGGTGTTATTCGTGGAATCTCTCCGAGAGAGATTCAAATTTTTGGCAAATAACTGGGATGGATCACATACTGTGGTCAAGTGCATCAGTCAGACAACTGTATTGATCCAGTCAGAAGCAGGGCGTATCCGGACGAGTCACGTTGCTTGGTTACGTGCTTGGGCTGGGAGGGAGCTCACCCCGGAAACGGAGGTGGAAGGTGCGAGTTCGGAGGCAGAATTCCTACCCTTGGAGGGGGTATAATAGGATATCTCAAAGAGGCGGGTACGGAAGAAGCCCCGAAAGACCGTGAAAAAGAAAGTCCCGGCAGGCGAAGGAAGGAGGGCACGGAAAACCAAAATCAAGGCTGGATTATTGGTTAAGAACGAGTGTCCTCCGGCCAGGTTACTTGATGCGGACGGTAATCCCGTTCGAAGGAGCCCTAGGCTAGTGGCTAGGGGGGCTGTAACCTAGCTTGTTACACAACGAGTGTGGTGTCCTGTGCTGTCTATTTTTATGTTATATGTGTGCTACCGACAGGGGCACACAGAGTCGGAGGAAAGAATAGAGAAGTGATCCCAGAGGGTGGTGGACGGATAATCCGGTGGGATAATCTTTGATTTCTCATAAAATCTTCACTAAAACTCCCGATGAGCTTCCTATTCCAAGTACTTTTTGACTTTTGAGAGCCGCCCGAGTGGCATGTTGATCCCTTAGCCCCGAGAGGTGGGGCGGGAAAGGTTGTGACCTGTTTAAGACGCGAATTGGGTCACGCCGGATAACGGGATCGCATCCAATCACGCGAGACGCCGCGCATGCGCATTGTTTTAAAAACAAAAGCGAGGGAACCGCCATATTGATTTTCGGCATGAGCCAGGTCAGTACCTGCGGGCGGCGGCGGCAACGGATCGTGTTTTGGGGCATCTAGAAGAGTTAGGAAGTTGTAAAAGAGTTGGTAAGAGCGTACCCTCTTCTGTGTGGTTCTTTTGAACAGTGGGGGACGGCGGGAAACTTTTAGTTTCCCGTCAAAATCTCTGTCGAAAGACAACCCAGCCGGTAAGGATGGCCGAGCAACAGCTCCACCACTCCGAACCACCTGTTGACCCCGAGATGGCTTCGGCTGTCGAGGGACTCCTGGCCGTTAACCCCGGGTCAGGAGATGAACTAAGTGAGAAAATAGCGGATATGCACGTCGATCCCGCTGTTTCCCCGATCCGAAAATCCCCCATGCCGCAAGCTGAGGAGGAATTCGAATTGCCCGAAGGGTTGGTACTCTCCGAGGAAGAGTCCGAACCCATGGAGGTGAACTGCCAACTGTCCCGGTTGGTAAGTATGAGTGTCTCGCCGACTTTGAAGAAGACGGTGAACCGCCGATTGTCCATGAAGGACACCGCCACTACTAGTGACGAAAGTGATGCCTCGGGTCCAAAGACCCGTGCCAAGAAAGCACCTCGGGACAGATCCAAGTCTACGGATCGGTCTGCTTCGAAGGTGGTCAAGCAGTCCGGACCCTGTAAGAAGGCTCAACCCAAGGTTGAGAAACCCGAACCGAAGAAGTCCAAACCGAAGAAGCCTGGTACTGTGAATACCAAGACAAACAAGAATCCTACTGTCACTACTAGCAGTACAGTGCAGGACCCGAAGAAACCGAAAGGTAAGGTCGAGGCGAAAGCTGAGACTAAGCCTAAAGGTAAGGTTGAGGCGAAAGCCGAGACTAAACCGAAAGGTAAGGTCGATGCGAAAGCTGAAACCAAACCGAAGGGCAAGGTCGACGCGAAAGCTGAAGCCAAACCTAAGGGTAAAGTGGAAGCGAAAGCTGACACCAAACCCAGATCGACTCCTTCCGGACCTAAGAAATCCGGAACGGCTCATTCTCAGGACGAGATCTGGGAAATGATGACCAAGAAATTAGCTGGAATTCCCCTTACGGATCTATGGTCATTGTCAAGGGGCATGGACGCAAGTCCTGCAGTGGTGGCCACTGCAGCACTATCAGGAGGAAGCGGCACAGGTGGGCGTCCGAAGGCGTCTTAACACCGTGAGCCTATTGGAGGAGTCTCAGTCGTCACTAACTGAGCCAATGGATACTGATGTCAATCCTGGTGCGCCCGCAGTGGTCGCTTTGGTGGCTGAAGTGATTGCTGATGTCATGGCAGAGATAGGGAATGAAACTTTCAAGGTACCGGAGACCCCAGCAGTGGTGGTGGTGGTCCCTCTCCGGGACCGAGTACATCTCCAACAGGCGGGATCAGGAGGTAACTTGGACTTTGGCACGAGTGAGAAGGGCAAGGTCAAAGTGTTCTACAAAGTGAACCAGGACCGAGATGCCCAACACATTCCGGAGGGACCGCTGTATGATGCGTTCATGCAGCATTTCATGAAAACGAAGCCCAATCGGGCAACGAAAAGACAGGGTAATGCCTCTGATCCGACGTCTGCAAAGTGAGCGCGGACTGACAGCTCGGAGGGACCCAGTGTACTGGAGAAAGTGGCGCCTGAATACCAGGGGCCAACCTTTACCTCCAGGAAAACGGACTGGAAGTCGGGCCCTACATCCGGACCAACTCCAGCAAAACCAGTCTTGACCCAAATGGGAAAAGTGAAGAAGGGTACACCCAGCTGACAAGAAACGTTTTCCAAACGTTTTCCAACGTTTCTACCTGGTTTGGAATTAAACGTCTGGAAAAAGTTTCACCAAAACGTTTTTGCATAACGTTTTTAAAACGTCTAGAAAACGTTTGCAAAAGGTTTGTAAAAGGTTTGGTTTGGTTCGGTTTGGTTTGTTGTTATGTGTACACTAAAAGTCTCCCTAAGGACCGAACCCAGGACCTTTACATTGGCAGTGCTAGGCTCTCCTGCTTGAGCTAGCAAGGCTCTTAGTATAATCAGGCTCAAAACAGAGTATCAGGACATACCCAGCAAATTGTGGTCACCTTTGCCCACCTTTGGCCAACTTTGATCATGCCGAATTTGGTCATGGCCAAACCTGACCAAAGTTGCAGAATTTAGTCATGACCATGTAAATCGGACTAAAGTTGCCGAAATTGACTAAACCTGCCGAATTTGGGCGTGAATCATTTATAGCAGAATATAATGTCATTTAGCACAAATTACATCAATAACCATTTACATAGGTATGAAAGCATTTGGTTTAGAGCTCTCTTTTCAAAGGAAAGAAATGTAGCACCTGTTTACTCTATCCCTGTACCAGGATTCGAACCTGAACTAGGGTAACACTGGGAATTTAAGGTCAAGGGGTCCAAATTTTTTTGCCCCCCCCCCCCCAAATCCACCAACCCCCCCCCCCTGTTGTTAAAAAATGATCACTCCCTAAGGTGGTATTTGTAAGATAATGCCAGTTCGAAGTGTTTTCGAACTTTAACCTTAATTATTTACCTCCCGATTATTATCTGGTAGGGGGTAGTGTAGGGGCTAGGGTTATACGCGGTTTATATGGCGGGTTCTGTTGGATGCTGTGTTGTGAACTCAGTCCGAACCCTTCAGCCCGACGGCAGGTGGTAGCTTGGGGTATGGACAGAGGTCGCTATAGGCTTCCGGTCTGCGTGTGCGCGCGCAGGCTGGCTGCCTATATATAGCCAGCATCCGATAGGACTCGTCGGTCACTCTGGATCCAGCTTGGACAGAGGCCCTGCAATCATATTGGCTAAGAGCCTACTGACCTGCTCCGAACTCTATAGGGAGTTCGCACTGATATAGCTTTGCCTGTCTAGGTTACTGAATAAACCTTTGATTCGCAACCTGTACACTTGATCCGAACCGTGTCGACTTTTGTTCTTTACTTAATAATCTATCTGTATTAAAAGGGACAAAGTCTCGTTCATTACACAACTAAAAGGCAGCCTTCTCGAATACTCCCATGCGGCTGTAGTATCTGGCCTCCATGGTGTTATGCACATGTAGGTTACCTCTCTATGGTCGGCTATAGTTTAAACGTTCCTATAGACGCTAGATGCTTAGGCATGTCTATTCAGCACTCGATCACGACTTGGGGTGGTCACCCTCAGAGGCCTGAAGTCATTCACGCACCCCCCCCCCTTTCCTGTTTTTCCGAGTTCTGACACGAAACATGAATTAATGTCGACCAAAGAAATGTAGCATTATTACTGGGTAAGGTAATCAGAAAATAACTATTCTAGTACTCTTGTGGCATGATCTGCATGAATATCAATCATTTCCATAATAGACACATTCACCGAGAACAACCGCCTACAACGTATATATAGGAAACCCGCTTTTTAAACTATAAATCATGTACGATGTCAGAGAATCAATGTCATATCCACTTCACGATAATCAGATCATCACATTTTTCGTGCATGATCTTCAGTGTTTAAGATGGCCTAGAATGGTATATTTGTTGATATTTGTTTCAGGATATTCCCCGTCAATACCCACTACAGTGTCGTGTTTCGGTTACACTCTAATAACTTCTACAAAAATGGACACCTCGTCAGCATTCATAACGATCTTAGCAAACTGCACAGTTTTATTATCTCCCCTCAAAATCACCTTCGCATCGGTTGATTGACTATGTACTAAGTCTATTCAACGTACAGTTTTTGCTCCACTATACAATTGCAGGTAACAGGAGAACACCCCATATTTCATGGTTATGATACGGTTAAGGCACATTAATCTCTATAACATATCAATGGGTGATATCACCATCCACATATCCTTTTTCTCTCTTTTAGGAGTATGATTACAGTAAACCCTAAGGTTTACTGTAATCATAATAGGTGGCAGTTGATGACTTCCAACATCCTTTCGTGTAGTACATGGCTCCGTCTCACTACTTTGTAACAATTGGATCGTCTTTGACCGGGTGACGTCTTTGACCGGGAGGCTAGAAAAGGTTGTTTTTTTGGGTTGTTTTTTTTCCCATATCTCTACTATTTATAAAAATATGTGGATGGTTATTGCATAACACTCTGGACAGTGTAGCTCTTCAAATTCCACATAACATAGAAAGTGAAGTTTTTGACCGGGCAGAGGAAAAAATATAACATTATGCTATAATGCATGTAAAAGGGGCTACATATCAATATAAAAAAGACTTTATATCAATTTCATTTCATATAGTGTGAAAATATCCTTTGGCTTTTTCCACCAATTTCTTACTATATAGGTCTAATTTATGCTATAATAACGTTTCCCGGTCATAGACGTCACCCGGTCAAAGATGTCACCCGGTTAAAGACGAGCCAATTGTTAGAAAGTCGTGAGACTGAGCCACATATCGTTCCCTCCGTATAAAAAAAGGGCGAAAATAGGCCCAATGCGAGTCATTATAGTTTTGAGATATACTTTGTACCAAGGTGGCAGCACTATATCAGGCTAAGTCCATATAGCGGCATGCACATGTCAGATCTTGAGTTAAAATGGCTACTGTGGCAAGCCATTTGTTCACCTTCGATATCTAAGTTTCAGTATTTTGAACAACTAATGAAGTTTTTGATTAACTCCCTTCTTCTCCCCGAAAATTGAGTTTCTTATTACTATTGAAGTCTTTAACTCTGATATTGAAGTTCTAAACTCTGATACTGGACTGCCATCAGAATAATAAACTCAGTCCGAAAAGGGGTTTATGAGAACTGCATTTTCAGATCATGGAAACTTCATTATCAGTCGAAAATGGAGTAGGGTAGACCGCCCATGAGATGACTAGCTGGTATGTTGGTACCATGAGCAGACTGGTATGTCTCAATCAGGGTGCCATTAATCATGGGGCCAATCTCCCAGAGGGCTAGCATGGACATTGGGCCGGTCATCCTCAGGGCCCAGGGGGGGGGGGGGGCACTTGGTATATTTTGTATACACAGGTGTGCGACTGGGAAGGGTAATTTTTTAGCAAAATCCCTGTCACCAAGCGACTGCCTTTTGCCAAAATCCCCCTCACCAAGGGTCAATTTACACCAAAATCCCCCTCAGCAAGGGTCACTTTTGGGAGATTTCAAAAAATCCTCCCAAAACGGATCACATTTTGCCAAAATTCTTCACAACAAGGGTTACTTTTGACCAAAATTCTTAGGCCAAAAAAAAAAAAGGTGTGTTCTTAGAAAGCCATTTCCTGAAGTTAATCAATTATTCAGGCCTCTGAGGTCACTGGGAGCTTGTTATTCTTGAAAGAATTAGGAAAAAATGAGGAAAAAAGTAACAAAAATTCAAAAAAAAAAAAGAATCTTCAAAATTGGGAAAAAAAATGCTATGGTCGGCCCTTTTTGGAATTTAGGGTCGGGTTGCCTGAAACACACCTTTTATTTTTTTTGGCCTTACACCAAGGGCGAGAATTGCTAAAACCTTGGCACTTTTGTCCAAAATCCCCCTCAGCAAGGGTCATCACTTTTGACCAAAATCCCCCTCGATCACCAAGGGTCGCTTCTGACCAAAATCCCCCTCACCATGGGTAAGGGTTGTCAAAGGGCCAGCCGCACACCCGTGTCAACAAAAATTTGAGTACCCCCGGGCCTCAGGGCCAATCACCATAAGGCCTGTTGTCTACATGGCTTCTGATCTGTGCGTCGGTCTATACTCAAGGTACCAACAGACCAGCTAGTCATCTCATGAATAATGATAATGCAGTCTATAGACCTTACTTCACCCCTGATCTGCCGGAGACTTGGCAGCCAAATGCAAGGATATCACTGGTTGAAATTGTGAACTATAGTAAAACTAATGGGTGTATTAACAAGGTAAAGGTATCACAGAAGGAAATGATTTCCCCTAATATCTTAATACATATAGCCTAAGTTGACACATGTTAACAGCTTTGCCAACATGTTCATTTCCTCGAAATCACAGTAGACATAATAGATACATCTTTTCTACATAATCTAATCCAAAATAAAATATGATAGGTAATGAAACATATAGTCAATCTACTCTGGTGTTGCACTGAATGAACTGCATTCCCAGCTAACAAATGAAACGTTGTTTTGCGTCAAATAACGTTTTTAACGTTATATAACGTTTTGCCATGATAAGCAGCCACAGAGAAACGTTATACATAAACGTTATATAACTTTTTTGTTCACCGGGTTTTTCATAATATAGCATCCAAATACATTGCGAATTCCACTTCTATTAATCGATTCGGTTACCCATGCAGAAAATAAATTTCTGTCTCAAAATATAATACTATTCATATCTACAACCTTCAACTTCACACTTTTGTCCGACCGTGCGCGATTATAATATCGCTCTGAAGCACACGGTTGTCGGGATCCTGGGTTATCTTATAGATTTGGCCCATTGAAACCCACAATTCTCAGGATGATATTCTGGAATACCAAAGCTCCAATGCAGGGGGGGGTTTCCAGTGTGAGGACATGGGGTGAGAAACATGTGAACTAAAATTGGTCTTGTGGACTTTTACATCAATACATATATATTTCATCACACAGTAACAACCCCACATCTGACAATCATCTAGTCTATAGAGGGACATTGAGTTAACTATCCCCTATGTGTCTGATACACTTTAAACAGATAAACATGCAGGGATATACAGGAATCTCATTTGGAAATTGGTCTTCTGAAAGCCCACAGTTAGCTAACTTTGAGAAGGTCCTACACACTATTCAGTGAATCTCTATCAAATCTAATATTAGCAATGGACAGACTCATATATGATGTCATATAAAAGTGAGGGAGACCCAGGGGAAGATTTATAGGTGAAAATTATGATATTATAACTACTAGTGTGATGTGTGAATTCCAGTACATTCATATAACAAACTAGTTTCTATTGTCTCCACAAGGTGGCATGACAGGGCTCCTTGCTCACCTGTGCCATGCCACAGAAGGCACAGGGAACCATTAGTTCCTCTAATTTCCAATAGGCCCAAAGGATGCTGTTTACCTCCTCTGGCTCCAATGGTACTAATACTGTCACCATCTCCCTTCTCAACCCCTAACAGAGATGATCGAGATGATGATTTTCTCCAGAGCCTGCATGTGTGTACGGATTCTACACTGTTTCGTCTTTGTGATGCCCAGGATTGAATACATTAATTTATATCGCAAATACATATTATGTTCAAATGGATAATACTGATAATGTCCAAATGGATGGAGGAAATGTTAGTGCCACCAGTACCAGCACTATAGTGGAATGTCTCAGATTCGCACAGACACTTTGGATTCAGTGACCCAACAGGCTGAATGTAATAAGCATACTATAGTAACCTGTTCTATGAGAATTTACCTCCAGCCCATACATGGACTTGTATTGCACGTAACTGATTTCCTCATGATATGACCAATATATATTATGGTCAATAGACGGTGGCCAGAACCCTGTGGTCCGTGTCAAACATGGTTCTATATAGAACTGACACATGTAAGATGGAAAAGCCGTCAATGAGGTCAGATGTGAGTCTGTTCATATCTGAAACAGTATACCCCAATTGTCTGTTTACGCCCCCTGCGCTTACAGTTTAAGTATATACCCCCTGCGCTATACAGGACCTCTCCTTATTTGAGGTTTTAAAGACAGCTTTCATTACATGGACCTACCAAGCCAGCATTGGTCCCTGGGGCCCATACGTGTTTTACTTGGGCCAACTGGGCTTGCCCATATCTGGGTTATGGTCCTTTTTGTCCAGGGCTACCAGTGGGAGCCCAGATGGGCCAACCCAGGAACACTTTTTTTCCCATAAATACATTGTAAATATTTCAAAACATGCTGACATCTGATTTTCCTCCAGATATCACCATTAATTGTATATTTTTATAGTTTATATTTAATCTGGGCTTGAGCTGGGCACTTTGAATCTGGGCTGGCCCATCTGGAATCCCAGCAGAATCTGCCGTTGGGAGATATAATACGGGCTGGGTGTGAGACTGGTCCCTACCCTGCGCTGAACGAGACCTGTGCTCATTGATATACCCTTGGCTTGAAAGGCAATTACTACGGCATTGCCACGTATGCTCCCTAAATAATGCCACGTGTTTTCTGGTCCCGATTCATGTCAATATTGCGGATTTCTCAGATTGTCCTGAATTGTTTCGGCTCCCTGTAGGGTCTCGGAGACGTATCCCATCGTCTTCTGGTATTGTCCCCAGGTTCGGTCCAGCTGCTTGAAATGTGCCATAACCTCGCTGCTGCAGAGAGAAAAGAATAGACCAGTGGGGTGTTTCACAAGGGGGGTATACAATTAATTGTAGAATAAGTGTTTCTAAAGGATAAGTTAATTGTATACAATTGTTAAGACTGACATTAGGTTTTATCAATTGTATAGTAGTTATAAAAGTGTTTCACAAAGGTCTACAACCAAGAAGTTAAGTCAGGGTGTTTAGCCTACAATCGAGATACAACTAATGTATAAGTGTTTCACAATGCAAATTAGCGTGCACCCCATACCATGCCCGCTAATATTTTCCATACACATATTTTAACATTTTTTTAATGTAATATATGTGTTATCATACACATAATGATGCTGTGTAATCTGTTTACATTTCGCATTCAAATAAGGTAGTAAAAGACATTAGAAGAGGACATTGGGCGAGTGGCACATACAACTGGCATTATGTTGATTGTATGTTAGGGTCAGGTGCGTCCATGTTTCTCTCACCTCCCCCCACACATACATGCTATAGATACACATACAATCGTTGTATCGTGCTTAGTGGTACAGTACATCGGCCCCTATTAACAGAATGACTTATGGGGGGAAATGTTCCTACCCCTTTAGCACTATTCAGGGTAGTGGCCGTACAGATATGTGGGTTAGACTTACAGGGTAAAAGTGTTTCACAAGATCCAATATTATTTTCAGTTGTAAATGGGGATAAGACCGAACATAATATTGCGGCTTTAGAAACACCAACATAAAACTGACATTGATTAATATCAACTTGATTGTAGAATACATGTACAATTTAGCGTATTTTATTTCGGCTTGTGAAACACCCCACTGGCCTCACTAATTCTAAATTCTCTTTTTATTCGATCGTTGTAGAATATTATTGCTAGTTGGTATGTCTAGATTGGAGTTACATTTTATCTGATGGGTCACATCATAAAACATATTGATCTACCGATTTCGTGTACCTTTCCAAAGCTTTCCATAAACAAGAATTCTATGATCTCACACTTCAAAAATAAATAGACATAATCTCATGTGTGTGTGATTTTAAAGTTAGAGTCTGCTATAGGTATATTTGTACATGCATGTCATGCGTGATTGAATAAGATGAATTGACTACACTAAAGTCTATTAAATTGGCTACGGCTATAGTTATAGTTGGTTAGTTTCATGTACTCAACACAAATCAGTGTGGTTGGACTGTATGAAGAATATTTAGAATCAAAATGGATTTTTAACAATTCTGAACACTTATATATAATAGTGCATTAAATCGTTATGAAACACCAAAGCATTTTCTTATAAAACAATTTATTTTTCCTAGAGCAATAAAAGTATATATTGAAGCAAATGTTGGCAGAACTATCCAAAGTAAAATCGCTTAAAAATCTGATTTAATATTATCCAGTGTAGTAAAATAACATATTTCAAAATATACAATGTCATGTATTATATATAGTCTAACGTAAACTTCTCACAAAAATTAATCTTATTGTGCAAACAGATTTATTCATATTATACTGGACTTTGCCAGTAGTTAGTATTATGTATAGTAAGAAAAGGACCAGAAAGCAGCATTATAACTGAGTTGTCTCAGTGTATTGCAGGAAATTAGAAAAAAAGTGAAGCCGCCAACACAAAGAAATACTGGCATTATAATTATCATCATTTTGCCGTTACAACTTTCGATAGATCCCATTTTAACCCTCTATGGGCAGCATAGTGATTTATACATATATGGCATTGATATGTACCCGTATATATTCTTTGTCTGAATCGCTCGGATGCATAAATGTAGGACTAGCACCATGAAACACATGCCAATCATAATCATTGGTGGGTGGATACAGTAAGACTTAGTACTTCAAAGACGCAGGTAACAGGAATATATGAGGCATACTATTACCCACAGAATATATATTATTATATGAAAGTAAGATTATCAAGGAGATAATAAGTCCAGCTTGTCCGCATAATGTCTTGTTAGATTAGCGAGGCTAGATGATAGGCGACATTTTACCATTTATAGGGCGTACGAACATGTGTTCTTCCATATACAGTTATGACGTGGGTCTACAACCACGTCTTCTTACAACTTGTAGACATGGATAGGTATTCTCTTGTTTTCATAGTCGATTTCCTCTTCTTCATCAAATGTGAATGGCTCCTGGCTTTCTCCCTGGTATCAGAAAGGAACCCACCCTGATGTTAAATCGTTTACAGTGCTATTTTTTAATGAAGCCAAAATAAAGAAGATTGCCACAATATATTTTCAATATTGTTCAAATAAAAAAATTTATGGATTTGAAAGAAATCTCACACTAAGACGGAATTATATTCAGAATTACGTTACAAATAAAAGGCATTAGTGATGAGTACATACAATTGTACACACATAGTCTGTTGAAGAAAGAAATATACAAAATAACTATCATCTACTATCTATGTAGTACATGTATTATGTAGGTTGTGGACCTTAGAACTAGACCCGCGCCCATTCGTCATCTAGTAATCACTTAAGTGTTTATCATTTGGCACTTAAGGTGGACAAGAAAGCAATGGATGTAGCAATGCCGCTTATAATATTTAAGGGGTTTAGGTTGAACTATACATTTACGCTATTAACATGTTACTATGTTCATATATTTGGATTGCCTTTGGATGTACATTTGGAATGCTTTACATATTTCATCACAACTATGTGTGTTCTTAACGTTATAAATAAATATACGCTCGGTGGTATCGAGAATCATTGAGGCACAAATAGAAAAGGTATGGTAAAGTATACCTTTTTTTAATGCTAGCATGTGTCTTGTATTGGTAATCCTAAAGTATATTTAGAGCTTTTTTAATAGCTATGTTTATCATAACATAATTATGTAGAATATGATTTAAGTTTTTTTCTGTCACACTGACCAAGTGAAAACTCTTGACACCTCAAATCTCATACTCGTCCATGTTGTCAAAATCTGATGCTCATGGACTTTTTCACTCATCCGTTACAAAAGGTATTTGTTTTGTTATATATTGACAGTAGAGTTTGATACATCATTCCAACTAGGCCTACTTGCCCATTTTCTTATATAAAAATACAGGGTTTAGCAAGGATTTGTATATTAAAACTTGATAATGCATTTTTGGTATTGATATGATTTCCATGTTCTTCCAGAGCAGAGGTCATCCATTCGCTGCTCTTGATTTCTGGGGTCACATTGCTCTTGATTTCTTATGTTGAAATGTCGTCAGTAAGTGTAAGTAGGAGATATATGAAGTCCCATGAGGGACACACTAAAATTATATGAAAAGTGGGCGAGAGAAAAAACATGCCTCTGCCTTTCACCGGATCACAAGTCGGTGGGCAAAGATTTGATTGTAATGATAGCAGAAGCCTAAATTCGCTTTGCTACAAACAATTGCATTTTTGAAACTTTCAACGTTTAAGTGTGCCCCTTCTGAGCCCCCATATGAACCTCACCCAAATAGATGTCAAAGTGTTGCTATATACATTATATATCAGCTAGTTCTAGTGTGTATCTCCTTAAGTAGAAGGCATTAGCAGGTGAGTAAAAGCTACAAGCACTCTTCCCTTAGTGACTGCATGTGTCTAGTCTCTACAAGGCGCACCTGCTTATCAGACCGAGGCAGGAAGTGGACGTCGAGCAGGCGCAGTAGACTCGTCCTTATCTCCACTATCAGCAGAATCCCAACGATGATGAGGAGGAAGACGCAGGGAACAGCCACCCAGACTGAATAGTCTATTCTCACTGACTCCACAAAGAGATATTGCGACCGGACCCAGTCCGGCCAGTGTACTCCAAAGCTGCACAGGGAAATAATCATAAACACAGCTGGAAAAAAGAAAGAAAGGTATATTTACATGGAACTAAATGGGGGTGGGATCAAAAGAAAGGAAGAAACCCTTGAGCAGGGCGGAGCAAAGTAAGTTAAATCCCTATTGACGGGGACCAAAAATAAAGGCCACAGTGAACTGACAGCTCCCCTCAGTTGTTAAAATATGACTGGATGGCCTAAGAAATGGCATCAGATAATATCATACATTGTTGAGAGACCGCCGAATCAACTTGTGTTACATATTATGTGTTTATGAGCAGTTATGCATGTACAACATTCTTATATGTATCTTATAGGCCTATACAGCAAACACTATCTTAACAGCTAATATCCTGGTATATTTGCTGCCACTTACAAAATAACCTCGAAGAGGTTAATGAACATTCGTGATATAACATAACCTGGTTATATCATGATCGATTTATTTGGAGAGTCTCTATGACTCCTTGGTGTGGCAGAACGTTAAATAACGTCTAAAACAACGTATTTTTGTTCGCTGGGATATATAGATATAGATATATAGATATATACATAGATATAGAGATAGATATAGAGATATAAATATACGTGGATTAAGGAAGATTAAGGCTGATTATCAAAGAACCCTTTGCTATATTTGTTAAAGTCAGACAAAAAAGCGGTGGTATTCTTGTCATCGCCCCACCCTTAACCAAGGACACTACAGAAAGAAACATGTCTCTACCAAATCTGATAAGCTGACTTGTCTGAGTAATAATAGCTTTATTGACCTTGTCCTCTGGTGCTCCCATCGATGTATATCTATAGTACTTAATAGAAGGAGTGGTCGTTTTTAGCAACATGGGGGAGGAAGGTTGGTGGATCTCTGTGTAGGTTCTTCCTATTTCCCTGCGTTAGGGGTTTACCCCCACCCCTTACCAGTGTCCAAATGGATATTAATCTTGTTAACTCCCCCCCCCCCACCCCATCCTTCTCACAAGTCCATCAACCCTGTCCCATACCTGCTGTATAAAAGTGACCACTCGCTGAAGATATATCTGAGAAAAGGCATCATTGAGGTCAAACAAGGGGGTCACCCATGCCCTTCGGGGTGTCTATCCCTTTAAAGGTCGCATATTACTGACAAAGGGCACCACTGTGCGGTACTTAAAGGGGTAAGTGCAGCTCAACAACAATGAGAACAGGAACACGATATGTAGAAACGCAGTGGGCAAGAGGATAATGATACACTGGACACTTTGGTTGAGTCCTTTAACAAACAGGACCGACCTTGGGACATTTAAGTATTTTTTGGGGTATTTCTGCCCTCAAAGAAAACAATAAAATTGTGACCTACTTTGCAGATGATATGTTACTAGAAACAAACCTCTTCTATTATTTGGCACAATTTGTGACGACAGTCCTATTCATAATGGAAAAATAGTAGTAGTAATAATAATAATAATCATCTGGGCCGATGTTCAGCTTTATGTTCACCCCAGGTACACTCTGCCCTGCTCATTAGTAGTCCACCTCAGGTACACAAGGAATCGACCAATCACAGCCGCCAGCTTATAAGCAGGCGGCCTGCTGCTGCCACAGCAGGCTTCTGTACCCCAGGTACGCAGTGACCATCCTTCTGTACCCCAGGTACACATCCTTCTGTACCCCAGGTATACATATATCATACTAGAGCATTCCCTGTAATTACATTTCTAGAAGAGAAAACACATGTGTACTATGAGCCCTAGAGGTGTGGATATGTACCTGGGGTACAGTAGGGATGTCTACCTAAGGTACAGTAGGGTGAGAAAGTGTACCTCAGGTAAACATATAGGATGATCACTGTGTACCTGAGGTAGAGTAGACTACTAGTGGGCCTAATTTATTAATTAAACTAAGTTACAGAGACCACAACTCAAGTATTGATTCTGTACCTCAGGTACACAGTGGTCACCTAGTGCACCCCAGGTACACAGTGGGCATCCTAGCTACTGTACCTCAGATACACAGTGGTCACCTACTGTAGCCCAGGTACACACTGGTTGCCTAGCTACTGTACCCCAGGTGCAGTGTGGTTGCCTAGATACTGTACCTCAGGTACACAGTGGTTGCACATGTCATACTAGCATCCCCTCCAATTGCATCTCTAGATGGATAAGAACACATGTGGTAGGCCCTGGGTGTGGCTGTGTACCTGGGGTACATAGCCAGTATTGCATGATGGGATCACGTATGGGGCGTACCAGCCCGAGGTGCATCTGGCTTTATAAGGCAGATGCACCGAGGGCTGGTGCGCCCCCTGCGTGACCCCAGCATGCAATACAAGCTTTATTACACGACCAGAAGACAATTTTACTGCCCTCCTACCTTTTGATTGTTCCTTACATCGCAAATTTAGTTGTTTATATGGTTAATTACCATTGTTCACATCGTCGTCTGCTTTGTTTACAGTGCCGCCATTGTTATATCACGTGACCAACATGTTGGCTTCTGATTGGCCTAGAGCCCCAAAAAACGTACCACACGTAGGGGTGGTACGGGAAAACGTACCACACCCCCGGGTGGCACGTTTTTCCTTCTTTGTTCTTACAGGGGATCGTACCAATAATGTTAGGTCGTGTAATTAAGTACAGTGTGGCTGTGTACCTGGGGTAAAGTAGGGTGTGGATGTGCAGCTGCTGGATAACACCATCAGCTGGTGGGGGCAGGAGGCTGTTTTGTGATTGGTCAATTCCTTCTTAACCTGAGGTGGACTACTAATGAGATGGTGGAGTGTACCTGGGGTGAACATAAAGCTGAACATCGGCCTAGATGATTATTATTATTATTACTACTACTATTTTTCCATTATGAATAGGACTGTCGTCACAAATTGTGCCATAAAGCTGAACATCGGCCCAGCTGCTAATAGCAACAGTTATACAACTGACACAGTTTCGAAATATGATTATGGGTAATTGCCAACTTACCAGTGGAAAAAGAGAGTGCTACAAGGCATCCTACTGTACAGGGATCATAATCCAGCAGCTTCTCCAGGGCGTAACCAATCAGCCAGGCGAACAGGAGCACGTGACCAAACAGCCCCATCACCATGAAGGACCTGGCTGCACTGTAAAAAGCTGTACAAGATACAGGTAGTTAATATCACCTCCAGCAGACAACTTTACATTATTACCCGGTACAGTTAATATTAAGTTAAGGGGGAGGGGGCATTTTCGCGCGACCACAGGAAATCTCCTATTGTATGGTGTGTTATACTGGATGGAATCGTCTTCACACGAAAAGCTTTACAATATATATGCTTACTAAATGTGGCCAATACATGACCTAAACCCAAGCTCAAACTATTGTCAATTATTAACTCTTTATAGAAAACAATAGTCATCGATATGAGGTTTAATTATTTATCTATGTGTTTTGGTGGTGCTTGGTTTCACCCTCTCCTTTGCTGGCGGTGCCCAAACACAGCAGTCATTATCATCATTTGAAGTCACAAGATATTTTCAGTTTCTCTTTTCTGCAAATCGTGTTGAGTCATTAGAAAGGCATTCCACCGGTCGACCATGTGGGGACAGGTCATGGTGTGCTGTGGGCTGTACTCAAAGCAGGGTCACCACTGTGACCCAGTCCCGGGACCCAGTAAATAAAAAAAAAGTTATACCACGTTGTATAACGTTTCTCAATAGCTTCTTATTGTGGCAAAACGTTATAATAACGTTAATTTTGACGTAAAATGACATATTTCTGTACAGGAGAGGAGATAGCTACGTGCTAAAAAGAATTGA
This sequence comes from Harmothoe impar, assembly GCA_947462335.1. Taxonomy (NCBI): domain Eukaryota; kingdom Metazoa; phylum Annelida; class Polychaeta; order Phyllodocida; family Polynoidae; genus Harmothoe; species Harmothoe impar. The sequence continues at coordinate 83,567,119 of OX381704.1, read as the reverse complement.
GAGAGAGAGAGAGAGAGGGGGGGGGGGAGAGAGAGGGGGAGGGAGATGCTTGTGTTATATGAATAATGGCTTTTTTTCTGAATAGTTGTTGTGGTATTGACGTGTAACCTCCATAGACATATTAACTTTTATTGGTGCCATATGGCTAATGCGGCTTAGTCTCTGGCACACTGCGGCTATACTTATAGCAGGACATATATCTACTACATGAGCTAATATAATGTCCGAATGGACTTAACTTTCATAATATGACATGTAGTTATCATTACAAGATAGGGGGAATAATCATCGGCATAAAAATGATTTTGAGATTTAGCATAATACCGTACCGTTACATTTAAGTGCCGGGTTTGAATAGGCGCCGGTCTTATATTAACACTGGGGATTGGGGAGCCTTTAGATATTTCTTAAATACTAAAACCTGATCTTGAATGAGTGCCTGTCAAGTGTGATCATGCCTCTACACAAACAGTACTTATAGTTAATGAATACCCAACGACACCATGGACTGGAATTCAAATTCTACAATTAAGAACAAGGTGAATATAAAGTAGGACGTGGACGTAAGTCACATGCCTCACACATACCCGTTGGACCACTGTGTATAATGGGGGTGACAATAATTTCAATACGGTTTAACACACGGGACCCACTGGATCCAGTGGGATTTGACATCTCATATTGCCAGACAGCAGGACCATTGCTGATTGTATTGCTATTTTAGCAGTGGCAGCTATTCTTTTTATACTTTAAACAACTGTCGGAACAGCTGAAATACACATTGTGAATCCATGTGGACTTATATGACCATATCAAATGTTTCATGGGTCACAGGTGTTATGTAGATAACATTGGTGATATTATGCATTAATGTTATCTGTAGTGGTAGTGGCCAACCCATACTATACATAGGCCTACTACTAGAATAATAACAACAGAACACATGGATGTAAACGGTGCATACATTATAGATGGTATTATTGTATGTAAAATAAATCATGTCATTTCTAAAGGCAACAGTTCAAATGAAATAATACATTATTACCCTTAAATATATCAACGTAGTAAACTCAATTACCTATCAATCCTTAATTTGAGCTTAATTAAATTACTTACGAGGCCATCCTGGTCCAATACAAAGGTCTTGATGTGAATTGTAGCGGCAGCTCTGCCAGAGCCCTACCTGCCAGTAAGTTCCGTTCTGTGTGTGTACAAGTCCCCAATGATTGGTCACAAATGATGTGAAAAACAAGGCATTAGACACGACCAGCAGGGCCAGGGCTATCCACACCCATAAGGAGGTAGAAAATATGCCCTTGGAGTCCAGAGATATGTGTCCTCTCATGATAGCCGCCTGTCGATCCTGTGAGTCTCCCGAGGCTACTGGGAGGAAGCTCGGTCTCTTGAAGCACATGGTGAGTTGATAGGCTCAGCGTAGGGGGGGGGGGGTGGAGGGTGTGCAAGGTACACAGCTCTCAGTCCATTCAATGTCAATACTGGAGGTCGGTCGTATCAGATAAGCACCGATATTAGTCATGGCACATCGTGTTTCTATACTGATAATTCCACGCGGAGGTGGCTGGTATTATTAGGTAACATGTGTGTGCTATAATTAATGTAGATTTATGGCACCGTTATACCGATAGGCATATATAGGGCACACTATTGTGGTGATTGGCAGGAGTAGCCCTGTGGGGTGGTGGTATATGTATTGTCATACCTCCTGTGGCATGCCACCATGTGTGGATCCATCCATGGTATATAGGTTACAACAATAGCACACTGTGGGTGTATGTCTATATTATCTATAGCCCGAAGGTGGTGAAGCAAAAAGGAGGTATTCAGTGCGTTCTTATAGCTTCACACTATATACATGCACCCACACAGATCTCCTGTTGATGGATGCTATAGGGGTTATAGTGCTAGAACTAGGACCAGGTTGTGGTATAGGGGCTGGATCCTGATGGTGTACAGATATGACCCTGGTGTTGTCTATGGTGCATGTGGGTGACTCAGGGCCCTGCTCCTGCACCTACCACCACCATGGTCTGTTGGGGGATCCTCCTCCTGGTCCTCCTCTCTGCCCTCCTCCTGCACCACACGTATATATATACACGCCTGACCTGGTAACCTGTTTCCTGTCACCCTGCAAGTCAAAACACACCAGCATTATTACTTAGTACATCCCAATATTACATATATAGATATACCACAATGTGCACAGGAATAGGAGCATGTAGGCATGGACATCAAGCAGATCCCCTTTCTACCTAATGCATGTCCGCCCTTGAGTAAAGTGATACTGTTCGTGACATATCCCTCTACATTGGCTGAACCCAAGGGTATGCATTTGTGTGCCATCTATAAATAGGTATCCAATGTGTAGGATATACTTACCTGCCCTTAATACCTCCCGTCTTCTGAGTCTCCTCTTATCCCATGCCAGGCTGAGACCATGGATATTTACAATATGCAACTGGCGGATTACTATACACTAGTAGTCGCTATATAATATATGATACTGTAACAAGTCGCTGGTATCATATGACATACCTCTGCCCCCACCTGTGTGAGTCCTTGATGCCTACACATGAAGGAAGATCACTGATCGATTATACCTGATATATTCTATCTGTTTACTTACCCTCACTCTGCGCCTGATTGGATTCTATCATAAGGTATAAGGTACCTGTGTGCATATACCTGGAGGCAGCAGGTATATGGGGAAGGTGAGGAGGAGGAGGGGTGTGTCACCGTCCACTGTAGGTGCATCCCACAACACACACCATCACTCTGTGTGGAGACTGGGTTGGTAAAAAGGTGTATGTGTGGTATATATGCACACACAGGGGGAGGAGGGATGATAGTCCATATTGACATAGAGTAACACATTGGTATTTGCTACACGTGGCTATAATAGGTTATTAGGCCAGGCTCAGTCAGATTTATCTCTATATACGATTAATTGGCTTTCCTCCAGATGGAAGATTCACTAACTATAGATAGGGCCAAACTAACCCTCTAAAGAGCCGCATAATGATGTAATGTGCTATGCTCTTTCATTGGGTGATCTATGAATGCCTTACAAGCGAGTTACTCGCCAGTGCTACATTCGTGCATCACTGCTATATCAACCAAGAATCGACATGATGTTTGAATACATCACTATAGCTATATCATATAGTGCTGCATTCATGCATCATGACGGCAATGAGAATGGCACATTGAAGAACTAGGCAGCCGTTTAATAAAAGACTTTAAAAGTCTGTCATATCTCCTCATATACTAGCTAGTAGAAATTCATTTATATATTTCTGATATATCGAATTATATCAGTTATATTCTAACACGGACACTACGGAGTGTGACCATTGCGTGACGTTAAATATGAAATCATTTTTTTGCGCAAGGGTCACCGTATATGACACATATGGTTACAGTGTAATGTTTTTATAACCTGGCTCGGTGATGATGTGCCATATGGGGTTGCTGCTTGGCAGACTGGTACATATTATGGCTCTGTTTAACCATTTGTGAATAACACAGTGCACCAATGCACAGTGCCCATGATGCATGGCTCCAGTTTCATCGAGGAACTCACCAGGGCTGCCGACTCTACGGGGTTGATACACTCCCGAATGACCCAATGCTCTGCACTAATGCATCGCTGGCGAGTTACTCACAAGCACTGAATTGGTACATCATAACAAAGGAAAATAAACGCAGACCGTAGCGGGTTATTTTAAGTACACACACGGCCATGTGTGATAGAATGTGATACAAGTGGAGATGATCCAGGTGGGGTGGGTCTGCCACCTGTTCACGGGAACACAGGTGTACCTGCCACGCCCCTCCTCCTGTAGGTTCAGATCAGTGGCGGCGGAACAGGGGGGGCCAGGGGGGCCAAGGCCCCCCCAACTTTAAAGATGGGGGGGCCAAAGTATGTTTTGGCCCCCCAACTTTTTGGGAAACACACTCAGAAACCCCTAGAAAACACTGGTCTCAAGATGAAATTCCTAAAATTTTCTCAAATGACAAGCTCAAACTCCATCAGAACACATTGATTTAAGTGTAAATTCTCAAAAATTTCTAAAGATCTAACAAACTACTCCGAATGTGCCAATTTTAAAGGGAAATTCCTAGATTTTCTGGGGGACTGCGGCCCCAAGACCCCTATTTGTGACTTCCTCCAACCAACACCCATTAGGTTTTGGGACCTGGGCCCCCCCAACTTTATCCACCTTCCGCCGCCCCTGTAACAGCAGATACGTGTGTATTGTATATATAGATATGTAGGGTATAAAGGGATAGACGTATACAAGTGATACCATCGTGTTAGTGTACATGGTAAGAGCATTAACCCTTTAAGGACCACAGACTACTGTAATATAGTGTGCCGTTTGTCGGTGTGATGCAGGGATACAGCTGGTGAGTCTACTTGCCATGCAGGCATAATACATTCATGCATCATGTAGGCCCTATTCAGGAGTGTACCAACCCCGTATGGTTGGCATGGTACGCGTCAGGGCTGCATTCATGCATCATGCCGATTAAGCATAGCATACCAAGGCACAATGCGGCACTTACAGGGTAAAAAGGCTTAGTTGCTTTTTATCACAAACTGTGAAACTGTAATTGATAGGTACTTGTTGATAACGACAAAGGGACAGAAATAACGAAGCAAAGGGCCACATTTTCGGTACAATTATTTTGCAAATTTAGACTGTATAAACCTAGGTGTCTATTGAAGATCGGAAACGTTCACATAGGCCGATGGTTCACAGACTAAAAGTATATGTCAGAAGTGGGGTTCGAACCCACGCCCACATTCGTGGACCAGAACACCCATAGACCTGTGCACACCTGTACAGGCAAGGACTGAACCTTGAGTCTGGCGCCTTAGACCACTCGGCCATCCTGACAGATTCTGATTGGCATCATTTTGATGATTTCAATACGTCAGTGTTGTAGTAGGTTGTCTTTGCCACTGGGGACCTTTAGCAAACCCAACGTAGGCAAATAAACGCAAACGTAGGCACTTTTACGTGCATAGGTAGCAATGGTAAAGACCTACGTTACGTCCACGTTTTATGAGCTTTTACGTGGTTACTTAAGGTCCCTAGTTCCATAGCTATGCCATGCCGTGGATTTTGTACACCATTTATGGTGCAACTTGTTGTTGACTTTCGGGTGGATTCCCTTTTCAATGAACATTTTATTGACGTAACTGTTGTATTATTTTGTGACTAGTTGTAGATATTTCCTGACACATCATTCTAGAAGGACGTGCTTACCATTCACATGAATAATTTATGGTCAATAAACCTCATCAAAAATACATGTTTTAGCTATAACTTCAAGTTGATATGGTATAGGGGCAGGAAATGTATAGGATGTAGGCTCGGATGTAGGATCGCCTGTTCTTATGAACGATTACATGGATATAATATGCAAAGTTGACTACTGCTGATTGCATGAATATAATACTATGTGCATGCATTGAAGTAATTTACTGAAAGGAACACTTTAACCATATCTCAATGCAGTGAATTCCACATAAAGTCACTTAAATATTGTTATGACTATTCCGTGACACTTACATGCATGTTATTAGTGCACTTGCATTCTTTAAAGGCACACTGAACCCACGACGTCATTTGCGTACAAAACTCGGCAGGGTTAGGTCCTGGGTTCAGTGCGCCTTTAAGGCCTCTCAAATTTAAAGTTAAATGCAAACATTCATGCAGTGGTGGGACCACATGTATGAAGATGTTATTGTTATTGTATCATATTGTACACTGGGGATCTTGCGTTTAGTTTTGAGGGCAATACAATGAGGCACATACAATTATATTATTTGATGTCAATAATTATTATTTTGACATTATATTGATATATATATGTTGACATATCGATAAATAGTTATCAATAATCGCCATTGACGAAAAGTCCTATTATCCACCCCACCCCCAGTTGGCAATGGACTCGTCCTTTATAGTATACCCATATGTTATGGATTCATGATGTGAACTCAATCATTTTCTGGACGTCTAAAAAGAGTTGCATGATTAACCTTACGTCGTGCTTTATGTCATAGAGTCTAATGTCCATGTACACATGTATATATCCACCATGTGCCAGGTTTCTATGGAGACGACCTACTTGTGGGAACCATGGCACTACATCGCCTAGACAGCAGTACTGAGAGCTGGGCGACCAGGGGGAGCAATGTAAACAGTGTTTCTATCTCTATACCACTATCTCTAGTTCCTCTGTACATAACTGTATTAGGAGGTCGTTGTCCTATATTCAATTGATTCTTAGATAAGCAGACAAGAAGAGACATGAACGAGGTGTGAGAGGAAGATAAGCATAAGTCATGTATATGTACAGCATCTAATATGATATTGACGATGTTAGAACCTATGTGTCAGAGTACATGTAGACATAATGCAGTATTTTACTATAGATGCTATGTATACAAATTGTATCTCAAGTGATAATGTCTTCAGAATTTCCATAAGCTATTAATCAAATCTCACTACTGTCATTCTCTGAGATATCACACTGCACATTGCCATACTGATAGTACATATAGCGATTGTTTTAGTTGATATACGTGGTGTTGATGTGCAGGTTGTAGTATCGGAATACAAAACCCCATACAGTAACACTAATACCCACTAATGCACAACCATCAGCACGTGCTCTGCACATTAATGCTAACCTACCTACTTCCTTGTTCCTCTTGCCGTGTGCCTATGTCCTCCTCCTGTCTGTGGGACGTTGAAAATCAGCAGAAAACACAGGAGAAATGTGAGTTTGGGCAGGAGAAGAGTGAAGGTGAATCTTCTGCACACACTTCAGCACACTCACTCCCCTTACCACTCTACACCCGCAGGGCCTCCCTCCTGCCGCCTCCTGTCTCTGAGCCTCAACACCTTGGGGTCATGGAGTTCGGACTTTGACCATATACATCCCTCTCCTCTTTCCCGCCGGTGCTGTATTACATTTTGCATACTGAGAGATTCAAATGTTCCTGGTGTTCCACTTTCTGTGATTCAGTCATGATCACTTGATCATGTGCATAAATCACAGGCATGCATTAGTACTGTAGCAGTACTGTGGTCTATAGACTCTATGTGGGACATCAAGTTACAAACACATTGAAGCATGGCCAACTGATGTACAGCTCAATATTACTTTACTTAATGATATACATTATTTGAAGTCATAATGAGATAGTGCCGGTCTCCTTGTGCACAATAGCCCGGAAGTTGCCTCTTTTAGATATATTGCAAGATATATTGCAAGCACCCGCAAAAAATGAAGCAAGGGCGTGGCAATCTCAATTTGGAAGTGCGTTTCTGGTCATTTTCCGGCTTTTTTTGACCGGCTTGACCGGCTCGACCTTTTGGTTTTGACCTTTTAATGATGCGTAAAAATATACATACTACCCTCACAATAGGGGTTATTCAATTTCATAATAATGTGGTAAATCCACAGTATGAAAATGGCTGTGAAACCAGAAGGGTCAGGAGAATTATAATTTTGTTTCAAATGATATTCGAGTCCTGGATCAAGTAAAAGGTGCTGTGCCATTAAAGTGGCATAATCAACGAGCGTATCCCACTCATAATTCTAGTAGGCCTACTGTTCTAGTCCACTTTGTGGATAAGTGCGAGTGGTGAGAATGTCCCTTTAACATTCCCCGTTTGGGAGTATATACGTTGGGCTGCCTCGATCACGTCTGAGAATGTCGGCTTAGACCACTCCCAGAAAGGCAAAAGTGTCCCTTACCCAAGCTGCAGAAACGAGGCAGACCAAAATCACGTTATACCCAGTTTTTTTAATCGATTATAGTGTATTATGCTTTTCTCTTATCGGGTCAACCCCCACAAAGGCCCCATTCTTCTTTTGTTCTCAATTTAGTGAGGGACTGGATTTGAGATGAACAGTTCTTTAAGTGTAAGTTTCTCGTTTCTAGGACTGCAAAACAAAAAAAGTCCTCGTATTTCTTCTGTATAGTTGTTGATCAGAACTTCTAAGGTTTCTGTAGGTACATACGACCTAGAGTAGTAGTGCTTGCAGCTATCCATTTAACATTACAGTACCAGACAGACATCCGATTTTACTAGTACTAGATCTACTTGGCAATTCTTTGATGGCCCTTTGCCATTCAAATTTCAATTGTTCATTATAGGAACCAGCGGACCATTCACAGCCAAAGGTCACACAAGGTGGGATCTATTTTAACCATGAATGTCATCGGAATGTATACTATTTTAACGAATAACCCATTTTCTCATAACACACAAGGGTTTTACCGACACTTTTATTTTGTAAACAGTTCTATCTCTATTGACTAACGTGTATACATGTACAGAGTACGGTTCGTATTGCTTACTGAAAATTAGGTCGATCAGATGTTAGATTATCCGAAATCTCACATCACGGAACTGCAGAAGAAAAAACGGTTGCCATATTCCTCTGTTGAATAACATGTTAGAACACAATCACAGACTACCTTTCAATATATTTCACTATAGGTCAAATCCCACAACGCGAAAAATGGGTGAGAAAGTGTTGATTATTGACATAAAAACAAGGGGCAACTGTTGCCAATATGATGAATCGCAACACTTGTCCCATGACAACGCTTGTCTCCAAATCCCACTGTGGTCAATAATAAGCAAGCAAGTGTTGCCTACAGGACTGGTTAATGGATCTGTTTGAGGGGAGTTACTTCACAGTATGATTTGTCTTCACTATTCCCTCTCAATCAGCCTAAAGATATTTGGAGTGTCCCCCCTATATAAACCAAATCGTTGACATATTCCAATAAGCAACATTTTCTAAGCCTTCTGGTGGAAAATATCTAACTCTTTTGATCCTTGTGATTTCTCAAATCACAAGACAAAGGCAACACTTTCTCACCGATTTGGGCCTGTCTTAGCCCAGTGTCCGTGAAAACGTGCCGGACACCGGCTATAGCCGGCTAAAAGGCTTCTGGACCGGCTGAACTGGTCCTACTGCCGGTCCAAATGACTGGCTGGATCTTTGGCTACATGTCAGTTTTTACGGCTTGTAAATCGGACCATTATTAAGGTCTCTAGAGAGAAAAACATTTTGCATAAATATTTTGAAAATCATTACTCTAGATTGTACATTTTACAATGTTTCAATAGGTATAATCAGGAAAGCTGTATTGATTCAATATAAATTCTTGCTTTATACATTTTCTTTTGAGATAATTATGAAAAGTGCCCTCAGGCATCCGGGCCTGCAAAATTGAAGCCCGTCCTGCGAAATAATAGATCTGCAGGCCCGAATGTCCTGCATGGCAAAAAAGTTTTCACAGAGACTGTTAGCCAATATAGGGCCCAAAATCGGCAATAAGACCAAATTACAACATTTTCTGACCCTCTCTCGCGTTGTGGGATTTGACCTTTAGGTCAGCCAGAGAGTCACCTAGGCTCGTGGGCTCCCCTAAAGAGGCAGTCTCGGGCCCTAACTGTACGTTTACAGTCTGGGAGAGTACTTAGGCCTATATACCTACACTGGACCACATACCATGCCACTGTGTAGGTCTACAGTATAGGCCTCCTGTATCAGCACTCAGCATATTGTGGGTTCGAACCCCACTCATGCCCAATTAGTAGTAATGGTGATATCTGCATAATGCATCTAAATTGAAATAATGTATATATTCCAACATTAAAAAGATGATATAACTATGTCACTAGAGGTGTAATTATGCTTCGAATGGTTTAAATAAATAACTTGAAAAAAATGCTACCAAGTGTGCCATGGTGGGGTTCGAACCCACACACCTCATTGAAAAATGATCCAGGATCCCGGATCATTTTTTCTAGATATAAATTCGTCCAGGCCCAGTACCGCCTAACGGCGGCACTGGGCCTGGAGAGTTCGAGGCTGCTAAAGAGGGGGGTCATTCTGGTGGCAACCTGGACTCCCCTTTGACGCTGTTTCCTCTCTGTGTGTGAAGTACAAGCATTCTATTAAGATATAGGGCGTCCTTGAGCTGTAAATACACCCAATTCACGCGATTGGATTAAATTCATAGCTGTCGTTACATTACAACACTGGCTGACAGGGAAATATCACGTGGCAATCATCTATAGCATTTTGGTATAGGGTAGATTCACCCAATGACGGACACACACCTGAAGTCAGACACTTTTGACCTCAGAATTCACAAGTAAATTGTTTAAAAAGGGGCAGAAAATTCGATTTAAAATGAAAGTTTATGTGTTTTTCTTGATTAATATGTAAGCAGAATTTATTTCACTAAGATTGATAGGTGTCATCCAGTGGCCAAGTTTCTTCTGTATCTCAGATACACTTCTACAAGTGTATCTCAGATGTATACATAAAGCTGAACATCGGCCCCACCGCTATGGTCATCACGCTATTGAAATGTCAATCAAGGCTGTAACTATTACACTGTACCTTAACTCGTGAACGTCTATGTCCAGATAATGGTTTCCACATAAGGTCAAATCCCACAACGCGAATGAGGGCTGAAAAATGTAGTTTATTGTGAAATCCTGAACACTTAGCCAATATTGGTTGGTTATATCGACTAAAACAAACCAAATGTTGGCTATAACCCTGGTCTAAGTCTTGTGATTATGATGAATAAGATAATCAAAACATTTAGATATTTTGCTCTGATTATGCTCAAATATGTTGCTTATTAGAATGTACCAACAATTTGGTTTATGCAGGGATTTGACCTTAAGGGGGTCACCTGGGGGAGTCATATAGCTCTCTCGGTCATATGTCTCCCCCAGGTGACCCCCTTAGGTTAGCCAGAGAGTCGCCTAGGCTCCCCTAAATCTGTAATAAAGAAAGCTTTCATGTCATAAGGTTGATATCAAAGAATAGCAAAATGGATAAGGAAACAGGGAATGCATGTGCCAGGTTTTAATTCGGGGTCTAACTTTATTTAACGTCATTCGATGTATCCAACTAGCATATTTCCAGGTGCTTTGGCAATTATGAGGAATGGTCACTGTAAATTAGCTTTATAGCTCTAAACACAGTAATATCCAACATGGAGCAGATATTGAGTCTCTGTAAATACGTGTATGGTTTAATTCATGTAGAATCACTATCATTTTCAGGCGAGGAATGTTTCTGAGCTTAATTAGCTACTGTTATTGAAAGGATGAATAATCGGGTTTGGTGCTCTCCACGAACTCATAAGGCCAACATCCACAAACCGTGGAACCCCTATGATTTAGGCTTGCCGTTAATTGGAACCCTTCATTATATGTATATACTCCAAGTTGCATTCAAACAAGCTTGAATTTCTGTAGTTTAAGGTCAAATCCCACAACGTGAAAAATGGGCCAAAAAGTGTTGATTATTTACATAAAAACAAGGGGCAACTGTTGTCAATATTGTAAATCACAACACTTGTCCCATGATCTTATGCCTCTCCAAATCCCACGGTGGTCAATAATAGGCAAGCAAAATGGATCTGTTTGAGGGGAGTTACTTCACAGTATGATTTGTCCTCACTATTCCCTCTCAATTAGCCTAAAGATATTTGGAGTGCCCCCCCTATATAAGCCAAATCATTGTCATATTCCAATAAGCAACATTTTCTAGGCCTTCCGGGGGCAAATATCTAACTCATTTGATCCTTGAGATTTCCCAAATCACAAGACAAAGGCAACCCTTTCTCACCAATTTGGGCCTGTCTTATCCAAAATAGGGCCCAAAATCGGCAATAAGACAACATTTTCTGACCCTCTCTCGCGTTGTGGGATTTGACCTTTAGACTGAATAGATGTAGTTTATACACATCATGCGGGATTATAGGTTCAGATCCAGTGGCATTAGCCCTGTGTCCACTAGCATATATAAAGCTGTTTGTCGTCCGTCAAAACATGAATTTGAATACAAATATGAAATACATGTTTTGTCTCCCTGTGGACACAGGTGGACGACAAAATTCTCAAATACAACAGTGGGATAGCAATTTGGGTGTGCTAAGAGTGGACGACTAAAGTGAGAATGTAGAAATCTAACTTATTTGATTTTTAGTGCAGAAATTGGGCAATATGCTCTTTATTCTATTATGATAACTCGTCCATGTTTGCCCTGGGCAGTCTGGGCAGCAATTTATAACGCCTAGTGGACACAGCATACCTGCAGTTAAAGTAGAATATATGTACAAAATATATTCCCAGATATGTACACATTGCTGGACGTCAAAATGATCATGTATTCCACTTTCCTTGTCGTATAGTGGACACAGGCCTAATGTAGGGATTGTAGACTCACATTAGGCCTATGTCCACTAGCATATACGAGGCCGTTTGTCGTCCTTCAAAACGTGAATTTGAATACAAATATGAAATATATGTTTTGTCTCCCTGTGGACACACCTTGACTACAAAATTCTGAAATACAAAAATGAAATACAAAAATGTGGACGTTAAAAGTGGACGTTAAAAGTGGACGTTAAAATATCTAACATGTTTGATTTTTAGTGCAGAAATTGGAATATATGCTCTTTATTCTATTGTAAAACCTTGTCCATGTTTGCCCTGGGCAGTCCGGGCAGCAATTCATAACGCCTAGTGGACAGAGCATACCAGCAATTAAAGTAGAATATATCAAGGAAATATATTCTCAAATACACACACATTGCTGGACGACTAAAAACTGAAATATTTCACTTCCCTTGTCGTATAGTGGACACACACCTAAAGGATATACTACGAGAATCCCTGGACGTCAGAGGCATCAATCCAAATCCTTCTAGTGTGCAGGTCAGACGTCAGAACAAGACCAAACCAGAATAAATTAGCACTTACCTTGTAATCCACCACCTGCACAAGGCAGCCACCAGGAGGGATCCTGAGGCTGTCAATCATAGATGTCACATTATTCTTACCAACTCTTTGATGCTGATATTCCTCTTGTACACGTTTTACATATGGAACAGTGTGGACAGCAATGTCAGCATACCCAGACTAAGTCTTGACCCTGTTCCTTGCCAGGGGGCCTTGTTTCTGTAAGGTGTGGACAGGACATGGGTAGTGTGTAACATGTCTTTCTGGACAGCCCTAGTTCTTTGGTTGGCCTGGTATAAAAACCACAGGTGCTGATCAGTTCTGCACACTTCTGGTTTTGCCACAGCACAAGCAAGTAGTCTTTCGAAGCTCATCTCAGCAACCATCACCATGATCAAGATCGCTCTTCTTCTGGTTATTGCCGCCGCCGTGGCCCAGGCCTACCCTAGTGGGTATGGATATGGTGGATACGGTGGACATGACTATGGGTATGCACATGGCAGTGCTGCCCCAAGGTAAGGATAACTCTGCCTGCATCAGGCTTATTTCCTCATGTCCTTGATAGTCATGGCACATTCAATGCGTATGATTCCTGTTGACAGTGACTTGCAAACTCTTTTGATCAGAGAAACTCTGCTTTCTGTATGAAGGCAGCACCAGGATTATTTTCGCTATTCTTTAATATTCAGAGATTCATGCCATGGTTTTATACTTTATTTGACCAGGCATTCAGTGCTATATTTAACCTCGTGCTGGTATCCTTGGCAAAAGTTAGATTGTATTATTATCTTGTTTACATTTTATCTGATGATATCAAATCATCGCATGATTGATAAATTTGTAGAGATTTCCTACCTGCCATCTCATCATAATCCTATTCCTGGTTAAACCATTGACCTGACCTGAATTGTGTTCAGGCAATGTGTTCTGAGAGTACACTAGACTATAATATGCTCTACTATCTCTGTTCTAGCTTCAACGAGCGTGCTGTGAATAACTACCAGGCACACCGCCAGCTGGCTGTCAACTACCGTGCTGTGGCTAATGGAGCTAGTGATGGCACTGCTCGTTATGAGGGAGTTCCCGGCACTGACCACAGCCGTTTCAACTATGGCTACAACCGTTATTGAGGTAGCCATTGGTGGCCATAAGGGTCCCTGCCATGGTGATTGAATACACCCTTTATGAATGGGATAATAAAGTTTTAAAAATATATCATACATTTTTGTATTAATAACTTATATCCATAATGAATCAATCATCCATGGCTCTACATTATGCGTGACAGCAGCAGAGTCTCCTTGTGGTGTAACCGTAAGATAATTCATTTCGGGGCTTCCAAAGTGTACAAATATTTTGGGATAATGACAGACGGAGATGCATCCTTTTGAAGCAATCTGATGTGCTTTCTAAGACATACGGTATGGCTGTATAAGCATGTAAGGGGATATCTAGCAGCCCTACTGCTAGTCAAAGTTGGTATCCCAAATGCAAAACTGACCTCCGTCAATAATTAGCTGAAAGCCCTGAATATATAAAAGTATATATATATATATATATATATATATATATATATATATATATATATATATATATATATATAAGTCAGATCACAAGTGCGGCAAAGGAGATGGTCCCAAGGTCTAGTTGTGGCTTAAATGCAAGTTTTTGTTAGTATAGTACAGTACTAAATGTGCCATAATCAGAACCCCCTGTGAGGATTATAGAATTATATCATATTCTTTGGGAAATACACAATTTATGAGTGTGTATACACTCATTTCATCAGCCATTTCCACTAGGTGGCGTTACCATAGGAGAGGCTAAGATTCTGTCCCAGGGTGGGCATGTGTAAGGTCACCAGAATAGGGGTGGGGACCTTGCTCAACCCCTAATCAACTATCTAAGGTTGTCTCATTATCATATGCACAGTGTTAAGATAATGTCTTTAACAGCAGTTAGCAACCCCTGATAGAGGGATTTAAGTGCTTTTTAATCATGCTGATGGTCATCTGTGGCATTTGGTGAGGTCCAGCATCCCTGTGATGAGCAATACCAGCCCTGGATAATGTGCTCTAATGACATTTTAATGAGGCTGCTGTACTACCTTCTCCACCCCTCTATTTTCAACTAGTCTCCAGAAGACACTCATATTCATGGTGGTCTAAATCATATTTTGATTGAACCTGTTTCATAAATATTTCTATGGTGGGTACATACACTATCTCCCTGTACACCCCTGAGATTTCTAAGGGATGGGCCAATTCTTTCCATCAGAAAAGGGCACGGGCGTGAGAGGTGTATTCTTCCCTATAGTAAACCTATGGGGTCTTTAGGCTGGTTCACAGGGTTGCCCTGGTAGCCACCTATCATGCCCACCCTGACCTCTAGTGGAAACGCCTGATGAAACCAGTGTATAGAGTTCACCGTAAAATGTTTTTTCTGTGACTTAGTATATTAGAATCGGTTAGTATATTATATACTTACGAGGAGAATCATTTTAAACCAACTGTAAGACATGTTTCCAACACAACAAAATAGACTTGATTTGAGCCTTAGGCCAATAGAATTTTCCCAAAGTCTAGGTCTGGCTGATTCGCAAGTAAGGCTTATACTATATGCGAGAGTTTATGGTACCTATCTTTTGAGAAGGGTACATAATTTCTGATACCAAAAGTCCTAAATGATTCACTGTAAGATGTGTAATAACCACCAGTTCCACAGCTTTGTTGTCGAAAATAAGTGGCCATAATTCACGAGTACTGTGCACGGATACTTTTTGGGCTTATCTATTATTTTAGGAGTAAAGCTCCGATTTATCTTCTTGGTTATTCATGGCTGACATATCAGAATCATTACTAAGGCAACTGTCCAAAGTACCCATAAACCATGATGGTTTCTTGCCTATATAGTATCAGAATGTGAGTTATTCTGAGGGTACGGGGCCTAATCTTAAAAAATTCAAGGAGAAACGGATTATACTACTTACTCCTACTTTTCACAACCACTGAATGCCTGTTGACAAGGCTCTCTATGTTGTTGTGTACCATGGTTACCTGACATCTCTGACCAATCAGAGGGCAGGGATCTAGTCTATGACCTCACTTCCTGAACGCGATTGGACACATTCTCACAGCTGAGTGTTGGTTAATTTATTTTTTGATTGGCTTTTTGTTTTTCTTGTTTGTTTCTGTCAAGAACATATATATTCCAATGATTTAGGCAGTGAGTTGATGGTACCTTAGTCATCTTCGCATACTGAGGGCAAGATGGGGTACCATTAGGTGGATTTTCACGGGGGGTTTTCATGTTTTATTTTTTGGTTTGTAAAAGTTTAACTCACGTTGCGAAAAACTGAATATCCAGCAATATATTTTGTTGGAGTATTCATTACACCTATTTGACAGCCATAAGCCTCCTCCTTCAGGTGGTAGGCCACCCTATAAAGCACTAGTGTGCTAGATATGCGTGGGTTGGCCCACCTGGGCCCAAAAGATGTGTCTGTCCTATGCAATTAGTACAGTGGCCCAGGAGGGTCAAATCTTTTTGTAATTTTGAAATTTCAAATTCACTTCAACTTGCAAAAAATCAACTTGAGTTGAAAGTGAAAACTCTAACTTCAACCATTTACTGTCACCTGTCAACTGTCAATTCAAGTAAATCAACTTGTGACTGCTATCTTTCAACACTACATTAAACCAAAAACAATGCAAATGTCAAAGTTGAAAGTGAAAACTCCAACTTCAGTCACTTACTGTCAACTGTCAACTGTCAATTCAGGAACAACAGCTTGTGACAGGTATCTTTTACCACTGTAGGTCACTCCATGTGTCCTATGGTATGTTGCAAAGGGTTCTACAAAGAGTTCTGCCACACAGTGTGTGACAAGTTTCATACAAGTGTATGACAAGTGTGCGACAAGTGTGACAAGCATGTGACAAGCATGTGACAAGCATGTGACAAGTGTGTGACAAGTGGTACACAAGTGTGTGACAAGTATAACATACATATGGGAGCATGTGATAAGCATGTGATAAGCATGTGACAAGCATGTGACAAGCGTGTGACAAGCATGTAACAAGTGTGTGACAAGTATGTGACAAGCATTTGACAAGTGTGTGACAGGCATGTGACAGGCATGTGACATGCATGTGACAAGCATGTAACAAGCATGTGACAAACATGTGAAATGCATGTGACAAGCATGTGACAAGCATATGACAAGTATGTGACAAGCATGTGACAAATATGTGACAAGTGTGTGACAAGTATATTACAAGCATGTGACAAGTGTGTGACAAGTAGGTGACAAGTAGGTGACAAGCAGGTGACAAGCAAGTGACAAGTATGTGGCAAGTGTTTGACACATTTGTGTACTTTTTGTCACCTACTTGTCACCTACTTGTCACCTACTTGTCACCTACTTGTCACCTACTTGTCACCTGCTTGTCACTTGCTTGTCACTTGCTTGTCACCTGCTTGTCACCTGCTTGTCACCTGCTTGTCACCTGCTTGTCACCTGCTTGTCACCTACTTGTCACACGCTTGTCACACTACACATAGGTGCCACATTGTGAGTTTTGATACACATTGATACAAATTATGACATTCATTTGTATCACCATGCTTATCCTCATGCCAAAATTAGCCACATCAACAGTTAGATACTAACTTTTAGCCAATCACCCTGCTGTATTCCATAAAGGAATGTAGAATAGTACTGTACCCATACAGGACAGGCCAAGATAATTCAGTTTTCATCCAAACAGGTTTTGGCTGTCTTGTACCCCTGTGCCTTCCCTGTCTGGTATTATTCTGCTGTAAACAAAACGTAGGATAAGAGGTTGAGAGTGGTATCATCTAGTGAGAGATAGGAAAACTATTTCGAGCCAGCTTGGGTGATTGGGAGGCTGCCCTGTCACCATGCAAGATATGACTTCCCTTATAATAGTAAATGTAAAGACCAGGTAGTTTTGTTTACAGAAATTGTGTTTAACATCTGACAATACAGATATTCTTTGGATAACACAATTGCTTGCTCAACTAAAGCGTTGGAATCAGTTTGAGATGCATAGGATAACGGTGTTTGATATTACTGCAAGCTTGGCCATTTATGAAGCCCTTTCTGGCAGCTACGTAAAAAAAAACACTTAAAAGAAATGCAAAAGTTTGAATGTGTGAAACTTGATGATACATGAGAACAAAATGAGTTTCTATTCTGACAGGTTTCATGGGCATGGCAATCTGGTTAACGGTTCCTTGGCTCATGTTCTAACATGTTATCTTGTTGTCAGGGCGATGAAGCATCCACAATAAAGCAGCTAACATATTCCTTAGCCAGAGGGCCATGCCAAGAATAAGTGTTACAACAACAGGACATCCTGACCATGCTATGTTAACATCAAGAAGAGAAATATATTAATAAAGAGAGAGCAATTGGCCCTGATGTCTAGACAACAAGCTGGTTGGTCTGCATGTATATATAAGGAGGAGATGGGAGAGCTTTAGTCACTACCAAGCCACCTCCAGTTCATTCAAAGTCTTCCCTGACCAGTCCAAGTAACCAGCACCATGATCAAGATTGCTCTTCTCCTGGTTATTGCCACTGCCATGGCCCAAGCCTACCCAAGTGGATATGGATATGGTGGATATGGAGGTGCCCCAAGGTAAGGAAGACTTTACCACTACCTTCTACTACAGAATGTATAAAATCATTGATACAATAAGGAACCATTTTACCAATTCATGCTTTTCGAATCTCCAGGCATATTTAAAAATGCATCTTTTCTCTTGCTCCTCGGCTTTACTTCCAGAACTCTCTTGGCATATTTATCTTGCACACAATATTCTCTAAATGTTCTAAACTATCCATTAAACTATATCATGCTTTACTGTAATTTCTCCTAGCTTCAACGAGCGTGCTGTGAATAACTACCAGGCACACCGCCAGCTGGCTGTCAACTACCGTGCTGTGGCTAATGGAGCTAGTGATGGCACTGCTCGTTATGAGGGAGTTCCCGGCACTGACTACAGCCGTTACAACTATGGCTACAACCGTTATTGAGGTAGCCATTGATGGCCAAGAGGGTCCCACATGATTGGACACACCCTTTCTGAATAGGAATAATAAAGTTTTAAAAATATATAACACTTCCTTTGAATTCCATAATATATCAATTATAAATCAATCATCCATGAATCCATGCAAAACATTGATCACACTAAAACTTGAAAGGCGATAGAATGTTTCAATACTCTAGTTCTTTACACGTATTTAGAATATCCAGTAGCTGAAAATACTTCTACCTATTGCTGTGCCTAATGGCTGGCTATGGTCTATTGATCTCAATTATGATTTTGATCTCAATCTCAAAGCTACAGTTTGTTCAAATGTTGTTCAAATAACTAATGTGTCATACCGAAACATCTAATAGTTTTGTTAGCCCTCCATCACATTATACATTAGGTTATGCTCAGAACCATGAACATCTATTGGGGCTGAAAAATATGAGATCTACATATCTCAAATGTTCACTGATGTGTACGCCCTTTACACATTGTACAAAAATGTAATAATATTACAGTGAAATCTGATATACGAAACTTCCTATTATAAGCTTTCCATTAGCAAAATGAGTTGCCCATTCTCTCTTTATTTAGTATTGGTTATAAGGAACAGTGCTTTTAATGAGCAATTTCGCCTTCCAAAAGGCCCTCCTTATAACGAGATCAACCATGATGCACAGAAATCTAAGCCATCACATAAAACGCCCATATATTTTCCAATACTGAAAAAAATAATTTTAAAGTTACAGGTCATGGCATTCTGGGTGAAAATAAAATGCTTTGGTAAAGGGTAGGAATAATTATCATTATTTTTGTAGCCTCTTTTTGGCTAAAAAATAGTATTCAAAATTAAGAGAATTTTCTCAGAGAATGGTTCGGATCATTTGCTGACTTCTAAAAATAATTTTGGGCCTTTGAAGTTAAAAAATAATGATAAATCGGTCGAAATCTCACATTTAAAGCCGAAAGAAAGTCTAAAATTGCTACAACCAGGGTATAGAATGGTTATATTTTATGCCCTTGCTTCTTTTACACAACGCGATGAGATCATTATCACTCTAGATAATGATTAATTGGTAAATCATTTTAGTGTTCTAAATTGTGATGAAAATAGCAAAATCATTGGTTAGAAATATATCAAATATGTGGCCAAGTGAGGGAAAACATGCCTCTAGGGTGGAAATAGCTTTTCAAAGTTTATGTTACAGGCTTTAAAATGAGATATCTTGAGCTAAAATATCCCAAGTAGTTTTGCTGTAACTGCTTGCCGAACCGGGGTTGGTGTGTACAACTGAAAATGGCAAATAAGCTCTAAATCCACTATATCCTATTATGAATACTAATAATGTAAAAAATACAGTGTTTTTTTTTAAATAACCAAAGACATCTGATGTTTTTATCATAAAATTGGTTCTAGAGGGAATTTCTGAGGTCTGTTTTTGATTCCAAGTTCCTTGTGAAATTTTCAAAAACATTTGTGTCAAAAAGATCCAATTTGGAATAATGGAGTGTTTCCATGGCAACCAGAAATTGTCATATATGCCAATTTTCCATGTTTCCATGGCAACAAATGTTCCTCTTGCATTCCAAAAATGGAACTTTTCAGTGGAGATGGAATAATTCTAAGAATATTACTGGATTCCCCATGAAGAATTGGTCTCGAGCATTTTTTTGTATATTTTTCAGTCTTTTACTCATATACTGCCCCCTGGTCAGCCCTCGTGGCCAACACCAGTACTAAAAATCCCCCCTGGAGGCACGTTTTCCCTCACCTGGCCACATATTCAAAGTCCTATAACACACTCAATTTTGCTCGAAATTTCCCAATGTTTTACCAAGACCTAGTAAGCACGTATACGGTTATCTAATATTAACTCATTCTGATACATTTAGCCTATATCTGCAGATACTTGTGCAGTGTTCCATAATCAAGAGGTAACGATCCACCTTTTAAGAACCGGTTAGTTTCTGTGATATTCCACTTTGAGTTTTACCGGGCCCATAATATGATGCTATAATTATTATACACGTGTAGAGTTTGACCTGAATATGCATGAAATAACATCCTAGAGTAACTAAAATCTCAATAAGTATGTGGTTCAAGCACATTTTAAAGGTTTTTGGTCATTAGAAAATGAGAATCCTTGGTGCATCTGTTCATCTGCCTTTTTCTGCCATGACCTTCAAATCCCAAGATGCAGATTATAGGGCAGATCTTTTACACTATGTCATATGATTACATCCCATAAATCATGAATCAAAAAACGTCTGTATTTGTATGTTCAATTGTAATAAAGATTCTCACGATTGAGAATATGTAACTGGAAGTTTTGTACATCATATCATTGCAAACGAAATTTAGAATTCTGCCTTATGGTTTCAATTATTGCATATTTCAGAAAGTTAGAAGCTGATAAACTATCCATAAATGTTGTCGGAACTTTTTGAATGCCACTCTCAGAAAATCTATTCAAACTCAAAATTTGTTTAGAACAAACTATTACCTGTTTTGACTGAGGGTGTTTTGCAGGTTTCATGTACACTGTGTTTGGATTAGTGTATCCTGTGCTTATGCCCAGAAACACACAGTCAAGGCAATGGCAACATCCACTACAAAGAAAGTAATGTATCCCCTACCTAGAGGGCCATGCCAGGAACAAATGTGACAACCTCTATGCAGCTTTACACTGCTATGTTAACATCAAGACAAGAAATGTAAAAGAAAAAGATGGCAATAGACGTCTAGACAGCTAGCCCTCCATGTATATATAAGGAAGACGTTGGAGACCTTCAGTCACTACCAAGTCACCACCAGTCCACTTCAAGTCATCATTGTCCAGTCTCAGTAACCATCACCATGATCAAGATTGCTCTTCTTCTGGTTATTGCCACTGCTGTGGCCCAAGCCTACCCTAGTGGATATGGATATGGTGGCTATGGAGGTGACTATGGGTATGCACATGGCAGTGCTGCCCCAAGGTGAGGAAGTTTTATCATAATGAGCCTTATTTCTTTGCTACAAAATGTGTGCATGGTGGATACTACAGTGAAGTGTATACAAACCTCCAATTTACTCAATTTGACTCTTGAGCTCAGCCAGCCACCAAGGGCATACATTTATTCTTTTGAATAATGTTCTAAAATGTTCACCAGACTGTGTCTACTGTTCTTTTTCTAGTTTCAATGAGGCTGCTGTGAATAACTACCAGGCACACCGCCAGCTGGCTGTCAACTACCGTGCTGTGGCTAATGGAGCTAGTGATGGCACTGCTCGTTATGAGGGAGTTCCCGGCACTGGCCACAGTCGCCATGGTGGCAACTATGGCTACAACCATTACTAGGGTAGTCAATGAGGTTCCTGGTGATTGAACCACTCTTCAAAAGTGGGAACAAAAGTTCAAAACGTATTTGAAACTCTTTTTCTATTGAAACTTTAGGTTATTAAATGCAATAAATCCACACTTCAATTCTTTATACGCTATCTTTATTCTCACTCTAGTTTGGGTCATCACACATTCCCTCAAGTTATATTCATAGAAGAAATGATAATTCAAGGAATAAGAATTCACACTGGCATCGAAAAAGGGGTGGCAATGCAGGGGGACCGAGCCCCCAGCCACCCCGATATGACAAGCGGGTACTCTATACATCCTATAGGGCCTCCACAAGCGATACCCTTGGTTCCTCGTGCACACCTGATACATAGTCTCAGCTACTGTCAATAGAAATTCCATCAGATCAGTTATACGCCTTTGCCATTGCATATAA
This sequence comes from Harmothoe impar, assembly GCA_947462335.1. NCBI lineage: Eukaryota > Metazoa > Annelida > Polychaeta > Phyllodocida > Polynoidae > Harmothoe > Harmothoe impar. The sequence goes on along the minus strand of OX381704.1, from coordinate 83,544,452 downwards.
AAATAAGGATAAAACTGAGTTCATCAAAACTATATGGAAATTCCATGAAACTTGTCATATATCTACAACCTGTAATCAGTACCCAGATCAAATATATGGGTAATTGACCATGCCATATTGAAACTTCAGCTTTCGATATATTGAGAATCTTGACATAGAATATGAGAGTATGTACCCTCTACCAAACATAATGATAAGTTGAAACCATATCTCCCCTGTAATATATCAAAATAGCGGAGTTTTTGATGAACTAAAAAAATACTATTCAACCTGTCATCCAAATAAAACAGTCTAAACTATAACCATGGATTATTGACTATATACCATCTGTAGGCCTTGCAAGATGCAGACACTTACCTGGGTAGCTCAGTTGCCAGTAAGCCTGCCTCTAAATCTGAAAATGGAGGGTTCGAACATGACCCCATACAAAACACACCAGGGGGCTGATGAGCTTCTAGATGTTCTGAAAATGTCTGCTGTGTAGCGCTACCAGTGTTCAGAAAATGAATTAGCTCTTTTATCAAAGAATGTTTCATGTATGGTCCATAATTATGGTGGGAAAGGGCTACCATCTTACGACTGTAGTGGTTAGTGATGCATATATCCTAGGGCACTACTTATAATAGTACCAGTTAGTCTGCCCTGCCATCTGGTATTTAGTTCCTGCACTACTCTCATTGCCCATCCCTTCGTCAAAAATACAAAGAGCTGGTGCCTAGTAAAGGTGTGCTGAGCCAGTTTAACAAACAGAAGATGGTTTGAGCATGAAATCCTGGGCATATCGTATAGTGTATAGAGAAAATAGTTTTTAAAGGGAAAAAGCCCCCCAAAATCTAGTCTCTAAGAACGTATTACTAGAAACTAAGTTTTTGGCAGATTCTTCTTCTTTATCTTTTAAATTATTAGCCTTTTTCTTAATTTTCAACATATTTTTGGTTGAAGGGAATAAGACTCCACTCCCCTCAGCGGCATAAATGATAGTCTAACTTCAGGAAATGGCATTTTAAGATGAATATCAAAGAACATCTTGATATTTCTATTTACTGTAGGAATTGATAAATCATTCTGATGAGACCATTGTCAATGCTGCAATTTGGGACACCTTTCTGGAACTTTCGAGGTAAACATTTTTTTAAAGAATTAAAGAATCCTACCTACCCTCGATTGTTGGACCACGTTGCCCGAAACCCGCCTGAAACACACCTTCTTTTTTTTACCTATAAGCTATCCAGAATCCATTTCATAATTCATCATCTAGTTTAAATCAAGTCAATTCAATTATCATATTCAACTTCAACATCCATTAATCCATTAACCACGTTTTCTAGACATAGAGGACCTTTCTATAATGAAAAGAAGTATGGTATGTTGTAAATAATAGTACCAGTTAGTCTGCCCTGCCATCTGGTATTTAGTTCCTGCACTACTCTCATTGCCCATCCCTTCGTCAAAAATACAAAGAGCTGGTCCCTAGTAAAGGTGTGCTGAGCCAGTTTAACAAACAGAAGATGGTTTGAGCATGAAATCCTGGGCATATCGTATAGTGTATAGAGAAAATAGTTTTTAAAGGGAAAAAGCCCCCCAAAATCTAGTCTCTAAGAACATATTACTAGAAACTAAGTTTTTGGCAGATTCTTCTTCTTTATCTTTTAAATTATTAGCCTTTTTCTTAATTTTCAACATATTTTTGGTTGAAGGGAATAAGATTCCACTCCCCTCAGCGGCATAAATGATAGTCTAACTTCAGGAAATGGCATTTTAAGATGAATATCAAAGAACATCTTGATATTTCTATTTACTGTAGGAATTGATAAATCATTCTGATGAGACCATTGTCAATGTTGCAATTTGGGACACCTTTCTGGAACTTTCGAGGTAAACATTTTTTTAAAGAATTAAAGAATCCTACCTACCCTCGATTGTTGGACCACGTTGCCCGAAACCCGCCTGAAACACACCTTCTTTTTTTACCTATAAGCTATCCAGAATCCATTTCATAATTCATCATCTAATTTAATTCAAGTAAATTCAATTATCATATTCAACTTCAACATCCATTAATCCATTAACCACATTTTCTAGACATAGAGGACCTTTCTATAATGAAAAGAAGCATGGTATGTTGTAAATATGGCGCTGTGGCTTGTGACTCCCACTGGTATCAAAACCTGTTGCTTGCCCCCATCCATTGTTATCCTTTTAAACTATTTTTGTCTCAAAGTTTTTCTCACTTGACCCCTCATGAAGGGTCAACTGCCAATGGCTCTGCTGTGGCACCACTTTACTCCGTACTGAAGGGAGAGTCAAGAGCCAATGGATATAATTGGAGACCCTGCTACCAGATCCATCTGTTGACTCTGTTAGCATTGTAACACCAATACATTTCTCAGTGTAATAGTTTGCACAAAAACAGAAGTTGTCAGCAAAAGAAATGTTATTGTGGAGCCAGTTACTGAGTGATAATACTTATCATGATTCAGGTAAGGTATCCCCTAACCACAGGACTGTGCCAAGAACAGGTATGGTGCCACACCGCAATGTGTTGGCCCCCTAAAGGACCACACAGTGCTTTATTGGGCTATGCCCTTTGTCATCATGATGCAAGGGTGCAGCAAGTATGGGTAAGGGCTACATTTATGCATCATTGTGACCCTTCAGTGCTGTATCAAGCCTGCATTGCGTCTGAGCGTGGCATTAATCCAGTACTTGTGACTCACTCGCTACAGTTGATTTTATGCATCATGATGATAGAGGGCATTAAAGCACTAGGGACCCCTAAAAGGGCTAACATCAACTAACATCAATACAAATAATAGAAAAGACCAATGAGCCTTGGTGTCTAGACTGCTAACTACCTGGTTCTATCTGATATATAAGGAGGAGATGGGAGAGCTTCAGTCACTACCAACCCACCAGTCTTCATCGTCCAGTCTCAGCAACCATCGCCATGATCAAGATTGCTCTTCTTCTGGTCATTGCCGCCGCAGTGGCCCAGGCCTACCCAACTGTCTATGGCCATCACGGAGGAGTCCCAAGGTAAGGTTTGGGTAGATTGATTCAATTATAAATCTGAAAACTTTCGACTGGTTTGTAATATTATAATGTACACCGATACCACTCTCCTGAGACTGTTGCTTTTGCTTTTGCAGCTTCAACGAGTATGCTGTGAATGACTACCAGGCACATCGTCAGAATGCTGTCAACCACCGTGCTGTGGCCGTGGGAGCAGGTATCGGCACTGCTCGCTTAGGTCATGCTGGCATCTATGGTTACAACCGTTACTAGAAGAACCATATTACCAGCACATTGTCTGCGAAATCAATAAAGCAATTGAAACAATATCGATTTCCATTATCATTGTCGCATTACTTATCGTTGCCTCAATTACTGTGATGAGAAAACCCTCAGAAATAATTGATGTCTTACTCAAACGTAATGGCTTCTTATACATTTTAACAAACACTTCTTTTGACAAACATTATCCTTGCAATGTGAATTTTATTTGAGCATAAGTGTTCACAATTTGACAATGGCATAATTCCAGTAAACATCAGTTATACAGTGTTACAGCTATCCTTAATCCAGAGGCCTGCCCTGGCTTTTTATAATAGAATAACTTGTCTGTTTTTTATTCATAAATGTATATTGATTTAAACCATCACCTTTTATATAGATATAACCGTTTATCTTACATAAATGTGTCTATCGCATATATCGACTATCTAACATTTTGTGCGCATTCGTTTTCAGTGATACATTAACAAGTGTCCTCATTCTTTGGTTCAATATGTATATGATGCATAATATGTTGTGTCATGGCTAAATTATTGCAGTTGACTCTGCCATCTGAGTACTTCTCTCAGGTTCAACATAATAGTCATGTAATATATGTTACGTATGTTCACATAGACCTTGGTACTCATGGCACTGTACAGGGGTTATTCCTACCACATTCTTTCTCCCTTAAAAACAAGTATGTCCAATCTCTTTTCCTGTGTGTTTAGGCAGATATTGATATCTCTTACTATTTCTCTCATTTGCAGTCTGCTTGGGAGAGAAGTCCCTCCGCTACCAGCCTGCATAGGGAAGATGTCTGAAATCACTTTCCATTTCCAGCCTTTTTAGTGGGGAATAGCGCCTCTTTAGGGTCGGAGCACGGAGAGCTAGGTGCACTGTTGAGGCCATTAACCCTCGTTTCCTGTGTGCTTCCGGTGTCCCCAGACTGCCTGTGTCGCCGGATGTAAGTGTTCTTGGAGCCACTTCCTGTGGCGTTCTTGCCTCGTCCCCTGGAGCGTTTACAGGTGAACATGTCCTTGATCTCCGCCCTAAAGGACGGCCCACTCACACAATATAACAGGAAATTCACGGCATGGTTGATAATGTCCAAGGTGTATAGGGTAGGGTAGATGATGGTAGTTTTAGGCCTGAAGCCTACAGTGAACACCACCTGGTAGAGGGTCATTGGCAGGGTGAGAAGTATGAATGACACACTCATCAGTACCAGGATGACCGTTATGGACCTGGACTCGGTGGTCCCTCCAGCACCGCGGCAGTTCTTGGTGGCCTCCTTCCTGAGCTCCTCACTGTAGAAGAGCATGTAGATGAGGATGCTGTTACAGGTGCCTAAGATGACCGAGGGGATGAGCGAGTAGAAGAGCAGGTCGGCTATGTTGAGCAGGGTCCGTCCTGGGTCACCAATGTTCTGAGTCCAGAAGCAGATGCCATAGTAAGGGTGCACCTCGACCACCACAAACATGTAGGAGTAGAGCAGGAGGATGACGCTGATGACCACTCCTGTGCTGATTAACGCCTGCCGCCGTGTAGACAGTACACTAGCCAGGTGTGGGATGCTCATAGCCAGCAGCCTCTGTACAGTCAGCACCACCACTAACCAGGCACTTATAGCCCTGGAGGACATGACAACATACTTGGCCATCTTGCACCCCACATTGGACAGCCCCTGGATGTCAGGTCCACCCAGGTACTTAATGGTCAGGGACACCATGGTGTTACTCAGGAGGAAGATGGAGTCCACCACAGCCAGGGCTAACAGGTACACCGAGATGTTGCGGGAGCGGAAGCGTTTGCGGGTAAGGACTGCAGCGGTCATGGCATTACCAGCCAGCCCGAAGACGACCACTATTGGGGTAGCCACCACCACAAGGTACTCAGCACTGCCCAGGCCCATCCTGCAGCCGACAAGGTGTGTGATATATGGGGTGAATTTGATCCTATATCCTGACAAGCATTGGAAAATGTTCAGGTGAAAATGTTATAGAGGCATTGTCTCAATCGTAGTTTACCCCGCAAGTCAGCAGACGCAGTTGTTCTGGAAAATAGTAATTGAACATTTTAGAGCAGTTAACCGATGTGCAGACTTATGAATAAATATGGTGGGGGAGTTCAGGGTTTTTAATAACAGGGGCGGAGTGGAATTCTGTCTTCCCATTTTAGATCACATGTATATATATATATATAGATTATCTCTCAAGTAAGATATCATGTTGAGTACAGGCCTCCTCGCCCGCTATATTAGAAAGTTGTTATCAATAATTTAAGATAGTATGGTAGGCCTATATAGCATATACAATTCATATTTTACATTTTTAGTAGAAAGCAGGAGGATACCTCCTCTTTGATCTACATATCCGGTATCAAGTATTTAGACAGGTGTTTCATTTTCTTTCTGTGTGACATGTGGAACAGTTAAATAGAAAAGAGTGGAAACTCCTCACTCTACCCAGTCCTGGTCAGTAGCATTTACTATCCTATACTATATCCCAGTTATACTTTGTGTTTGGGCTGCTACATATAAGTGTAACTTAATGAATGTTTTTACCTTCGAATAATATAGTAGATAATACCCACTCCATAAATGAGTCTGATAAAACAGTCGTTTTCGGACTCTTATTGTACTCTGCATTTATATAATCAGTAACCAGCAGCTTCGCTGCTGCACATAGGCCTGCCTGTCTCGGTTAGGGGTGAGCTGACCAACGTTTAGCGGGAGAACAACATGGCGCAGGGCGGGAACGTAACTACCAACCAGGACCCAACAAAATCGCCTCAGGTGAACTGCATCGTATCGTTATTAATGTGTTCCTAACTAACAAGGTTGCATGGAACACCTGCATCTAACTCAGTAGACAGCACTTAGCCCTCTATCAGCATGGTGCCTGGATGCAGCCATGAGAAGTAGTAATCTCTAGTGATGCATTCATGCATAATGTTGTATTAGCTGGACTCCTAAATGACCAGAATAATGCATCAATACAATACATAATGCAAGTGACCTGTATTGATGTATCATATGGCGACATACGTTGCTTTTCATATTATGGCGACAAGTTTTCTGTTTTCGTCCTTAAAGGGTTAATACAATGCTGCCCAGACCCATCTCGGTGAATGGCCAGGTGTAGTACTAGACACGCTGGTAACCTGAGGAGTGTTGTGCCAGGTTGTAGTGTAAATGTTGTGCAGAGGCAGAGGCCACCCAGATGTCTGACATCAGCAGAATTCCCCCTGAGAGCAGCCACTTTCTTTCTTTTGTTTCTCTAGCTGCCATGTCCCATTCTAACAGAGTAGGGAGAACAATAGTATAGAAGATGGGAACCATATTGTAAAGGCAATGGATATACCTCATCCAGACTCTAACATACAATTCCCCAGGTATATGCCTATATGAACCTAGAATCATCAGGTGAAGCTTTTCCTGAATGTTCAGTAAGTAAATGGTGTTATTACAAAACAATAATGTTGATATTCTACTGATTATGTTTTATCTGCCATCCATATAGTATTTCTTTTTTTCGAGTGACAATTTCTGTAGACCTTTCCTCTGATTAATAGGAAGATGAAGAGGTTTCCGAAGACTTGGGGTCCGGACAAAATAATAAGAAGGTATAGTAAGAGGGAGATGTCTTTGCAACCTTTAAGTCTGAATAAGGTATAGTGATAAAGATAGGTTTCTGCAGACTTTACGTCTGAAAAACGTATATAGAAAGAAGATCTTTCTGCAGAATGTATGTCCAAATAACGTACATGCACATGTTGTAAGAAGAACGGGTTTCTGAAAGAATAACATCTGAATGAGGGATAGAAAGCATACCAGGTTTCTGCAGACCTTATGTCTAAAATACATGAGAAGGACAGTTTCCTCCAGACTTAACGTCTGAATAACGTACATACATTGGGACAGGTGGCCCTGGGGGCAATATGTTGCCTCTATCGGACATGACAGGATCACGTTTTGGCTGAGGATGGTCGTAACTGGTATCTTATATGCAGAGCAGTGACCATCTGGTTTCCATTCTAAATCTGACGCACTCTCCTACGTGGTGCCGCCGCTCTATTTCTTGTGAAAATGGAAAAGGGGTAAAAAGTAGTCTCCACGTCACAAATGGGTTACTCTGCTTGGGGCTTGGGGGGGTACAGAAACTAACAGAAAGTTGAAAACTGAGAAACTAGAGAAACTAAGTACACGTCGTGGTCCCGGCACTCAGCGTTCTCAGTTTTCAAAAATATTCCCTTATCCAAGAATATTTGGGTAAAAATAAGGCCCCTTATTTCAAAGAACCACGATTCTTTTGAGATCTAAAACACCCCTTATTATAGAGAACACTGAAATACGTTAGTCTCAGTTCATTCAAAATATGCATCGTCCCATGAACTTGATGCAGTACCATTTGTATTAATTACATATACAAATTGATACATGAAGTCCCAAGTTTCATAGAGAAAAAAACAGTTTTAAAGTCTACCTGATTATTCTAGAATTTACTGACACTATATAGAAAGACATGACAATGTACTCCTTTATATATTTTGCATTTATCAGAACGCATTTCTTAGAAGTGCCGGGGCCAGAGTATACACCCCAACATCCAGGGTTGGCCCGACATGTGGGAGGGGAATGGGGTGCAGGGGAAGTAGAGGGTCATAGGGTAGGAGCTGGGAGATCGAGGGCTAACCGTGTTTTTTTCTTTCCTGTTCCTCTTCCCAGTAGGGGCACCACCACTTACTAGTCGTTGCCTGAGTGGCTCGTGGCCTTTCAGCCCTTACTTGTATTAAAGTTAGGCAGCTCTTAATAGTTGGTCATTTGTAATGATCAAACCCCTGGTTTGACATAAATTGCTAGAGGAATATGATTAGTTTTATGAAAGGGCTAATGATTTGATTTGATTTTAGAAATTTAAAGGTTATGAATTGTATTCACCCTATGGGTCTGGTAAAAGTGTAGAGACGGAAATAAGGTAGAAACACAATGCAGAATAATATACGTTCTAGATTGAATAGTAAAACCTTGAATGTCACGAGCGGGGAAGATTGATGATCATGTGGATTCTCGGTAACTGTCCGGCCTGTTGACCAGAATCAATGAAAATACGTGGGTGTTGGCTAATAGAAATCAGTCACCATGTCGGAATGTTGTCTGGGACGCTGCCCGCATTATGAGATCATAATTGTACATTTCTATCATATAATATGAGTAAGTATCACATGGGACCTGGGAATTGGAGACAAATATTGTGAATTTAACTATCGCACTGATAAAATATTAATACATCTTCTTGTTGATTAATGGAGATTTACCTTTGGTATTACTTTATTGTGTCGTAATGCAGCTAATTAGGACCTTGATGGGGGTTGTGCATTACAAAACATTGCAAGGTATTTGGACATATATGTAGTTTTAAGCTTCTAATAACTAGTACACATGCAGTGCTTCATGTGTAGCCCTCACTGAGTGGGGGGGGGGACTCTGGAGGGGGGGGGTAGATGGGTAAAAGGTACGACTTTAACTGTTGCATCATTAGGGAGTGATCATTTTTTAACAACAGGGGGGGGGGGTGGTTTTCCGCGCGAAGCGCGCGAAATTTTTTTCACCCCCCCCCCCCCGGTCAACGGGTCGAAATTTTTTACCCCCCCCCCCCTAAGGGTCGGAAATCGGCGTGCGCGCGGGCCCTTTGACGCATAGTAACGCGCGGGCTTTTTGGCCCAAAACAGGTTAAATTTTTTTGACCCCCCCCCAAGAGGGGTCCAAATTTTTTACACCCCCCCCGGTCAAGGGGTCCAAATTTTTTTGCCCCCCCCCCCAAACCAACCCCCCCCCCCCCCCCTGTTGATAAAAAATGATCACTCCCTTAGGTATCAATTTAATTGGCTAATAGCCAACTCTATAAGTTAGATTAGATATGGGCACCCTTTTTGTGTGTCTATGAATATTACTTGTTTAAGAATCAGTTAATTTATTATGCCCGGTTGACAGTGGTGTATAATTCATCATTTATTAGAAACTAATATGTGCTGCACATTAGTGTTACATGAGCATGCCATGTATTAAAGCACTGTTGGAGCTGGTTAGTACCCACTGCAGTGCAGCCCTTATAAGTCATTTAAAAAGTGGTATTGTGGCCGTTGGGTTCTTTCCGTTTTATAACAGGGTAAGAATATCTGAACGTGTGTTGCGAGGATGGAGTTGGATTACCCCCTCCTAGTGCAACCTAACCTAAACATCCATGTAGCCACTCTACGGTGCAGGAGTGGTTACTGGAACACCCACAATGTACCACCACGTCTTGAGTAACTTACTGTAAGGAGGCTTACAATTGTTCCTACTTCTAATGCAGAACCAATACGTGTCGTTGTATTTTGAAAGGTTAAATCAACATTCACAGTGTGCGTCAGCTCATTGTAACATTTGCAAAAAAATGTAGCTACTTAAAAATTGAATTACCAACTCAAAAAGTATGTGGATGGGTAAAGGTCACACTTGCTGTTAGTCTTTTTCCCCACATCCTAGTTGTCAGTTCTTTGCAGTATGCCCCACATGTCTGTGGTAAGAAGGACATGGTAGTCACATACCAGACATTCAGCAAGATAGCATTACACGGACCTTCTACCTCTTTAACGATGGCATGATGCTCCAAGCTTCATGTTAATCATGCTGACCTGTTGGGCGTGTATTAAACCCCATAGGGTCAACGTGATGATAGAAGGGCAACCTCAAAGTACTAACGCCCACGCCGCTCCGTCTGGTGATGAGAGGTGGAGACAGATTACACATAGATATGTAAATGTATATATCTCATGGAGTGTTTCCATTGTCTTTATTTAGTTGACAGTATGTAGACATGGATATAGAGAAGGACCAGACGCGGGTTGATAATGGATGTTCCAAGTGAAGGTGTGGGTGGGAGAATGCCCCTGGAGGCCTAAACATTGTGTATGATATATTCCTCAAGCAACTGCGATTTTTGCTAGATCAAATGAACTTGGTGAAGTCCGACGAGGAGGCATACTTACAATCTAAATCAAGTGTTAATGCAGTCATGTTGCATTATTAATGTACACCATTGTATGAGGTATTTCCATATCCAGGGGGCCAGGGAGTTTGAAGGTGTCGTTTCTCATTTTCTATAGTCCCTATAAAACAGCGCCCTGTCAGTTCACGCTTAGGTCTAAATCCAGGGTCTCAAAGAGTCCTTTATACTCAGCCCTCACCTTATACCAGCATGTCAGCTAGATAAAACCCTATTTGCCCTTGATATTCGGGGAAAGAAAGAATGTTTAGAACAATATCCCAGTGTTCTGTTTCAATTGGCAAAAATGCGGCTGCAGTGCCTTCACATATGGGGCGACCCGAACACATGCAAGAGATGAGGAATTTGTTCCACACTTTTAGACTTCAAATGCAAGTACATGGATTTATGTAAATCTTTTTTTTGTGGGGGGGGGGGTGCATATATGTATACACTGTCCAGTCATATAGCCTACATTGAGGCATACAGCACAATGCATATAAACGCACAGTTGGAGGGTTATTATAAACTAAACTATACTGTGAATATAAGCGTGATCAAAGTTGATACACCAATCAAGTCCCTCACCTTAATTATGGAATAAACGCTTTGAAGTTTTGACTCACCTGTGACTCAGTCCACTGCTCTTGTTGTTATGGCAACCTGTTGACTCGCACCAGTTTTCTCCTACAGCTGAGCTGGTTGTGGTGAGCTGCTCCGAGCAGATTGTCTGGTAGTAGAGCAGCACAGGGCCCCACAGTAGATCACCACCCATCACCAAAAATTACTAAAATACACTATACCCCACTGGAAAGCCCTGAATCTGTAGATTACAGATATAGTTTGAGTAAAAAAATACTATATGGGGTTTTTTGGCAGTAAAGGAATGAAATAATAATGTTAATAACTATTTTTAAATAGGAGAAAAATAATATCAATACCAAATTTGGTCAATGGGGATTCTATTTTATCTGGATAATGCTTTAGAAGAAGTGATCCTTATGTATTTTTATCCAGAGAATCCAAATCTACCAAGGTACATCACAAATTTGCATATTAAGGGCCATAATTAGCATATTCTAATTAGATAGGCAAAATATCAGGTTGACTAGAAGCATTGTAAAATTAGGTCCTAGTCCAAAACCTCTTGAAATGATATGATGCCTTCAGATATGGCTGGTGATCAAGAATGCTACTTATCATATTTTTTCAGTACAGCTCAATTAGCATAATTTATGCAAAACTGAAGATAATCTGCATAATTTCACTGTCAAAATGCAAGGTGATAGAAACACATGGTTCCATGCAGGGAAACATCTGGAAATTGGTAGGCACATCCCATAGGCCACACAAAGCAATTCTAAATACAGGGTACGGCAGATATAGACTGTAGCCATTATGAGAGACAAAATGGCCGCCACTGAATATCTCTATATCATTTATCTCCTTTTCTAATCAACTTAGAATCATGATTCCAAATGCTAAATATACATTTTCGGGGGCAAGGAATGCAATGCTGATACTTTTAAGGTGGTAAATAGCAGCCATCTTGCATTTACATGAAGTTATCCATAGAAAACCTATCAATTAGCTGCTTCTCTTAATGAATTCCTCCTAGTATTATAGATGTTATCATTCTGCCCATATCACACTCTAACCTCTGACAAGTGGGATGCATAGAAAATCCATTGCTTATATGTAATCGTAGTACAGATCCCACACAATGTGGCTGGCAGAAAAGCCAAGGGTCAGGCATGCTGGAGCATATGAATTATGCATATTCTAATTCAAGAGGACGTACATCTGTTTAAAAAAAGTATGAATGTCTTCAAAAATGGGGGAAAGGTCTAAGTATTACTATAGACCAATGCAGCAAGAAAGGTTAACTTTTTCATGATAATGTTTATGTTGGTTTTACCAGAATGCCCCAGAATCCTCATAACATTGTCATGTTTGTCGTTATCTTATACCAGAAGATTCACAGCACAATTATCTTTCTTATAGTAAATATCAGAATGCTAGATTTATATATATCATAGGTCATATTTATATACAAATATATATCGCTCATGTTTCAGAACTGTTCAAAAACTTTATCAACAACTTTTCTAAAAAGTCACCCTTTCTTGCAGCATTAGTCTATAGTAACTGTAAGGATCATATGACTTCCAGATACTATACCCAAGAATGAATCACAGCTCACTTGTATAAGAACAAAACACAGGCTTTATTTCTGTTGTTTAGAGGCACTCTTGTGAATCACGGCCATTGTCTGTGGGGCTTGTACTAGGTGCTTCTATCCAATGGGTGGATGGTCTCCGGCTAGTCTCAGGTGAAGTCAGGTGAAGTCTTGAGTAGCTTGATGACTGTAGGTCAGATTCAATAAGTGCACCTACAGCTAGGAGCTCCCAGTGGGAACTGCCAGTAACTGGCAACAGCCTGCCTTGTATGCAGGCTGCTGACAAATTCAAGATGGCCTCCAGGATGGGCAATATGAACAATTTCCCTCATTTCTTTTCTATTTTGACTTTCCATAGGTCAATTTGAAGTTTACTTAGCCCCCCTAAACCAATTTAAACTTTTCAATGGTCTTATCCTTTTGTTGCTTGGGATGGTGGTTGCCTAGCAACAGGTATTTCCTATTGGATTTCCCTAGAAACTAGGGCAATTTACAGTCAGAAAGGTATTGTACCCATAATTACTGCTTCTAAAGTGACCCCAATGGAGCAAGGATGATATAACTGATTTGCTATAGTCCATGGTTACCTAGCGACAGCAGATACTTACCTAGCAACCACATGGAAAGAGTGTATTTAGCTCTTTGGAAAATACTTTTGCTTTACAAAGGGCCATCTGAACATCACCTACCCCCACGATCCATCGTGCAGTAAGCAGTAAGTATGGGTACAATACCTTTCTGACTGTTAATTGTCCTAGTTTCTAGGGAAATCCAATAGGAAATACCTGTTGCTAGGAAACCACCAGCCCTAGCAACAAACGAATAAGACAATTGAAAAGCTTAAAATTGGTTTAGGGGGGCTAGGTAAACTTCAAATTGGCCTATGGAAAGCCAAATGAGGGAAACAGTGCATATTGCCCATCCTGGACGCCATCTTGAATTTCCGAGCGAGCACAAGGAGGATGTCCGAGGACTTTTAGTATGTGCTTCAGTACCCTTCTGGGCATCTTCTGTCCAAAAATTGGCTTGTTCCGATTTTGTTTAACCTTAGGTCCTATTCTGAGCTAAAAATCTTGGACTAAGTAGAGACCTCTACTATCTAGGCTGGATTGAAACAAGTCAGGCTGGGTTGTTAGACTAACTGTGCCATTAGGAATAACCTGCATTACAATTCTACATTGGCAAAAGCTGATGTGCCGGTGTCATTTCAGAAACACTGTTGTAGGAGTTCATCTGGTTTTGAAATACACAGGGAGCATTCACATTTTAGAGGGAATAATTATATCAAACTATCGTATCAAACTCCAATTACATATAAACAAAGGATTTTCTGTACATCCTACTTGTAAGAGGTTAGAGTGTGATACGGGCAGAATGATAACATATGTAATACTAGTAGGGAATTCATTAAGAGAAGCAGCTAATTGATAGGTTTTCTATGGATAACCTCATGCAAATGCAAGATGGCTGCTATTTATCACCTGTGTATATTTAGCATTTCAAATCATGGTTCTAAGTTGATTAGAAGAGGAAAGAAATGATATAGAGGTATTCAGTCGAGGCCATTTTGTAAATGCAAGATAGCTGCTATTTACCACCTTAAAAGTATCAGCATTGCATTCCTTGCCCCTGAAAATGTATATTTAGCATTTGGAATCATGATTCTAAGTTAATTAGAAGAGGAGATAAATGATAAAGAGATATTCAGTGGCGGCCATTTTGTCTCTCATAATGGCTACAGTCTATATCTGCCATACTCTGTATTTAGAATTGCTTTGTGTGGCCTATGGGATGTGCCTACCAATTTCCAGATGTTTCCCTGCATGGAACCATGTGTTTCTATCACCTGGCATTTTGACAGTGAAATTATGCAGATTATCTTCAGTTTTGCATAAATTATGCTAATTGAGCTGTACTGAAAAAATATGATAAGTAGCATTCTTGACCACCAGCCATATCTGAAGGCATCATATCATTTCAAGAGGTTTTGGACTAGGACCTAATTTTACAATGCTTCTAGTCAACCTGGTATTTTGCCTATCTAATTAGAATATGCTAATTATGGCCTTTAATATGCAAATTTGTGATGTACCTTGGTAGATTTGGATTCTCTGGATAAAAATGCATAAGGATCAATTCTCCTAAAGCTTTATCTAAATAAAATAGAATCCCCATTGACCAAATTTGGTATTGATGTTATTTTCTCCTATTTAAAAATAGTTATTAACTTTATTATTTCATTCCTTTACTGCCAAAAAACCCCTTAACATATTTCTTTACTCAAACCATATCTGTAATCCTGAGATTCTCAGCTTTCATATGGTGTATGTCCTGCTTTAGTAATTTTTGGTGATGGGTGCAACTGGAAAGACAGCTCCTAGCTCCCTTGTGCTGCTACACTATGGGACATATTGTGTGCGAGGCTGAGGGTGAGAGAGCCTCCTGCAGGTGATATACCTCATCCAGATATAAGGTTGCACAACCAGCCATACACTGGTGGACTGTGGGAGTGTGGGGGATGGCATTAGCTTACTTCAACTAAACCTTTAATGGTAGCATATAACTTGCACTAAATATATGTACCATGGAAATTTGTACTCATGATGTACGAATACAAAGAAACTCACACGGCGAGTAACCCTCAAGGGTTGCATTTATGCATGATGAGGACCCAGTCCTGAAGTATGATGCACTAATAAACATTGCAATTAAATGACCCACGCTACGTTGGTACATCATGCCGGAAATGAACATTTCAACAATAAATTTCAACAATGAATTTTCAACATTTCCCACGCCCCCAGCCCCCTAAGATGTCCGACACTCCCGTGGAAACTGGGTTAGCACTAGCCTTAGAGCGGAAGAGGGTATATGGATCAAGTGCCGCAGCTCCAGTAGCATCTTGGGAAGTACTCGTCACGTCGTGAGTCGTGACACGTCACCAGGGGCATATGCCACCATAGATAACAAACAGTTACAGCGTGTGTGTGGGAGGAGCATTATGTAGAAAGTGAGATCTTTTTAGACTGGGGGGGGGGGGTCACCTCATTTTGGCCTTTTTTTGGCTAGGACACTATAAAATAGCATTTGGTTAGGACTTTATAATATCAATGTAGGCTTAATTTGAGTTTTAAATGTCAGGGGTCGCTCAAAATAGGGAGCCGATGGGGGTATTTAATTCTCCGATGAAAGATCGTAAAATTGATCTAAAGCCATAATGCATTTTAATGTCCCATTGTTTCCTTGTTTCATTCGCTATTCTCATTAAAGGCCACATAGGCTATACAATGTGCTACCGGGGTATGCCTGTGATGCATTAATGCAGCCCACAGCGACACACGAATCTAGCCTGGGCTACATTCATGCTACATCACCACAGGGCATGAGATTTAAAGTACTACATATACGCCACCATTAAAAGGTTAAAGGTCATCCCTGTACTTTCCATACGCCCCTGGTACCTGGATCCCCACTTAGTCAGCTTTGCGGACCATTATTGATGTGGGCAGGACTGCATGATATCGGGATGACATCACACAAGGATTCACAGGAACCACGCTGGTGTAGGATTGGCACATAGCTACGCATCTCCCCCTTGTCTCTAGCAAGTAAGTCACTGTCCCTAATATACAGATCGCTCAGCTAGTGGTCGGGCTATTGGAATCAGGTACATATGTACCCCTCCCAACTACGTACCCATCTCCAATATGCAAAGGTCTTTGGGAGTCCTTCTTAGCTCCTAATCATTGGCGTATCCAATTCAGGTCCCAATGTTTGACTCGTGTGGTTTACATCGCATGTTTATTGTTATCGTGTTGGGTGGGGGTATTTATGGCAGTTAGGGGTATGAACAAATTGGGGTGCGGAGGGGTCCCCTCCCCTCAGGTCGGAAAGTCGCCGAAATTAAGAGCCCAAAGTCACAACGTCGCTTTTTTAGACCATTTTTACTATACCCAAATTTGTCCAAAGGTCGCCAGGTCGCTTTAACTATGGTATCAAGTCGCCAGGTCGCTTTTGACCCCTCTGGGTCCACACAAGTGAGGGGTCAGGTTTTTAGGGGCATTGGAAGGGGTGGGGGCTTTTTTATTAACACATTCAAAGGGGGGCAATTTCTTTTTAACCCATTGGTGGCGGGGGGAGGGCAATATCCTAAGCGCATTTGTCAAAACGGTAATTTTAATTACGGCACTTCGAAATGTGTACTATTTCAAAACCTGAGGATGTGGGGGCTGACTGTACATAACCTATTTTGTACAATCCACGGGTTGTACAAGAAAAAAAACATCAGGGCGGGTTATAGGGTTATCCCAAGACGGTGGTGCAGGTTATAAAAGGGCGTTTACACGTGCACTCCAGAAATAAAGTAGTACAAATCAGACCCCATGTGTGGGTTATTGAATTTCTAACTTTTAAAGAGTCAATTGCCAAATCAATAACCTTGATATAAATGTTTGTTTTAGCACATCAGTGGATCTCAATTTCTCTACTCCATGACTAAACCATGTTTGGATTCCCGCTCACGCCATCGTGGACCCAACCAGTCACTAGACAGTATATGGTGTCAGTTTTCTTTTAGGTTTTGTATTTATCCAAAATTTGCATGTAAGTTTCCTGATCTTTGATAATTTCACAACACCCTCCCGGCGCTACCACGAGGTGATCTCTTATTTTCAAAATGTTTAAATGTTCAAATCGGGGCCATTGATTAAAAGTCCTCTTTGGGTGAGATGTCTTTGTGACTCATTGAAGTTACGGGGTAAATGGAAGGACAAAACGGAGGACGACAAGTGTTTGTATGTTTTTTAGACTTTTATTCTGTACCTTCATAGTACATTTCGAAATGCAAGGTGACAACTGTGGAGACTCGAGGCCCCACAGGCACCGCATATCCATGCCCGCAGTCACCCATCAGATTTCTCCCAACAAAAATACTACCCTTCTCCTCACCCAAGAACACGTAATAATCTCCCTTGTTCAAGTCTACAGTAACACTTCAACAACAGGGTAACTTCCAAGAATGGCCGAACAGAAACTGCACAACAGAAATTGTATCTTTGTATTCTTGTAACGGTTTCATTTTTTTGTATTGAAGGAATCACTCGGTTTCCATTATTAGTCGCTCATGTAAGACTTGCGGCGCGAGATATAACTATGTACAACTTCTGGATAGAAGGACTATCGGGTGGCTAGGTAAGTATTATACACGTAGGCGATATATGTTTATACATGTATATAGATCTATAGAGGACATCGCATCCCAATTGTGTATTATTAATTATAGATACACTAAACTTCCATGTGACACTGCTAAGTAACCCGCAAAATGGTTCTTTATTTATTCTTTGCTTTTTTCAATTATCAAAACCTTCCCCATTCTATATGTGCCTATCTCCTCGGTCTATGTATATCAGATATGGAAATAATAATCATGGACAAAGGTCGCGTGTATGACTTTTCTCTTTATTTATGAACACTCGCAGATATATCGAAGTGTCTGAGAAACTATTTGTATCACGTGTATTATAATACTAGATAATTAAGGACTTTGTAGTCCCTCCAGATCCCCATCCTATCACTTTGTCCCTCACCTGAATCCAATTTCTCTTTCGAGTTGACCGAAACGACGCCCGTTTCCCAAAGATAAACACAGAAACCGTCCATCGTTATCCATTTAAAACAGGTAACTTCTCAAGTGCGTTTTATTTCTATAAGATCTTCACCATCTGTTCAGACACTTTGATATTCTATCATTCCCCACTAATTGACATCAGTTTTAGTCCCATTATAAGCCGCTTCTCGTCCTCTGTATTTTTTTAGATCCTTTGATCCCCTCCTCCCAATCATTTGATTCAACTTCGTAAGTGAAAGTAAGAGCGAAATAACAAAACGACCCATCCAAGACCATGACCAATCTGTGTCCTGCGATGAGGTCCGATTATATTTTGATGATGGGGACCCCGCGTGTGGGTCGTCCCGTCTACACAGCCGTAGATACATTATGTCTATGGGGGATATTTCACTCTTGTCCCATGTGTAGAATTAAGCATGTATGGAGCATAAAGAGTGTGTTAAGCAGTCCCCCTAGGCCAGCCCAAAGCCTTCTGAGCACTCATTGATGGCCATCAGCAGCATATTGCGGAGCTTGTCGTACGTCTCGTAGGCCGGTAAGTCCAGCTGGTTGAAACTGCACAAATAAAAAATAAAATACATCATAATTATCGAAATATTCTTTTTTGTCACACTTTTCTTATTTTGTTAATTTTTTTGGTGCGGAGGGAGTAAAAGAAAAGTCGTGGTTACAGGATGACATCAGCTACTCTGCTTGTAATTTTCTCGGAATCTATCCGTTAATATCACCCTCCCTTCTTTATTTCCCCTTAAACTTTGTCTAAATAAACAAGCACTTTTTTTTTTTTGCAAATCCGCTTATGCATTTTACACTTTTCTACCAGACTGGCATGGGAATGGGGAATTGCTGTCAGCAGAGGCTCCCATCACTTGTGAGTATAAACGAATACATACCATGTGTGTGCGCAGGGAAGGCGGTCCGTTGACCGGTCATCCCGGTGGATCTGGAACTTCTGTGTACCATTCATGCCCTCCAGGAAGGCAAAGCCTTGAAGCGGCACTTTGGATGTGCCTGTGACAAACTGTAGGAACCGGGCCCGGTCAGCCTGGTCAAACGACCTCAGCGCCCGCCAGAACCATTGGATCTGTAAGTCAAGATTTAAGTTGAGATTATCCTGTCATGTAGTTTCCGGGTGGAGGCAAAACAGAGAGGACTGTACACACTTCCACACAATTATTAAATCATTGAAAACAGGAAATGTCGTTCAAAATGGGTTTCCCTTAAAATTGTGTGGTCGGGAATGAAAATTAATCACAGATACAATGTAACCCCCTCATGGATAACCTGCCCCCCCCCCCCCCACACCCTCCCCTCCATCGACCACTCATTAATGCGCTATGCTCAAATATAAATGTTGAAAACCCAGCCTTGACCTACCTGGAGTGAGGTGGGTTGGTATTTGTGGTACTCGCTGTTGTTCTTCAGGTCGTCAATGTCCACGGTGGGCAGCCCAGAGATGAGCAGCTCCAGCTCCTGCTCGTTGAAGATGGAGATGAGCCGCTTGGGGATGATGTCGTAGAAACCCTCCAGGAACGCATTCAGCTGTTTACGGATGGCACCCGTCATGCGCATTTGGCACACCAGCTTCACATACTCCTTTTTGATCTCCTCTGTCACCGGGATATTGCTGCCGTTGGGCCGCAAGTCTCTGGCTTCTGTTACACCAAACTCCTGGATCTGTTAGATGAAGAGTGAGACATGAGTAAACCGTATACATGTTGTTTGTTAACACAGAGACAATGGGAGCTAAGTTACAAGACTGGAACCCGTACCCACAACCTCTACCTATTTATTGTGGCCACACGAGCCCCCACCCCCGGGCAGGAACACTAGTGGGATGGCAGGAAAACATCTCTGATAACTGGAGAGGTGACCTATAAACTTTGGCCATATACAAAAGAATCAACTTGAATTAAATCACTCACTTATCATGTTGTATATCAGTAACACTTGTAATGTCCACATACCTCGGTGCTGAAGGTGAGATCGTAGCCCAGATCCTTGACGTTGTTCTCTAGCAGGAAGACGAGCCCCTGGTAGAAGGAGTAGTCTTCGCTCTCCATGTCTGTATACTTAACGGCCACCCCCAGGATGTGTTTGTAGAAGGAGCGCGTGAAGTAACACTCCAACAACTTATTGTCGTAGATGGCCTTGGCAATGATTCTGCCGACAAACTTGAAGTAGCTGAGGTGGTTGGAGTTGCAGTGTGACGAGGGGTTGATGGTGTAGGTGACCCGATCACCCGGTGACGTCTTGAAGAGCGCGTACATGGGGTTGAAGATCTCACGTGAGATGATGAGATACCACTCACGGAGCAGTCCTCCGGCATCTTGGCCCTCCTCCCCTGTAAATGTAAAAGTTGGTTATAACAGCGACTCAGCTATTTCACTATGAGCAGCTGCTACACATATCAACAGTATTATTTTCCTACTTGATTTCTTACTCGATAATATATATAAAATGTATGAAATCTAGTTTCATGAAATTCTAAAGTTTGACTGATTGATTCAAGGAATTTGTTTGTATTGTCAATTTAGCGTACCTTCAAATACAATATAGAAGCGGTGTTTCCATTCTTCAGGTGAGCGCCGATGCAGCTCGCGATACGAGTCTTCAAAGACATGCTCACGACGAACGTGCACGGCCAGGTCCTCTCTGCGCAGGCCTTCGTCCATACGTTCTAGGTCCTGGCGGAAGTAGCGCCGCTTAACGTCAAAGTCCAACACCCTTGTGTGGTCGACAAGGACCGAGAAGGGCCCATCAGCCAGAGGGGTCGTCGACTGACGCAGGATTTGATTCAGCACCGTCCTATGGGTTTCTGGAGGGAAGAAAAAGGGAAATGATTTCATGAGTAAGAGTGAGAAGTGATTAGCTCATATATGCAAACTCTGAACGGGAAAAAAATGAGACCTGAATCTGATTATTACAGGACTTTACAGGGGATTTTACATAATTATGAAGCACCACACCAATGTGTTTCTTTGGCATACCGCCCCCCCCCCCCCCAAAAAAAAACAACATTTTACTACTTTGTCTCTTGAGACTCAATTAGTACAAAGCGTCATACCTGCAAACTTGAGGAACTTCTGTGTGTCTGGCGGTAGGTTGGTAGCCGCCGATGACACTGACATTATTGAGTTCTCGCGTGTGAGTGTGCCAGCACCGCCGGCAGCCTCAGACGAGGTGGCCGGTGACGGCGAGGCGGGTGCCATCTCTTCTATTGCATTAAGATGGGACAGCTGATCCTCTCGCCGCTGTTGCTGCAGTGTAGCTGCACTCTTGTCCTTCTCTCCTACAACAATACAAGACCTATGAATACATGTCATACACGCTAAATACCAATACATGTAGTACTTTATAGATTTGCACATAAAGAGTAGCACTATTAAGGCTAGGGGTTAGTCTGTAGGGGGAATAATCCTAGTCGGTATACCTTTGGGCACGTCAACCCTCATATAGTATATATTTTCGTGTACATTCACATGCAACAGGTTAAAGACAAAAACCTAGCCACAAGTTAAGATGTACATTTACCTGCATGAATCAGGAAGAAGGCTTCGACGGCCGGTTGCAGTACGAGGACGGCATGGTGGTCTGATGTCTTGGCGAGCTCCGTGAGGCAGTCACCGAGCGTGTCCCACAGCTCGTCCAACATGAGCTGTTCACTGAGACGTGGCAGGCCCGGTGCAGCCTTCTCACCGCTTACCCCCGCCACACTCACCATCGACGATGTCATACTCGATATACCTGCAAAATGAAGTTACAATTTGTACCTATTTAGAAAAGATATGAAATTGTTTTAATATTGCTTTGCATTTG
This sequence comes from Harmothoe impar, assembly GCA_947462335.1. Taxonomy (NCBI): domain Eukaryota; kingdom Metazoa; phylum Annelida; class Polychaeta; order Phyllodocida; family Polynoidae; genus Harmothoe; species Harmothoe impar. The sequence goes on along the minus strand of OX381704.1, from coordinate 83,522,524 downwards.
TTCAGGTATTGCTAAAATTAACACGGACACTCTCGGTAATTAAGTCGATACTATAATATCAATTGAAAACTTAAAAAAGCGCCAGCTCATTTTAGAGACATACCTGGTTGATCAACATCCATGGGGGTTGCTTGCCGCGTGGGGCCCTCCTCAGCGGGTGTGTCAGCGGCAGACTCTACAGCCGCGTCGCTGGGTGCTACAGCGGGTGCCGGGACGTTAGCTGCGGCTACTGGCGGGTCGGACAGCATACCCAGGTCCTCTGCCTCCAGGAACGAGATGGCCTCAGAGATGTTAGCCAAATCACGTTGTTGTTCAGCATCTACAAGAGGAATATATTCTTTAATATGGAGAAACAATGACAAGCATCACTATTTTTAGATTACTAGGATCAAACTTTTATGAACTATGTAAGTAGTAGTTACTTTAATGGGGTATAGTTTGTAGACGGGAAATCGATCATTGCTGGCTTTGTTTGTATATTACAATCAATAATGAATTAGGCTATTCACTTTTTTATCTAGATATCACAGATATATATTAGCCTTACAGTAAGGTAAGTTACTTCTTGCAGCGATCGTTTTGCGTGAAGATGTCCGTGCAGCGTCCCGCAGCTGGATGATCACTTTGAGTATCCGCAGCAGGAATTGTTGACTGGCTGCTTTATTGGTGAGTAGTGACATGGATGGTAGTTGTAATTCCCGCCCTGTGGACTTGGGCTTAGCTGATGCATGGACCACAATACTGGAACCACCAAACCGGTCAGCGAGTATACCACGCGCACTGGCTGCAGAGGCCATGGCCGCGTCCTCCACAGATTCTTCTTCTGGGGAGTCCCTCGGTTGGACAGTGGCGAGTTCTCCAAGGAGCTCTCTGCGATAACCAGAGACAAGTCAGAATGTAGTCAAACAGCCATGTAATTGTTTAAAATATCGTTGATACTTTTCTTATAATACTCTCATCCCATAATATGATGGCCTAGTTGAGTTTTGTCGATTTAGGTAAAGCTATCAGGAACATAAGACATTATTCCCATCATCAGGGACACAAGAGATTAACAACTTTGGTCAACTTTCTTTGGAAACAGTTATAGATTTACTACAGATATCCTATGGGAAAAGTAGGAATTCCTAAAAAGTAGGAAAAGTGGCATCTCTTGACTAACACCAAATCAACAGGGATACATAGGAAGGATTACGCACCTGATATGGACACAGACGGTGAGGCCGAGTGTTCGAGCCCCATCCAACAGTAACCGCAATACAGCATCTCTCGTGGCAGAGTTGGCTCGGGAGAGTTGAAGCAGGAGGTGTGTGGCGTCCTCCAGACCTTCCTCTGAACACGACTTACTCGTGAGGACTTCTACGGCTAACTGTAGCTGAGACTCTAAGACAGGCGCTTCCTCCTCCTCGTCTTCTTCCTTACTGCTGGCACACGCTGCCACTTCACTGGCCTTCTCCTCCGGCTTGGACCGCCGCGGTGTGGATGTCCGGTTTGGAACTGTACCAGACAAAGGTTGTCAGTTATGGTGCATGATCCAGTTTCTTTCTTAACAACTATTCTATGGACAGCTTCAATGATATTCTTGGGTCTTTGTCAAAGATAGAAAGCTACTTTGTCACAGCTATCTGTAGAAATGCATTGGAGTCAAAAACACATTAAGCAGAATTCCATAAGGGTATCTCAGATGTCAACCAATTACCATGATAAACTGCCTATGAATAGTTTGAATACACTGCACGATAAATATATCCGAGTTACATACCGGTGACATCCATGGTGGTGGTGCTGCTGAGACCTAGGTTCATGGCGGGTTGTGGCGCGTCGCTTCGCTCGGTGGCCGGGGTTACAACAGCAGCAGCCGGCTGCGCTGGGGGCACCGTGCCGATGGCACTGCGGGCAGCCGCTGTATTGGCAGCTGACGAGGCCGCCACCGCTGCCAACGCATTGTTCAAGGAACTCGCAACATGTCTGTCTAGAGAACCTGCCAAGTAGCGCAGTGCTGAGGAAAGGGGTTTAAAGAGGGAAAACTTTGTATGCTATTAAGCTGGGCGCCGCAGTACAGCTCCGAATCATTCAATAATGTTTAATACACAATGTCTAGCAAAGGTCTAGGAATTACTGTATAGGATATTTGTAGATTAACGACGGATAACACACCAAATCCTCTTCATTGGGTCAGTGATTTGGTATTAGTAAGGGCTCCTACTAACATATCGTATCATGATTGATGGTTAAATCTTCGGCAAAAGATGTATACGTAGACATTGTCAGAATAATTCTTTCCTTGTTATATTCTAACTAGCGGCTGCTCACTCTAGAGTGGTTTGTCAATTGACAAATTAAGTCACATCAAAAATATTGATAAAAGCCAATGATTTTATAAAGATTAGTTATCAACTGAAATAGTAAAGTAGTGTCGTGAAAATGTACAAGGAGTACTTTACTTACCCCGGCTACTCGTCATGGCCACAGAAGAGCTGCTAGAGGATGCCGTTCCACTGGAATTAGCTGTGTTTGTAACATCAGGTAGGCCGACAGCGACCAGCCCCAATAGGCGGAGCAGTCGATCTGTCAGCAACTGGCTACGGCGGATCACAGGGTGCGACAAAGTTGTCATAAGCAAACCTAGTGGTGATGACTCAAATGTATGCACACTGACATCATTGTCCATACTGCCCAAACTGTGCAGCCGCTGGAAACCCTTCCCCTTGCGGCTCACACTGAGGCTGTCCAGCCGCACTAACAAGTCCCAGAAGTCTGTGTCTGTGGCACGGGAGGAGTCGCGGTCAGCGCCCCGCCCCGTGCCGGGGGAGGCCGACTGGGCAGGGGTGGTGGCGCCACTACTCGTGGTGGTAGAGCCAGGTGTGGCTGTGGCAGAGTCTTTGTTCTCTGTTCTAGATTGGCTCCGTGCGGGGCTTGTGGTGGTGGAGGCCGTCGTGGAGGAGGCACCTTCACAGCGCGCCGCTGCCTCCTTAGCCTTGTTGGTCTGTGGCAGGAACTGGCAGGGGAAGTTCTTGGCCAGTGAGATGAGCGTGTCGAGCACATGGCGGCAGATGATGGGTGCTGCCTGTGGGTGTATGCTCACTACCGTGTGTGCTGCGCTGCTGTGCTTCTTACCACCACCCCGCTGAATCTGGAAGATGTTGGCACGACAGCCCAAGGCTGCGTCCAGACTGATAGAGAGCCATGAAGGTGTAGAGGATGAACCACGCCCACCGCCTGCCTCGCTACCACCAGCGCCTGTCCGTGACGGCGTGTTCAGCTCACCACACACCACTGTCGTTGTCGACTTGCGCTTCAGTTTATCACTGGTTTTGCCTCCTGGTGTACCAGTCGGAGTGTTGGGTGCCACCGGGGTGGCAGAGGAGGAGGACGTGGGTGTGGTCCCATGGCCACGCTCATCGTCCGCCTTGCACTCACTAGTCCGTTGTAGGATGGAGAGTAGGGCGCGTATGACCCAGGTGCGGGTCTGTGCGTGGTAGCACAGATTGCGCAGCACGCGGTGCAGCCGGGTGGTGTTGAGGCGGGGCTCACCCACAAACAGCAGTACCAGGAGACAGGTGAGGGCGTCGTGGTCCAGCAAGTGGCGCCCACGTAGCCGCACCGTGTTGGAATGAGAGCTGGTGGCTCCTCCCACAGCCCGGCTGCTGTTCCAGCCCCATTGAGATCCCCGCGGCTGGCGGATGGCGTAGCGCGCTGTACCTAGCCGGCCAGCTAGACCTGCTAACAGAAATACAATTAGTAACACAACGCTATTTGTAGGTTGTTGGGAGGGCTTGTTATTATCGCATATAAGCCCCAGTGAGAACGGCCGTAAATAACTAGAAGCTATGGGATCTTTCTAGTCAAACTATACTTCTGCATGCAAAACTCCTTGAATTAAAAAACTTGGAATTCATTACTACCCAGCATCATAACTGTCTAACCATATGGTCAGCCGCATTAAGTATATTATCGAGATTTTACATTTGAATGAGGCTTACAGTCTATTGATTCTACTCACCATCTGAGTTAGAATGAAAGAGAATGTATTTTATACTTAAAAGAGATTTAAGGAATTTTACATAAATTTTTCAATACAAAAAGACGGTGAAACTGAGGCAAGAGTATTTTCTCACACAAATGAACACAATGCTTATCTAGATAAATGAAGGTACTCTACATCTATTCTACACAGAAGCATTCTGAGATAATAAGTCAAATTGCAACCAACTTTCATAAATAATCCATGCGCGTATATACTACTTACTACTACCTGTAGTCTACCTCTTATTTTTAGAACGGCCGAACTCGGAGCCACAAAACCAAACTTGTGCTTTGAATGTGAACTAGCAAACTAATCACACAAGCCAAACGGAAGGTGTGTTTCGTTTTAGAAGGTGGAGGATATTAACAAGGGTGGTGAAACAAGAGTAACCAAACATGGGAGAAAAACAGTATTTCATAACGTAAATGCTAGAACTAGGTCACTTAGACTGCGGCATTCACCAAATGCTATCCCTCATAAGAGTTTTGTTTTTTGACAACATTGATGCCTCACACTTTCCAGCCCCAGGCTCAAATCAGCATTTTCATAATAAAACTGCTGCCTTTTTTTTTTAAGATTAGTTTTTACATTTCACAAATGTGGCTTCAAGAGTGGTCTCCGTTGTGTCAACGCCAAATGGAGGGAAATCACCTGATTGCCGCAGAATAGCAGACAGAGAGGCCGCACCTTGAGCGAACAGTCTCTCCTGCATGAGGCGTCGGTGTCGTTCCTCCAGCTCCCGACGCAGGGACTGTGCCTCGGCGGCCAGGTCGGTAGGCAGCACGGCCACCATGCTGTCGTCCATGTCGGCCAACACCTGCTGCCGTAAGGTGGTGGGCAGGGAGGCGATGAAGTTAGCCGGGTCGATGTTGTCCTGTGGGGGCGCCGTGGTGGTGGCTGCAGTCGATGTCCCCTGCTGTGTGGCAATCCGCGCCTGCTCCGCTCGTTGCTGGGCAAGTACCTAGCATGGGGCAGAAATGGGTTTTTTTAAGAGTATGATATTATGTCCTTAACTTTGCCCATGCAATTTTTGTATCGGGCTAGATAGGACTGAAAATACCACAAACATGACTAGCAGTTTACCATCGTTTTCAGATCTGATCAATGAGAGATACAATGTTAACAATGTAAAAGCACTGAGTGCGGACTGCGTACCTCTTCCTGTATGTTAGGTGGCAGTGCAGCGAGGAACTCAGGGTTGACCTCGGTCAGACCGAGCGTCTCTGCCTGCTGTGCTTGCTGTTGGGCCCGTTGTTGGATCCGCTGTAGACGCAGCTGTTCAGCGATAACCTCCTGTCGGATACTGTCCGGCAGGGCAGCCAGGAATGATGGGTCCACACCATCAGGGATATCTGAAGCAGTGACACATCATTTTTACAGTACTACTCATATCAACCCTATCATAATCTAAGCCAACTTAATTGAATCTCATCTGTCTTGGTCAATTCAAAAACGTTAGTTTTATTACAAATTTAGTAGATACCTAAAGATGCTACACATATTGTAAAAGCTAAAAGGTAATGTAACAAACCTGTGGAGGAGGACCTGCTTCCAGCTTGAAGTAGTGCGGAGGTGGCAGCTGTTACGATGGAGCTTGACGCACTGAAATAAAGCATACAGATATAGATGTAAATGTAAGTACATGATACATATTTTTAATTCCTTAATATCCTGGAATATTTTTAATGGTTTATTTATTCTGGATTCAATTAATGTCTTTGTATGCGTCTTGCGTCCCGTTCTGCTACATGGTACCTAAATTGTTGGTCCAGAGAAATTTATGGGATATCATACCTTGGTTCAGCCGCGGTGGATGCTAGTAGTGCAGCCGTTAAGGGCTCTGACGGCGTACCACTTTCAGCCGTACTCGGTGCTTCAGAGCTGCTTCCTGCTAACATAAAAAGATCATTTATACTTCACGGTTGATATGCTGGTGGCATAATCACGACTTTCAATGGTGCCAAGCCAGGCGAATATATTGATTTTAATACCGTTTTTTCCACATCAGATATGTGTGCTATTATTTAAAGTCAATATTTTCCTTCATTAAATCTGCGCCAGGATGTAAACTGTTTACTGTGTGTGTGTGTGTGTGTCGTCACACAACAGAGTCGTTCATAAATCATACCTTATCATTAAGCAATGTGTGGGGTATAAAGGGATTCTCTCGAAAGACGAGGACCAACATTCGCAAAGACTGCTGAAGACAGTTATAAGAAGCCTTTCTGACCAGGCTGCATACCTGAACCACTTGAGCCTATGGTGACTGCGTCAGAGCTGGTGATGTTGGACGGCTCATCGGGTGTCATGGCGCCTTCACTGCTCACCATCTGCATGGCAGGGATTTGTACTGCGGCAGGCGGCGTGGTCGCCTGATCAAGTCTTCTACATGGGCTGGTAGAAACCACAACAAATCATTAGTCATTTACAGTGCTCATGAATATATCAGACAATTGTGTTCAGCATATACCTTTTAATACGCTAAATTTATTTTCAAGCTCAAAGAATACAAAGTAAGCAAACCATTGTACAATTTCCCTACCAGTCAGCACAGAAAATATAATGGACACCAGTGCTATATTTTGTCTTTTGTCTTCACCACTTTAGATCACAACAGCACACTAGAACAAGCTGTGGTGGGTACAAAGGGGAGCTTTCTCTACCTGGGCTATACTGCTCTGGCCTTCACTGAACACGACAGGCAGAGCTCTCAATCCAGGGCAATGGAATCAAGTCAAACCTTGAATTTGAACCATCCCAATCATCAATGTACATATCTCATGAACAAGAAATTCAGGATAAGATTTACATTCAACCTAACAATGTCTTGTCTTCACCACTTTAGATCACAACAGCACACTAGAACAAGCTGTGGTGGGTACAAAGGGGAGCTTTCTCTACCTGGGCTATACTGCTCTAGCCTTCACTGAACACGACAGGCAGAGCTCTCAATCCAGGGCAATGGAATCAAGTCAAACCTTGAATTTGAACAATCTCAGTCATCAAGTTACATCTCTTATGAAGAAAGAAATACCAATCTCATATTTGGCTTAAAATCACAACAGCACAAGCTGTCGTGTGTACAAAGGAGAACTGTCTCTACCTGGCCTAAATCACTCTAACCTTCACTACACAAGACAGGCAGAGCTCTTTATCCAGGAAGATATTACCAAGTTACACAAGCACAACCCAAACACGTCTGGAAAGTAGAATACCTAAACCGTAGCAGAGGGTATGGCTTTTGGGATGCCCCATGGAATGGAGACTTCTATGCTTGTCTTCACCACTTTATATCACAACATCACACTAGAACATGCTGTGGAGGGTATAAAGGGGAACTTTCTCTACCTGGGCTTTACTACTCTAGCCTTCACTGATAAGGCAGAGCCCGGTTATACAGGAGGCTATGACATCAAACATCAGTATTCAACAACATACCCCAGTCGATGCATCAAGAGGAATACCATACTTACACGGGAGCGGAGGGTGTGACTTGTGGGATGGGTTGGAATGGCGTCTGGTAGCTGGGTAGCTCTGCGGCCGGGTTGGTCGATGAGGGAGCCGGTGTAGCCAGTACCGTCTCCACCATGGACATGGCTAGTTGTGCCGCTGTCTGCTCTGCACCACTATCTGCAGCTCCACCTGCACCAACAGACACCAGCGGGCCATCAATAGATATGCCAAGTGGCCATGGTTTGACATTGTATGTTCTCTTCTTTCTATTATAATTTATACATAAAACAAGGTCTGATAAATTGATTCATGTTCTAGGATTTATGTTCTGGCTGTTGGAAAGAATCATCAGTACATATTGTAATTCTATTGAAAGTTTCAGTAAGAGAAGTAAACTTACTTTGTTGGCGTGGGGTTTCAGGAATAGCTGGAATACTGTCTTCACTGGCCGTGGCGACTGGTAGCGGAGGCTCGATGGTGGGTGCGTCTTGACTCTCAGCACTTTCTTCGCGACTCTCCACCTACAACACAAATACATACATTTAGCTTGCTTGGTAAACTGCTTTCTGATCTCTAGCTACATGTTTCATCTATGATACCGTTTCATAATAGGTAATCATGTTGTTTTGGAGTGATATTGTTTTCGTTCATATGATTTCTTTCATATATTTCTCCAAATTTACAAAGTTATAAGAAGGGAATGTTACCTCCATTTCCGTTCGTGCCTGTGGCGGTGCTTCTGTGGTTGGGGTGGCATCTGCCTCTGGTGCGGCAGGCGGCATAGCGCCGGTGATTGTGGCCTGGGTGCTAACAACATTAGAATTTTCCTCTTTGGCTTTCTGGTCTTTCTCCTTCTTCGCCGCTTCTTCCTCAACTGCCTTTTTCCGCTGTTCTCGTCGACTTGCCAGCTCAATGTCTCGTAACCGCTCCAATTCTTCCATAATTTGGGGCTTCAACACTGTAAGCAATAGCAAAACAAATGTTTCTAAACTTCTTTTTTTCCTTTCTTATTTAACTTTTGAATAACTCGAACTCTTTACTCATACGGAAATGTCCATTCATTAAAGAGGGGTGGGGGGGGGGGGGGCATGTAGGCATCATAAGGTCAACTTTTAATAGGGTCTATTCCATCACATGCCCTCATAAAAAGGACAGCTATTGGCATTGTCTTCACCACTTTAGATCACAACAGCACACTAGAACAAGCTGTGGTGGGTACAAAGGGGAACTTCCTCTACCTGGGCTATACTGCTCTGGCCTTCACTGAACACGACAGGCAGAGCTCTCAATCCAGGGCAAGATGTCCAATTCAAAGCTTGGATTTGAACAACCTCAGTCCACAAATAACATTATATCATCAAAATATCTTAAAACACCTTGAACTATTCAAATGGGACTCTCTTAAATAGAAGTCCTCTACAGTTATTTTTATTACAGGCCAGAATTTTGTCCTCGCAACAAACAACCGTATATCATATTTGAATTTGTTTTCACCACTTTAGATCACAACAGCACACTAGAACAAGCTGTGATGGGTACAAAGGGGAACTTTCTCTACCTGGGCTATACTGCTCTGGCCTTCACTGAACAAGACAGGTAGAGCTCTCAATCCAGGACGAGATGATCAAGTCAAACCTTGAATTTGAATAATCTTGCTCATCAATGTACAATCTCGCTCATCTCATGAGGAGAAAGACTAGTCTATTATTTGGCTTCTGTCTTCATCACTTTAGATCACAACAGCACACTAAAACAAGCTGTGGTGGGTACAAAGGGGTACTTTCTCTACCTGGGCTATACTGCTCTAGCCTTCACTGAACAAGACAGGTAGAGCTCTCAATCCAGGACGAGATGATCAAGTCAAACCTTGAATTTGAATAATCTCGCTCATCAATGTACAATCTCGCTCATCTCATGAGGAGAAAGACTAGTCTATTATTTGGCTTCTGTCTTCATCACTTTAGATCACAACAGCACACTAGAACAAGCTGTGGTGGGTACAAAGGGGAATTTCTCTCTACCTGGGATATACTGCTCTGGCCTTCACTGAACGAGACAGGTAGAGCTCTCAATCCAGGGCAATATGATAAAGTCAAACCTTGAATTTGAACAAATGAAACTCCCCTAAACAGAAGTCCTCTACAGTTATTTTTATTATAGGCCTTCTCAACATGAAATTTTGTCCCCGGAAGAGACAATAGTATATTATATTTGAATTTGTTTTCACCGCTTAAGATCACAACAGCACACTAAAAACAAGCTGTGGTGGGTACAAAGGGGAACTTCCTCTACCTGGGCTATACTGCTCTAGCCTTCACTGAACAAGACAGGTAGAGCTCTCAATCCAGGACACGATGATCAAGTCAAACCTTGGAATTTGAAAATTCTCACTCATTAATGTACATATCTCATGAGGCAGCAAGACTTTTCTATTATTTGGCTTTGTCTTCACCACTTTAGATCACTACAGCACACTAAACAAGCTGTGGTGGGTACAAAGGGGAACTTTCTCTACCTGGGCTATACTGCTCTGGCCTTCACTGAACAAGACAGGTAGAGCTCTCAATCCAGGGCAATATGATACTCAGATTTCCATATGCAGAGATGCCACTCTCTAATAGATAAAACGTAGGAAATCCTTAGATTTTGGTCAATTCTATATAGGAATTTAACATTATTCAATACAGAATTTCCAGCAAAAAAAGTAGGAATTCCTGCAAAAAGTAGGAAAAGTGGCATTTCTGCATATGTAAGACAAACACCAGTACCTGTAACACAGTCATGCATGCTGTCATCATCCAGCACACGTGCCTCCTCCGTCCATCGGGCTAGCGCTGACGGAACGCTGGCAAGTACGCCTGACCCACTTGCCGAACTGTCCGCAAACGAATCCTACAAACATACAATAGGATTAAATCATTGAGCATATCAAACACATCACTTCGACAATTTGTGAGAAACTTTAAGTTTTACTTTGTTGTTAGGGTTTATTGTCAAGATCAATGGTATTTTTATGTAAATGATTAAAAAAAAAATTCAAAGATGCCCCATTGTGTACAGAGCAAGGACATGCCAGGAAATCTCTTCACCTCGGTTTCATTTATGTATGTACCTGAAAGATGTCATCAAAGACATCGTCATCAGCTCTGGAGACGATGCGGAGGTCATCATTTGTGACAAGTTGCAACCGAGCTTGGCCACCAGACGACGAAAGTGTACTTGTCAACTGCAACACATCTGCCGCTGCACTTGGTCCTAGCAACCTGCCAAAATATACACATAAAGATTTGTATAGAGATTTGATAGAGCTTTTACCCATTTGCTTCTTCTAGTGGATTCTGTGATATTAATTTTGATTAAATAATTTTCCGACTTTCTCTAAAATGCAGCAAAATGTCACAATATAGCGTGAATGTCCATGAATTTCCCTGACCAGTGAGAAGGCTTGCGTGGCTTACCTCTGTAGGATGGTGGGTGGGTTAGGTTGGCGTGCGCTGGTCGTTGTGTAGTGTACATGGAGTGTCTGTGTTGAGGGGCTGTACCGGTAGGCTCCCCGTTGTCGCCCTGCTCTGTGCACACGAGCCGCTACAGCGCCATGAAGGCCGTGGGGCTCAGCATGACGCACCAGCAGAGGGTGGTTGGCAGTTACATTACTGGGGGCCGGAGGAACGCTAAGCCCTGAAACATGGACAGAGAAATATCCTCAATATTTGTATAACTGCTGATTATGGAGCATCCACATACACAACCTGACAGTATATATATATCACTGAATTGTTTATAATCAGTAAGAAAATAGGAAGGTTTTATCAATCAGAAAGTTTTGGCCAGCGAAAGTAGTGCTAAAGCTTATATTACTTGGGTACAGAACCTACATGGACAAACATCAGGTAACTCATCATTATCTAACATTTGTTGGAGGATAATTAAATGGAGCGTTGGGGTAGAAAAAGGAAAACAGCAATCTTAAAGGTTTAGGGGTTACATCATAATTTCAAATTGACACGAGGATACTAAAGGAGGGTGTGAGGGCACACGTAACCCTGTAAACAATTGAACATAAAAGTGGGGGCTTTAAGCAAAACATCACAGCACACGATTAAATTCCTCTCCCCTGGCCAACATTCTTTTCCCGAGTAATACATCATTTCTGGATATTTTATATTCCAAAATTGCCCGACTTTTCATCTGGGAATGCTACAGCATAAATTATTGAAACATTATTGCAATCGTAATATAGATGGTTATCGTAGTTGGGCTATCTATCAGTGTCTAACTGGTAGTTGGTCTTAAATCTGAAGAGTTTAACACTAGTGACTACAGACCTGCGATCTCATTGCCGTTGACGGCATTAAGCACTGCCGAGGCAGGCAGCTGGTGTCTGCGAATGTGACTGCGATCGTCAAACATATGGGGAGCAGCACCTGGTACAAAAAGACGAAACTGTTTATTCGGTCTGTTGCGGGATCACGCTTCATCAAACCCTCTTAACCTTTTAAGGACGGCGTGTTGCCTTGGTGCATTATGCAGATTATATGGGAGTGTATTTATGTATCTGTCTCATAAGTTTCGGCATGATGCATGACTGCAGCATGACAACTATGGGCATTGCACTTTATATGCCGTCCGTGAAGGGTTATCGTAGGTTTTAACAAATATACAGGGAACATCATTAGGGACGAGTCATTTCTACCAAGCCATAGCTGGAGTGGTGGGAGTGGGTAATCAAGAAATAGCGTCTATATTGCTACGCATAATTTTACCAACTGGGACACTTTTCTAAATCGATATTGAAAGAGGGTTGCATATGGAGCTCATCACTGAGTAATAAAGGACTCGTCCCTTAGCTACGAAAGACACAGGAAAGGGTAATATAAGACAACAAAATATTCATTAAAGGGAGTCTCACTACAGACAATAGCTCAGGGGTGTGAAATGAAAAAATGGTTTCCGCTGAAGATGCTGCTTGCAGTGACGATGGGACTCCAAACCCTTGTAAATTATATACTTTAACATTTCTAAAATTTTGAAAATGTTAGAGCAGAATGGTGAAATTTCATGTATTTTGGTGTTCTGGTTTGAAAATACTTCTAAGTCCCCCCCCCCTACATAAAGAGAAATAAATTTCTCATTGGATCTGGACAAATCTCAGGAACTGTCCCTGTGAAGATAAAAAAACGCGGATTTCCGCGTTTCCGCGGACATTTCACACCCCTGATAGCTACATGACAATTTCCACGTTTAACGGCTGCCCGGTCTGGAGGAGGAATTAGACTAAGAGGGAACATTTCCCCAACACTATGTACTTAAATTCGTTTGATCTCTCACTCGAACCTAGATTTCCTGAATCGTTATTTTCGTTATTCACTTCTCAGCACCATATACCTTCACCTTCTAGAGACTACACAAGACACCGCAGTGAATTTTGCAGGAGCAATTATTATCATTTTTAAATATGTTATTTTACCACGCCTCAACCCCTTCTTTGCCCACTCGCTTTCCAAATGCCTTCTGTACTAAGCAGAATAGTAAGGCGATGACTATATCCCTTCTACTTACCATGGGGGAGCATGTCGTCCACAAGTTGGATGTAAAGGTCACTGTCATCAGTGATGCGGTACTGCATGGGTTCTTCTAGACCTTGGTAGTCGTCGTTATCTGCCTCCATATCTGAGCCTTCATCCTCCTCCTCTTCTTCTTCCTCCTCCTCTTCTTCATCCTCATCATCTTCATCGTCATCATCATCACCATCCTCTTCGTCCACTGTGTCGTCTTCGTTATCATTATCGTCAGCATCTGACCCACTGTCTTGCGAGTCTTCATCATCTACGCGGCCATCTGAATATGTAAATCATTACATTGGAAGTTGCATCTCTATTCCGAATTTACCATGATGCATTAATGCATTATGCCGTCCCTAAAGGGTTGAAGGGAGAAATGCGAGTTATAAATACAGACACCCACCTGCGTGCAGATCCACAACGTCCTCGTCGTCCGACATCTGACTCACCATCTGAGAGTCGTGTTGGTCGAGCAGATCGTCGTTCTCCACCTCAACATCAATCAAGATGTTCTGGTTGTCTTCAGTCTGCGCACTGGGCCGCGTCTCTGCAACAAAGGGGAAAACAGATCATTAAAGAATTCAGATCCAACTGTAATCTTAGTGTTAAATACAATTGTTAATAACTAGGCCACGAAACCTAAAATATTATATTTTGATATGGAATAGCATTTTAATACATTGTATAAATATGTCTGAGGTAACTTAATGATTTCTTATTTATTTCTTATTTATATATCAAACTGAGATTGGCATATTTCTTCTGATTGCCTTTTTCTTGAGTTTTAAGGGATCCGTTATTTATTAATTTGTATAGGGTAATTGAATTAAATCCAATAGTTAGTTTCCTCATAGAGCTGAAGGATGTTATGTCACTGCTTTCAAGTAGGGAAATCAATCTCATCCAAAAGAAAAGTAATCATCCAGAGATATCAGAGCAACATAGGATAGATATATCACAGCTTAACTAGAAGTCTCGTGTGCAAACATTTGTTTAGGAATACCCACATCGTTTTAGAAGGACCAAACAGTGCAAATTTAGAACGGAGAGTTTACGTTAGGCCACACAACTAAGAGCCGATAATTTGAGATCAATAGAGAGCATTAGTCCCAATTTTGACATTGACTGTTACTAAAGGCCAGGCCTAAAGCACCAACAACTTACGTTGCCCCTCCATGACGATCTCCCCTAGCACCTGCTGTTCTGGGTCCTCACCTGTTTCTCGCTGCAGCAAATCGTCCAGCACCTCATCCAGCTCTGCAGCCTATAATATCACACCATGCCAGAAAGTTATCAACAGTCAGTTTTCCTTTTATATATCTATTCAATCTCTGGTACATGTATTATAGTAAAGAGTAAGCAATGTTCCGATTTGCTCAATATATTGTAAAAATCTATGATTTAATACTGAAATCCCTGAGACAAAGTAGAAATGGAATCTCTCACCCTTCCCCTTAAAATACCTAAAATTACCACCCCCTTAATTTTAAAGTGGTGTACTTGGTACATACCTCTTGTTGAGTGGTCTCTTGTTCACCCGTGTCCAACTGCTCTGTCTCATCTAGAGCGTCATTGCCATCTTCATTCTCCGTGACATCTTCAATCTGGACATCTCCCTCATTATTGGCAGCTCTGGCCGTTGAGATAGCCTCGTGAATGATGGCGTCGACCGTGCCAGAGACGGTGTTGTTCTGGGCGCCGGCCTGTTGTTTGGGCTTGTTCTTTGTGAGTACAGTCTGAGGCTGGTTGACAATGCGGGACAGAGTCTCCAGCGGTTTGAGCGCTGCGTTCACTGTGTTCACCATGCTGGGTGAGGACAGATCTAGACTGTGCGGGATGCGCGCTAGATCCGTCACCACACCGCGCTTCAACAGCAGGCGCACCATGTTGTTCATGGATACCTGTTGGGCCTAAGGAGTGATGAAAAGTAAGGTGTTAGCCATAAGTTAAATTTTAATTAGCACTGTGTTCCAATGCATTAGCAGGCAGCAACACATAAGAGACAAAAAGTTACAAAAAGTGATCGGTGAACTGAAAGGAATAACACATGAACAATCTGCCCCTACCTTGAACACTTGGTTAGGGACCTGCCCTGGTGACGGGCAGGCTTCAATGATGGTACTAATGATGCTTGTGAGGGCCTGGATCTTGGCATGTTTGTCGGTGCCCTCAGGCATGGCCAGGGCCCGCTGCAGTGCCCCCTTCACTTCAGCCACCAGGGTGGTCTGTGCGTCGGGGCTATGGTTACAGGTGGAGAGGGCGGCCAGCAGGACGCGGGCCAGTGCCGGGCAGTCCTTGTCCCCGGAGTCCTGTGACAGGGGCAGCAGATAGTCCAGGATGAAGGCCAGCACGTTGCAGTCCTCGGCCACCAGCTCCGTCTGGGCGGCTACAAAGTGGTGCTGAGTCACCATGGCCGCACAGCTCGGGTACGAGCGCACCAACTCAGCTAACAGCCGCATGATGGCCGACTTGGGCAGCAACGGCCGTTTCTTCTTTTCATTCTCCAGTGCGACTGCCTTTTCTTTTGCCTTTGTTTCTGCACTGGTTGCCTCGCCTCGACTTCCCTGTCCATCTGCGCTCGTCTGACCCTATTGAAGCAATAAGTTTACAAAGTTATTATTAAATCTTGTCAATATTGTTGAAAGACAAATGTCCGCTCACTACCATTGACCAATAGAAAATACTACCTTCATTCTTGCATCAAAATGACAACGCACAAAAAACACATTAAAGTATGTGTGGTCCTCAAAGAGTTGCCAAACTAACCTGGGCGTCTGGTGTGTCCTCCTGACTCCCTGACTGTCTGAACGTTGGTGGATCATGCAGCTCCCGTACGTGGTCATTCAGAACTTCCTGCAAGGCCTCTGCCAGTGCCTGAGCCTGTCGCGTCTCGCCATGCCCCGAGTCCTCTTTGTTGTAGTGGTACTTTGCTGCTAGCGCATTGAGTAGATCAAACACCACCTCCCTCATCGGACTCTCTACGATGACATGCTCCGTCTGCTTACTGGGAATACACTTCAGTAGTTGGGGTGAGTTCGGACCAGTAAACCGAGCATCATCTTCGTCTGAAGGAGACAAAAGTGGAGTGTCAATTGCATTACTTTACATTCAAGCAAATATATTCTGTATATTGGTTGAGTAACGAGTATTAAATATCAGCACCGAAATCAATGACATGTATTTGAGAGCTCTTAATACTAGTAACTGGATCTTCTACAATGTGTAAATAATAGCATATGTGAACGGAAAGTTCACATCAACTTACCTCTTTTCGTGAGTGGAGGAAGCGCAATGCGCAGCAGCGACTTGGACACTTCCGTGAAAAGATCGGGACAGCGACAGGCAGCAGGGCTCAAGTACCGCAGAATGTAGTGCATCTCCTTGGAGCCTATGCTGCCCCGGACTACACCCGCGGCACTAGAACCTGCACCTTGACAAGCTGTGCGGACAACCTGCGGACAAATACAAGCAATTTAATATAAAATTAATCGAGCACTTACCTTAGGTTAGTGTGAAGATTAATTGTTGTTCCCTGAGCAGACAACAAAAGTTGTCTGCAGCGTACACAGGAGAGTCGCAGGTACCAGCGGATCACTTCCGGAGCAAGCGAGCAGTGGATTTTCTGTAAATTGAAAAGTACACAGGAAAAAACCCCCTTCTTTGTCTATGTCTTCAGGTTTGTTGTAGATTGGTATTGGCCCAGTTAAAACCCCCAATTCCATCTAGGGTAGGTAGGGTGGGCCTGTGTACGCTGCAGACAACTTTTGTTGTCTGCTCAGGGAACAACAATTAATCTTCACACTAACCTAAGGTAAGTGCTCGATTAATTTTATATTCCCTGTCGCTGTCAACAAAAGTTGACTTTGCGACACAGGAGATTTTAAAGTGCAGTCAATCCACTGCGTTCACCCCTAGCGACTCGGGGCAACTATTAGAAATTTCCAATTTCATTCATCAATTATCCCTGTCCCACAGAACACTGTGACTCGGTACATAGGTGATAATTAGACAGTATTTATTAATCCTGACAAAAGTCAGATCATAACAGGTAACGGAGTGGCTCTTGCAGTGGCCAACAAAATAAACTAGTAGTTTTATCTAGCACCATACTCGGTGGAGGCATGAGCATAATATTGCTCCCAGTATGTAACTTATATGAGATATAGTAGCAGTTATAATGCTAATAGGTAACAGGTAGCACTTCAGGGTACAGACAACACAGAGGCGTTCCTCCTCATGGAATGGTTCCAGGACCAGTTCCTCCAGAGGCTCACCAGTGCGTGCTGTTTTCATTAAGCCCTACAGTATAGCCCTAGAGATCCAGGGCAGGGATGACCTGGCCCTCCTGGCCAGAAACTAGTAGTATGAGCACTACTAGTTTAAACCCCAAGTACTGGAGAGACAGTAGCTCGTTTGGACCCCAACGCAGTTACATATCCAACACTACCTGCACGTCCCAGAGGGTGTTATATCTCTTCTGTCACCTAAACAAGTGAAGGTATAAGTAGTAAACTGCCTGAATTTCATGAGAAAACACAGCAGAAACCTTAGTGTGAAAAACCTTCCTGTACCCACTCTCATCCTAAGTAATTTTTCCTTCATGCCACTGGGTTAAGCTTTTGTTTAAGAGGGCAGCCCAACAGATACTCTACTTGGTGCTCCTTGATGAAATTCCCTTCAACAAATTCCCCAGTGCTTATTGCAATAAATTGCAATTCTGCTTGAGAGCATTGAGTTTAGCCTTCACCCATACGTCTAACATATAATGTCTATGACACGCGTGCCTACTATTATGTCTATCATCATGAGTGCCTGCTGCTAAGCATACCCCATGAATGGCCGCTCCAAGTCAACAAGTGAGAAGTGAAAGTCTTCTGCTTTGTTCATAGCCGGAGCGCCAGCTTGCCGTATCTTCTAAACGAACGACAACTTGTTGTGTCCATAACACAATGCCTAGCTGTTAACGTTAATAATGTCCGCAAATAGGTGTATTGGCCATAATGAAGTTTATAACGTTAAAACACTCATTGTCCCTTCGTCAACTAGTTATAGTCATTTGTTGATACGTCACGCAGATACAGTCATAGGGCCATCATAAGATCACCCAATACACCCTGTTGCGGACAAGACCCCTATCCTGCTTATGTCTATTAGCAGCTAGCAGCTGCAGCTAATAAGACAGTGCCAACAACAAAAGCACTAGCATCTCCTAGGACTGGAGCATCAAGTATCTACGAGAGTCCCAGCACCTACATCTACTCCGAGAGCACCAGTTTCTATCTCAAGAGCTTAGAGTAAACTTCAAAAACCCCAAAAGAGTACTTGTTTACTCCAGTCACCCTTACTCGGTAAGTATTGGAGGCAGATAGGTGTATTGCTTTATTTTGAAGTAGAAATCATCCAGTTTTGCAAAGTCAATGGCGACAGCAGCATTAACAGTGATGACATCAAATAAGTATCATCTGTTTGGACGACAATTCCACCAAAATTCAAAAAAGGATGTCGAAATCCTCTGACTGACCAATCCACCCTGTTGCCTCCAATAAAGTTGTCTGCGTCTATGACAAGAGCGCCAGCTTCTGTGTCTACGACAAGAGTGACAGTATTTGCGACAAGGACTCTCAGGACAAGAGCGGCAACGCCTGACATTCAGGGCGAGAGCGGCAGCGCCTGCGTCCCCCGACGAGATCGGCAGCGCCTGCGTCCCCCGACGAGAACGGCAGCGCCTGCGTCTCCCGACGAGAGCGGCAGCGCCTGCGTCTCAGGACGTGAGCGGCAACGCCTGCGTCTCACGACGACAGCGGCAACGCCTGCGTCTAACGACGACAGCGGCAACGCCTGCGTCTCCCGACGACAGCGGCAACGCCTGCGTCTCACGACGACAGCGGCAACGCCTGCGTCACACGACGACCGCGACAACGCCTGCGTCTCACGACGACAGCGACAACGCCTGCGTCTCCCGACGAGAGCGGCAACGCCTGCGTCTCACGACGACAGCGGCAACGCCTGCGTCTCACGACGACAGCGGCAACGCCTGCGTCTCACGACGACAGCGGCAACGCCTGCGTCTCCCGACGACAGCGGCAACGCCTGCGTCTCCCGACGAGATCGGCAACGCCTGCGTCTCACGACAAGCGGCAACGCCTGCGTCTCAGGACGAGAGCGGCAACGCCTGCGTCTCAGGACGAAAGCGGCAACGCCTGCGTCTCACGACGAGAGCGGCAACGCCTGCGTCTCAAGACGAGTCTGTAGGCCGGCATCAGCATCTGCAACGAAAGCTCCAGCGTCTATGACGAGAGCGCCAGCGTCGGCAACAGGAGCGCCAACGTCTTCGACAAGAGCGCCAGCATCTGTGACAAGAGTGCCAGCTGCAAAGAGAGCTCAGGCGTCTGCAACGAGAGCGCCAGCATCTATGACGAGAGCGCCAGCGTCTGCGTATATATCTACGATGAGAGCCCCAGCATCAGTGTCTAAGAAGCGAGCCATATCTTCTTCCTCTGTCGAGAGCGCCTGCATAATCGTCTACGACAAGGGTCCACGAAGAGACACCTGTGTCTGCCTCTACGACGCCAGCGCCTGCCTCGACAAGAGCGCCTGCGTCTACGACGAGAGCGCCTGCGCCTACGACGGGGCGTCTACAGGGCATCTACGGGGGCGTCAGCATCTATAGCGGGAGCGGCAACGCCTGCGTCTCACGGCAAGAGCGGCAACGCCTTGCGTCTCACAGCGAAATCGGCAGCCCCTCTGTCTCACAGCAATGTCTGCGTCTCACAGCGAGAGCGGCAACGCCTGAGTCTCACAGCGAGAGCGGCAACGTCTGCGACTCACCGCGAGGGCGTGTCACACACGGAGAGCGGCAACACCTGAGTCTCACAGCGAGAGCAGCAACGTCTGCATCTCACAGCGAGAGCGGCAACGCCTGAGTCTGACAGCGAGAGCGGCAACATCTGCGACTCACAGCGAGAGCAGCAATATCTGCCTCTCAGAGAGAGAGCGGCAACGCCTGTCTCACACTCACAGCGAGAGCATGTCACACATGGAGAGCAGCAAGCCCTGCGTCTCACAGCGAGAGTGGCAACACCTGCTTCACACACGGAGACAGCAAGGCCTGCGTCTCACACGGAGAGTTGCGACGCCTGCGTCTCACAGCAAGAGCGACAACCAACGCTTGTGTCTCACAGCGAGAGCGGTAATCAACGCTTATGTCTCACAGCGACAGGCGGCGACGCCTGCGTCTCGCCACGAGTGGGGTTGACACACTCTCTATGACCTAGAAGTGGCCAATCAGTACAATTACTCCCCCTGCTTTGCCCGAGTAAGACTACGAGAGTGCCAGCGGCTGTCTCTAGGACTAGAGTGACTGCATCTACATCAGAAGTATGACACCGGGAGCTGCGAAGCCTGAGTCACACATGAATCTGCGTCTCAGGGCGAGAGCGGCAGCGCCTGCGTCTCCCGACGAGAGCGGCAGCGCCTGCGTCTCCAGACGAGAGCGTCAGCGCCTGCGTCTCCCGACGAGAGCGTCAGCGCCTGCGTCTCCCGACTAGAGCGTCAACGCCTGCGTCTCAGGACGTGAGCGGCAACGCCTGCGTCTCACGACGACAGCGGCAGCGCCTGCGTCTCACGACGACAGCGGCAACGCCTGCGTCTCGCGACGACAGCGGCAACGCCTGCGTCTCGCGACGACAGCGGCAACGCCTGCTTCTCACGGCGAGAGCGGCAACGCCTCCGTCTCATGACTACAGCGGCAGCGCCTGCGTCTCACGGCGAGAGCGGCAACGCCTGCGTCTCAGGGCGAGAGCAGCAACGCCTGCGTCTCACGGCGAGAGCGGCAACGCCTCCGTCTCACGACTACAGCGGCAGCGCCTGCGTCTCACGGCGAGAGCGGCAACGCCTGCGTCTCAGGGCGAGAGCGGCAACGCCTGCGTCTCAGGGCGAGAGCGGCAACGCCTGCGTCTCAGGGCGAGAGCGGCAACGCCTGCGTCTCACGGCGCGAGCGGCAACGCCTGCGTCTCTCGGCGAGAGCGGCAACGCCTGCGTCTCTCGGCGAGAGCGGCAACGCCTGCGTCTCACGGCGAGAGCGGCAACGCCTGCGTCTCACTGCGAGAGCGGCAACGCCTGCGTCTCACGGCGAGAGCGGCAACGCCTGCGTCTCAGGACGAGAGCGGCAACGCCTGCGTCTCACGACGAGAGCGGCAACGCCTGCGTCTCACGGCGAGAGCGGCAACGCCTGCGTCTCAGGGCGAGAGCGGCAACGCCTGCGTCTCAGGGCGAGAGCGGCAACGCCTGCGTCTCACGGCGAGAGCGCCAACGCCTGCGTCTCACGGCGAGAGCGGCAACGCCTGCGTCTCACGGCGAGAGCGGCAACGCCTGCGTCTCAGGACGAGAGCGGCAACGCCTGCGTCTCACGGCGAGAGCGGCAACGCCTGCGTCTCAGGAAGAGAGCGGCAACGCCTGCGTCTCACGGCGAGAGCGGCAACGCCTGCGTCTCACGGCGAGAGCGGCAACGCCTGCGTCTCACGGCGAGAGCGGCAACGCCTGCGTCTCACGGCGAGAGCGGCAACGCCTGCGTCTCACGACGAGAGCGGCTACGCCTGCGTCTTACGCTGAGAGCGGCAGAGTCTGCATCTCACAGAGGGGGTGACACACTATGACCTAGAAGTGGTCAACCAGTACAATTACTCAACCTACTTGGCCTGAGTAAGACTGGGAGTGAAACTGATTAAACACAAATAATCAGTGAAGCATCTCACCTGTATACTCTACAGTGGTGGTGCTTCTTAGTGTCACTGTTATCATACACTTCCTCTACAGACCTCAGCGGATCTACAAGTTTAGTCATCTACCAGCTTGGCTTGACAACACTCGGAGGAACAACTGCTCATAGCAGTAGCACCCTTCCTGGTAAGAAGGTGCTAGTGTAAATAACTTCCCTGTACACACTCAACATTTCTTCTGTCACCTAAACAGGTGAAGGTATATGGAGTAAAACTGCCTCAATTTCATCAGAAATCATAGCAGAAGCCTTAGTAACCTTGCCCTATGGCACTGGGTTAGGCTTTTTGTGTAAACAGGGCAACCCAACACATACCTAAAAAAGGTGTTCCGTGAAATAGTCTAAGAACTATTTCTCCAAATTTGTGGAAAATTTGGGCATAAGGTATCTGTCTTGGTGAATTTCCAGTCCACATACAGATTAAAGCTAAATCTGCTTGAAAGTAATGGGTTGTCACCTTGTCTGGTTGCCAGAATATCCATCAGGATGAATAGCAGAGCCATTAAGGTTCTCCCCTTACACACAGAAGCTCAACAGTCAATCTCCAAATTTGTAAAAAATTTGGGCATAAGGTATGTGTCTTGGTAACTTTCCAGTCCACATACAGGTTAAAGCTAATTCTGCTTGAAAGTAATGAGTTGTCACCTTGTCTGGTTGCCTGAATATCCATCAGGATGCATAGCAGAGCCATTAAGGTTCACCCCTTACAGACAGAAGCATGAAAAAGCCCAAGTGTAACTTCTAAATAAATAGAAAGTGCTGGTTAACACCAGGCACCCTTACACAGTAAGCATTGGAGGCAAATAGGTGTATTGGTCTTTTTTAGAAGTTGGTGTCATCCTGAATTGCCACTGTCAAAATTGACAGCAGTGTGACAGTGATGACATTGAAAATATTTTCATATTTTTGGACGACAATTTCCTAAATTTCTAAATTATGGATGACAATTTCCTTAGCCACCAATACACCCTGTTGCCTCCAATTTAGCCACTAATAAACGCAATTAGAAGCAAGTAGAGAGGACGATTTGGGAAACCAACGAGTCTAGCGCTAAAAGTGAGCCTCGGCCACGCCGATGAGCGATAATAGGTGTATTTGTCGCTTTGGCTTCAATTTTAGCGCTAAAAGTCGCTGAAAAGGTCCTCCTGTGCGACAAATCGTCCCCAATGCCTCTAAAAGCGTGAATATGGCAAAATATATGCGACAAATAAGGTATAATCCGGTTAAAATATCGAAAACTTACCCTATTTGTCCCTGCTTTGCTCCAGAGGCGTCCAACCTTGACGCATGCGCGAACGGAAGTGGTCCGCTGGTACCTGCGACTCTCCTGTGTCGCAAAGTCAACTTTTGTTGACAGCGACAGGGAACCTTAGCTTTTCTTCACTGGGTTTACAAATAAAGTTGTAATTCCTTGCCAATTTTTACATATAGGAATCTACCCTTTATTTAGTCAAGAGGTTTATCCAATCATCCCATATAGAAATGCTCATTATAATCTTAACCAAATAATTCAGACCATGGCCTAAACTATTTTCAGTCTTCTGAGTACTTAAAATCAGAATTTTATGATTATATGCATAACTTGTTCAGGCAAAAACTGGACATACCTTTTCCAGAGTATGGCGGAGCGTGTTGGGCTCCTCAAGAATGTGTCGGAAGAGCAGTGTGGCCAGGGATGTGAAGCCCTGGAATGCTGAGGCCTGCGTCAGGCCGAGCAGGAGGCGAGCTCCACCCTGTTCTCCAAACTGCACTGCAAACTGGTGTTCACGCGTTAACCGTAGTGTGAGCCGCAGCACTGCATGCAGTGTGTCCGGCTCCACAGGAATGCCGATTAACGAAACAGAACACCTGAAACAAGCAATTAATGAAATGACATCTATTCACCACATATATTAAGACACTTCAGGTGGACGGATAGCTTGAAACCATGTTATCACGTACAATGCATATTTCTAGACAAGTACATTTCACTATCTTCGAATATGTTTTCAGCATCTACTGGTACATTAACTTCAAATATTTCCTCTATGCTTCTACAAAACCATGGTAATGTGATGTATATGTAAATATCTATTGAGTCTAACTGCCTCACCTAATTAGTGATGAGATTTGGTCTGGCATCAGGCCCTTAACAATGGGCACCTCTGGTTCCTTTTCCTTCTCCTCCTCTTTATCTTTAATCTCTGCAGGTTTGTCCTTTGGTGGTCCATCTTCGGTCTCCATAGTGCTGAGGTGGTAGAGCACTGCTGCATGAACGAGAAATGTGCTCACATGTACCAAGAGAATACCCTTTGATGCAAAGCCAAATACTACAAATGCTTAGGAGTACATACCTTTAGAATGAAATGTGTACTATTCTATTCATTTTGTGCACAACAATCGAATATCAAATATTTTTTACTTATGTGCTTACGTTTGATCTGATTCTCAGCGCCTTCGCCCTCCTTCTTTTGAGTATCCATCTTTTCCTCCTTGGCCTTTGGCTTTTCTTCCTTGGCTGGCAGTGACAACATGATGGGTCTACGGTTGCCGGTTTCCTCGTTCACCTGAACCATGGAGCTGAACTGAACAGTATACCGTCTTCGTCCAGCGGTGAACCTGAAATTTAACCTGAAATTTTATTTTTTTCTAGTCATGTTATTGTTCTTTTTTTTTGCGGTTAGTATTTTTTGTTAATCATTATCTTGCCAATGCCACAAGTTCAGAGTTCATTTATAATAAACATACCTGACAGAGGAATCCCCATTCTGGTAAGCGTCGTCGATGGTCCTGTTGTTACCAACACTGTAGTTGCACCAGCGACCACTTCGGTCATCGAACCACTTCCACACACGATACTTGTTCTGTATTCAAAAGGCAAAGTCATCATTATTGTTCTTTTCTTCAACTTGGTCTTCAATAATTCATAATATTGTTGCACGATTTTCTTTCATTTCACTTTGACATCTTGTTTTTTCTTTTCTTGTGCTGCAGATTCCACCCCTCTTTTTGTATTAAAGTTAGTCCTACTGTTAGTGTTCATAATATCACTTATGTAGTCCAAGTCCATCTCACTAAAATCATTTCTACATCAGAAAACAGACAGAATACATGTATTAGGGAGTATCTTCTCCTTTAGAATATATATATTAATTAAGATATCCAGATTGCTGAAGATCGATACTTTCCGACACATCGAGCATCATATTCTAACAGGTCATAAAACATCTCTAATAGTACTCGATCACATGTCCAAGATTTAAGCTAAAATAGTTCACATACCAGTAGTTTGTCGAGGTCTGCTTTCCTCTTGGAGGCTATGGACACCTTCTCGTAGAGGTCGAGTAGGAGTAGGAGCGGTGCCACCCACTTGGGGGTGTTGGCTGCCTGTGCCACAGACAGACACCGTTGTGTGGTATCAAGCAGCCGCACCAGCAGGTCCAGGATGTTGGACGCCTCCAGCGCCTCAGCACACGGCATCTTCATCTCCTACACAACAAACATGGCCCGTTTCACATTTACTCAAAAAAAAATATTGGTTTAACAGCTGTGCCTTTGTCTATAAGGTTCTACAGGGGATTCGGAATTCACTATTAGGAATGGAGCCGGGAAGTCATGTGTAAATGTGAGGTTTGAAATAATATATATCGTAAATTCCACCGTATAACCTACATCTCACGTTTAACCCACAGCTTGACGTTGAGGATATACTGCAACCCGCACCTTTCACAACCGGTAATACAGGATTTGCACACAAAGTGGATTGAGTTACCAGAAATTCAGTGAAGGGGTTTGCTCTCAGAATACCCAATGAATCATCATAGGACACATGTAGGGCATGTTCCTTAATCTATTCCCTTTATTTTTCTCAGGAATTAGCTTCGTTAACATTATTTTCTTCATCACAGAGCTTACTGCACTTTGTTGGATAAACACTTAATTGGCGAGTAGATTCGCCGGGCCTACATCATACGTCATGAGCACAATGGGCAGAGTCCATTTGTGGCCCTTAAAGGTTAAGACAAAGCCTACATACCTCGAAGAGTAGACTCAGTAGGTGGAGTCTGATGGCGAGCTTTGGAGATTCGGAATGAGTTGACAGCTGGTTGGCCCACTCCAACACGGACCGCGAGTCGCCAGATGAGAGTGGTGCCGCCGCCTCCATCAAGCAGCACGCCTGTTGGGCAATCTGCAGGGAGAAACAAGTCGGTTATTAAACCATTTAAGGACAGCGTGATGCCTCAAGGCAACATTTGTCTGCATGATGTACCTATGCAGTGTCAACAAGTGACTTCCTGCATTTGCAGTTAATAGACCTAGAGGATGAGCATGATGCATAAATGTAGCACTGGTAAGTTACTGGTCAGAGTTGAATTCATGTATCATGACGATTGAGGGGATAGCGGATTATAGCAATCTGCAGCGCTAAACAAATGGAGTTAAGTTTTTTCTGCATAGACCTTCAATTTTAGTAACGCCAATATTGCTTTTGACAAATGGAATCGCCAAACGAAATTATAAAATATTTGGCATATATAAAGTGAACCAATACAAATTCTCAGGGCTCAGGTGTTGAGCCAGTGGCTCGGAACAACGCGAGCATGTTTACTAGGATTTAAAGGTATATGATCGAGGAAATCCACCCCATAGGGGTGGTGGCCGGCTTCCATCAATGATTCTTGATTACATACATTGGTCTATAATTATAATTAATGCACTAATGATGCATGATTGCGCCACTGATTACATGAAGCAATATGTCGTCTTTAAAGGGTTAGTGTGGAGAGGTCATGATGCAAACAATGGTCCACTCCAGAAGGCGCTCATCATTAGTAGAAAAGCTCTGCGCAGACCTTTCACCCCTTTGGTGTAATAATGGACTCTTCCAGGTGAATAAATGCCCAATTTGCGCATTGAGGCACCTATACGCACAGGCTTAAAGAGAAGGGAAATGTTGGTAACGCCCACCTTCCACCCCTTACCTGTTACAATGGACTAGGCCGCTCTGGGGTCATTACTGTTTGGCTGGGTGTTAGCAGTGGGGGGGGGGGGGGGGGGGGGTTGACGGCTTGTGAGTAGGACTAGCCTGCCGCAGTCTGTACGGTAATTATGTGGAAAGGGGGGGGGGGGGGTGTGAACAACATAGAGCTCATTGGAAGTTCAGCAGACCGGAATGAGCAGTGCATTCTGGGTGGGAGACGTGTGAACAACATATAGGTTGATTGCAGGTAAGGTCTAATGCGTAAAAGGAAAAGCGGACGACGCAGGGTTACGATCACTCTGGCGGAGTGCAGTGCTGAGGGGTGGGAGACCATAGAGACGCAGGGTTCTGGCCAGCGGACAGCGGAGTGCAGTGCTGAAGGGTGGGAGACCATAGAGACGCAGGGTTCTGGCCAGCGGACAGCGGAGTGCAGTGCTGAAGGGTGGGAGACCATAGAGACGCAGGGTTCTGGCCAGCGGACAGCGGAGTGCAGTGCTGAAGGGTGGGAGACCATAGAGACGCAGGGTTCTGGCCAGCGGACAGCGGAGTGCAGTGCTGAAGGGTGGGAGACCATAGAGCCTATGTATGTAGGGTGCAAAAAGCAAACGAGCCAATGCTAATCCTATGGACGCGCAATTCCTGTTGAAACCTTACGGAAAAGTGAACTCCTTAACCATGGCCGGGGACTCCGTCGCCGGCCAATAACAAAATGTCCCCTTTAGCCTTAATCAACCTAGTTAACTTCCAAACGTTTCACACAATTGTCTTGGTGCTACCTCGAGATGTACTTGACACTAAAGCATGGCCACTTACTTCTGTCACGATGGCAGTGAGAATGTCGTCCCTCCATTTGGTACCGTTGCGGTTGGTTACAACAACAAGGAGATCACAGACCCTGTAGACGGTCTCTGGTAGGGTGTCGAGCAACTGCATACATCCTGAAAATAGAAGCATAAATTTAAGTTAGTACTTAAAGTTGAGATACATTTAAAGCATATTAGGCACGTTCTCCAAATTGTTACCCTCCTACTGTATTACTAGGGCTGTAACAGTTTAGAGTCATCAATACCTACTACCCGGTACCTAGTAAACTGACTCACTTATTTTCAGCAAATATATGTCATGAATATGTGGCCTTTGCGTCAGTAAGAATGGGGAATCATGTTACTCACCACTCATTATGGTATCCGTGAATTCATTGATGACAGCACTTTCCAGTGGTTCCTCCTCGGGTTGACGGTCCTTCTCCACTTCGGCCTCCTCGGCTTTCCGCTGCTCCTCCTCTTCCTGCTCCTTCGTCTTCTCCTCCGCAGTCTGGAAACCATGAGAAGGACTGGTAAGGCAACATGTTAGATGTATAGAAGAAAGCCTCAAAGAATTAGAGAAAGATGATTATCTATTGGAAATTGCATTTTTCTGGGGATATGTAGCTATATTACCAGAGTTGAGGAGATTTGAGACAACACAAGTGGGTACAATATGCCAAACAGATTATGAGTAACAAGACAAATACAGCAATGATTTAAATTGTCGGCCATGTTTGGGCAAGATAATCATCAACGCAGCATGATTTCTGTGCATAGCAATCGAAGACACAAAGACGTCAGGATAGCTTCATTTTGTTGTAACACATATGGTCCAGATATCAACAAACCAGGGGAGTCATTGAAAACATTTTCAACAGAAGTACACCATGAAATTTGACATGGTAAAACCTAATAAAATACAGAAAAGGAACTCTTCTGACAGCAGTTTAGTAAGACTAGTTCATTTACCTGGGAGGCAGTAGTATTGTTGGCACTGTCAGTCGACATAAGGACATTCTCACCCAGAGACATAGCGATAGCTCGCATCATTTGGTCCTCTTCAGACAGGTCAAGATCCATGCCTAATGTCTGTCAACATTAAAGGCAAATTTCACCCAATATGTCTAAAGAACCGTAGATCTAGGCCTTCATTATATTCTCGTGTTTGTTTTCTTTAAATCTTATATGCATGTATTATTAATTTTGATAACGATGAGACTTATGACTTTACATTACGTTTGACAAATCATGGAGTAGATCACAAGTTGTTTGCAAAGATTGTTTGGATTCTTTCGGTTGTTTATCTTACGGTTACTATTTCATTTTGGCCTTCAATCCCCCACCCTTCCGCATTGCCTCATACTAGATAGCCTTGGGGAAAACCATTAATATTTTTGTAATTGTCCTTATTTTCTAATATTCGTCTCAGCTTTCCTAATCATGCCCTACATACATGTTAGATGTTACTTACGGGTTGAGTGCTGGGAGTAGTGGGGGCCGGTGCTGGGGGTGGGTGAGTGAGGATGTAATCCGTAGCTTGCTCCAGACTTGTCGTATGAAGCAGTGAGTCCATACAATGCTCGCGCGTGAATCCCATATCCATCAGCTATTAAGGAAACCGGAAAACATTCATGTTTCTATTGTCCAGAATAGAGTTGGGAAACATATGGATCACAAATGTATGCCATACAGGTGAATTCTAAAGCAGATTTAATTTTAGTAGGAAATACTGGCCTCGACTTCTCCTGTGCTCCTATGGGTATTGGTAATAACACTACATGATTTGTATTCCTCTGTTAACCCTGTAAAAGCTGCATAGTGCGTAAATGTGCTAATGATGCATGAATGCCGTCTTGGTGAGTCAAGGCTGCACTCACGCATGACGTCGAGCCTGCAGATGAGTATAAACTCCGTCGGGTCGGAATAATGCTTGAAATGAATACAGCACAAGCGATAATTCACTCTGGATTTATCCCGCCTAGAATAGTTATTGACATGTCATGGCTGACCTGTTGTAGGTGTTCCTGGTTGACCTCTGGTTCTCGTGCCGGCGGGACGACAGCCTGGGCAGCTGTCCCCGCGGTGGAAGGCGCCGGCCATGCAACAGGCACGCTGGACGAGGTGGCCACACTGCCACTCACCAACGAGGTACTGCTAGACGCCTTCGCTATCTGTTCAGCCTTCTCTTTCTCCTTCTGCAATTTTTCCTATAGGAGGTGACGAGGACATGTTAAGAAATATACTTATCAAGTAATCCATTAAGATGCACAATATACATTATTATATGTATTAGAAACATCACTAGGAAAAGCAGTTTTCTAAAATAATTAGCCCACTCCCAGTCGTCTTTGCTCAATGTCAGCGTTAGATTTTCCCCATACAATCTTCATAAATATATGACGACGATGTTTTTTTGTAGAACCCATTTATGTTGAAAACATTTAAAAGTGCCTTACTAAACGTGCCTTGATGACTGCTTCGCCCTTAATGATGTGACAGAGGATGGCCAGTATGGACTCGGACATACGCCCGCCGTACACCTTCAGAGGACGCTTGTTCCACAGATGCATCACTGCATGGAATGCCGCCTGCAATCATGGTAGCAATATTTTATGAAACATGTGCATTTTTATGCTCTTCTAACATGAAATACAGTTGAAATATAGAATGTAATTATAATTTTTTTGTTTGTGTGATTCGTAAGTTTGTAAGTTTATTCTTTATACATCAGAAGTACACAGAGTGAACATCAATTACCTTGTGTGTTGAAATTAAATAAAGCAGTG
The DNA here is from genome assembly GCA_947462335.1 of Harmothoe impar. NCBI lineage: Eukaryota > Metazoa > Annelida > Polychaeta > Phyllodocida > Polynoidae > Harmothoe > Harmothoe impar. Next base: position 83,492,155 of record OX381704.1, on the reverse strand, counting down.
GGTCGAATGACACAAAGCCCGGTTGGGTTGATTTCGCTGGCAATGTGTGTGGAGAGTCGAGAACATTCTTGGTGTTCACCATCTTCTCCACCAGCATCAGCCAAGCATCCAGGAACTCACCAGTTCCATCTGAATAAAGGAAATAAAATCTAGAGATGAGGGACTCCTGGTGAAATGGGGATTCGTTTAAACTCTAGTTTTTCTTGGTGCATGAATGCATCATGACGGACGAAAAAGGGCAAAGCACATTAAAGCATGGTGCGTTGGTTAAAAAGTATTCTTACCTGGTAAGTCCGAGTGCTCCAGGCCATCCTTCAGGGGTACATTTCCACCACACGAGAGCGCCCATTGGAATGCCCTGAAAGACAGAAAATCCACCAAACATTAATTCCAGGTTGCTTAGTAATGGAAGTCTATAACGAGGCGGTAGGGTGTACAGCTAGCTGTAATAAATGGCTCTTACTATATTTGTGCAAAACGATCTAGTTTATTACGAGAAACGCATAGGGGTCAGATCAGAAAATCATGCAGAAAGTGAGTGTTCAGCATTCCTACAGCTACAGAATAAAAATAAATGCACCAGTATGTTTTTTTTGTGTGTATACATGTATATAGACTAGACTAGGGCCACATAATTAGGCCTATAATATAGGTTACCCCCCCCCCCCTCCCTTTGCCCTTCCATGTTTAATGTGGCTCATTCTACTTCAGGCAAACTATGGATCATTTGACAATGAGATACAAGGTCGATTCTAATACCCTTTCTAGAACATACCCTACCTAAGGTTCAATATGCAACGAGTACTTACTCAAACAGGGCATGTTGGCCTCCGGATGACAGGAATTTCTGCAGCATCAAGTGATATGGATATTTCTTCTCGTCAAACAGCATTGGTGATGTGAAGCCGACTGAGCAGATGAAGAAGGTCAACCTACAGCAATGGGAAAGGGAAACTCATCAGCCCACACACAAAACAGGTACCACTTTGAATATTATTGGATTTGTGGCGATGTTTAAATCCTGCTGGTAGTGAAACGCGAAAACCCACCAATACTGTAAATCAATCTTCACACTGACTAAAGAAGAGTACCTTTAATACGCTTTGTATAAATATTTGGAGGCCCGACCACCCCAGACACTTAAATACAATAGTATTGTGCTCAGTCGTTCAGTTTACAGTTTGTAAATATTTGATCTGAATACAAGTCACTGTAATGGTACCCACCGTAGTTTGGGCACTGGGGATGCTGGTGGTGGAGACCAGCTAATGCCGTTGGCCAACAACTTGGTGAGTGCGGTGGCCACTGCGCGTGCTGCGGGTGTCGGTGCGGTCGGAGCCGGGGGTACCTGCTGACTGCGCCGCTGTCGGACCGGAGAACCAACACACAGCTTGACAAGCAATCCAAACAACTCAGCGAGGGCCCTCCCTAACCGCGATGATGCTGACAACAATGGCTTGATCTGCTTGATCTGAGCCTGCAGTACTGGTGACATTTTGGTTTTTTTATTTTCCGGTGCCTCTGTCGTAGGGCTACTTTCCTCGGTCTCCATTGGCGTGGCTGCATTTTCTGAGGTACTCAGAGTTTCCATTGCAGCACTTACACCGTTGCTTCCAGTCTCGCCCGTACTGCGAACTAGCGTTGACTCTGTACTTGGTTCTTCTTCAGACTTTGACTTCTTATCCTCACGCAGTTCTTTGGGTACTAATTTCTCCAGGTCAGCTTTCCCGAAGGCGCACCCAGAGGGAAGAATGTCTTCACTGCAGAAGGCGAGCAGCACGGTGCTCTCCCACACAAGCGAGGTGTACAGTTTGCTTAGGCCCGATAGAACTGACAACCCCAGGTCAGAGCCCCAGTGGTGGACAGAGATACTACGGAAGTCACTCTGCAACAAAGACATTGTATCAATTTATTAATGTCAAATGACACTAGCTCAATTTTATTACTGCAATACAAATTTTAAGTTGATTGATTGCAGGCCAGCATATTAAAGTTCTAAGATGAAATTCACCAACCATAGTAAAAATGAAACCAAGACGATTTCATGGTAAGGCAGGTATACCTAGATTTCATCAAACATCTGACACTGTAGTATCTAATTTTGCTGCAAAGAAAACTAAATATCTTCTTACCTGGCCAACTTTGCAGACATGAGTGAACATTGTGATGTAAGCGTGGGCTGATGCAAGAGCATGCAGGAGTGGAGTTGACTGGGCAGCTGATGTCGCGTCAGACAAGATGGGGGCGCTAGCAAGTTCCCGCAGGAGAACCGAGCCGCCCGGCGCATCTAGGAATCTATGCAGAGGCTCTAAGGACTGGAGGACTTCATTGAGGTGCAGAAGACCTTGCTTTAATACTTGCGGCTCGTGAGATAGGGTCTGAAAAAGATCAATGGTTGTGAATTAGCACAAGATATAACGAATGAAAGCATTGACAATTCGAATGGTATCAATATAGAACAGTTGTTAACAAGGTCCAATATGGCAAGTTTCTATCCAGTATCGTGAGAATATATCACAATCGTGACAGCACTGATTAATTGCATACCTGCATATTGCTGTACAAAATTCCTTTCTGAGTTCTCTGTGTAAAATACTTACAAGTATAGACTTGCAGACACTGGCGACAGCTTGGCAGGACGGAGATGCGGGGAAGTCGATGGGGAGGTTGGGCAGGCCGAGGATTCCCATCAGCGGTACAAGACCCTTCTGTGCCACAAACTCACGACAGTGGTCGTCAGTTGTGTTATTGCTTAGAATTGCTTCTACAAACTTCATCTGAAAATGTAATGATTAAGGATTGTATTATTTATTGAAATTCTTATCATAAATGATACAGCTGAAAAGAAACTCGAAAAACCCGTAGTTATTTCCTGGGATTGCCTATAATAGTATAAAGTCTACATATCTATTTCATTCTTAGTAATTGTACAATATATGGGAACTGGAACTTACCACATTGAGAACATAGTCCATCAGAGGTATGGGTGTCCTTTCCTGTGTGCTGGAGCTTCTGTAAAAAGAACAAAGTAAAGATTGTTTTAACGAACCTGCACGTATGAGAAGATGGCAATAAATATAGCATGTGTCAAAGCAGCCAACTTAAAAGAGAATAAATTCTACCAAGATATCACCTACAATACAATAGAGGAATTGCAGTGTGACTTACGTAGAGGCATCTTGTGTAGCTGAATCGGAGCCCTCGGCTTGTTTGGTGATACTACTATGGGTGCTGCCGACCTCATCTTCTTCATCCTCATCATCTGAAGACGCTGCTTCGTTGCTCAGCCCAGTGCGCAGAGTAACATTGGGAGTAGGGTCGATCTTCGGCTGTGGCTTCTGGCACACGTAATGCGAATCACGGCCCATGGCACACACTTCTTCCAGCAACTACAATGAGAAAATAGTTAGGTTTCAATTCTTTGTTGGTACATAGAATTTGACTTATGTGTGCTTACATCGCATATAAAGAGGTTCGTGGATGAAAGATGAATTTGTCAAATATTGCCTGAATATCAACTTGCCATTTAGGTAGGTGGTATTTTGGAGATCAAACTACCGGTAAGTTTGCGAAGCAATATTAGTGACTATAAATAGATACATGAAATAATCACTCTACCTTTATGATAGCCTTGGTTGCGTCTGTTCGGAGAGAAGGTTGGTGCCTCATCAGCTCGTCCATCGCGTTTCCCAGGTTACTTGCTGTATCTCCTAGACCAGGAAAAGCAAAAACCAAATACGTGTTAGACAATTCATGTATATGGGATGGGGTAGGGGTGAGAGGTGTGAACGACTGCCACATGTAGTGCCTCCAGCCGCTATGGCATGAACTAGTGAGAGCTATAGAATTTGCTCAAGTCCACAAAGTTTGCACAAAGCTAGGCTACGGCTTATGTGCAAGAGTTGGGTTGTAACTACTATATTTAACCTTTCTCTAAATTTATATATATATCATATACATCATTATCGTTTTCTATAACTTGCTATTACTATATATCAGACAAAACAGCATACTATATTTGAAACTGTATGCCATCAATAAATTTAATGCATTATAATTTCACTACATCACAATAATTGTGTTATATACTAACCTCTACCAAGCGGATCTGAGCTGCGGCGTCTACGCATAGCGGGTAGGTAGTCGGGTGACAGGAGGACCTTGAACAATCTGTCAAATGGCCGGCAAGCCACAAAAGCAGCTAGACCCGGTGCATTGAGGCAGAGCGCACTGAACACATTGGGTAACGACGCCAGTACCTCCCTTGTTGCTGGTACCTGAAGTAAACAACAGAATTTGTACACATTCATGTGTGTTTCCACAATTTTGACATGTTTTATTGATGAAACAATTCTGAATGTACCTCAAGTTTATAATATATCAAAATGTATTTAATGTACATAACACACTTACATCTTTTACTAGAAGAGCGTGCAGGACCACGTCCGTGAGGCCGTTGTCCTGTAGCGACGACAGCAGGGATGGCTCTTGGAACACGTAAACTGTCACAACATCAGTAGCTACAAAGGAACAAGATTGTCATCATTTACCTCATTTTTAATCGATCGTCATAACATATACAAAATCATACATAAGATGTACTTGTAAATAGTCAAAAAGATATAAAGGTATATTCATTTATGTAGTAAAATACAAGTCAGAGCGTCAATCATAACTTACCGAGCAGGAAGAGTGAGGGTCCATAATATTCTGCATTGCTAATGATGTGCTTCAGCGAACGTGGTAATGAACCGTCCATCACTGAAACAGACAGTCAATTACTATTGCATTTACTACAGGCTCCGTAAGGTAGTGATCCAATGGCCTTAGCACATTGATGCCACCACCTTGTTTGCAAAAAGCAGGAAAGTTTACGATTTTGAAAAGTGGCATCAATGCAGCAGTAAAATTCATACTGCATCACCGTGCTTCGGTCAGTGGTTATACAATGTGAAATTAAGTCACGTCAGTAGCTGATATGTAGGAGGCTGTGGCATCAATAGCGAGAGTATCAATGAATTTATAGAAATTAAACTTACAGTGTCTGATACTCTCAGAGAAGGCTGGGTCTGGAATTGCCTTCTTCAAGAAGTTGAGCATTGATTTCAACAGTGCCGCTCGCTGAGGGAAGCACTGAATACCTACAATACAAAAGACAAGATATGTTTAGTAACAGTATTAATAAAGTGCAAAGCCATATCTTTGAAGTGCAAAATGGATCGATTAACATCCATTTCTATAATAGACATTTTCCAGTAAATGATTGGATATTGTGATACTCTCAAGAAGAACAGACGCTTCTCCAAATTGCAATCTTATATACGTAATTCGGTACTCACTCTTGTCTGGGTATACTTGGGGCTCGTCCATCTCTTCTAGGTATGAGGTGGAAGCCTCTTCATTAGCCGCCGCCCTCTCTGCGGCAGACTCTGAGTCTGCCTCAGTGCCCTCATTGCCGGATGCATCCGTCTCCATGGGTACGTTCCCATCCACAGCCGCAGTCGCAGCACTCCGTCTGGGTTTGATGACGAACGGTTGCTCCTTACGACAAATTTCTACCTCGTGCTGGAGAAGGAACAGGTTAACTAGTGTTAAAAACCTAGAATGTTGTATGGTGCTTTGTTTTACAATGCAAATGCATGAGGACTCTAATGCCGGCTTTTTTCTCCTTATATTTGGTTATGTATAACAGTTTATTAAACTAATTATGATTTTCCATAATTACATAAGTCAGATCATATTGAATAAGGTGGCTTTCGACACCTTCAAGAAACTGTTAATCTTCAGGAAAGCTTACCTCTAATCTCTGGATAAAAGCATTAAGCCCGCCATGAGTCTGGAAGGCTGCCATGTCGAGATTTGTGATGAGATCGATCACCCGGACTGCACGGGTTACAAACTGAAAGAAGACCATCATGGTACATGTACAATTTACTGTAGTTTTGTGCAAAATACTGGAGAGCGCTAAGTATAATAGTAGATTCCAACCGTAGAGCTGTTTAGGTAGATATAGTTTTTATCAACATCAAAGATTGAAGAATGTCATTAATATATTTTCCAGAAGATTTATAGCAAGTATATGAGCCACAGAAATACTCACAGTAATGTGTTCTTGCCCTTCGCCATACCAGTTGATCACTTTGAGGAGGGCCTCCATCATGCCGCAGGCCACCAATGCTTCCCCACCTGCTCCGTTATTAACATTAATACAATCTTGTAGAAAGAACACAACACAGCTGTCACATTTTTATCAAAGATTTTGCTGAAATTTGATAACGATATTTTAAGCTATAATATAGTATGTATTTATAAATATAATACGGAGTCTTCTGTGAATCAATTCCTAATTGGGGGATGTGTTTAACCTTTACAATTTAAAATCAGATCGCAGAGAAAGAATAGGAATTGCTACAAAATTAGAAAAAGTGGCGTCTTTGAAGTTTTAATTCTAAATACGTCAACGTAAGGCCTTCTCGTCATGAGCCAACAGATGTATATACCCCTTTATGGAAGAAGCACCCCCCCCCCCCTAAAAAATGTACAATGAACATCCCCCGAGAAATGCGATTACTATTATAGGCTTCCCAGCCACACGTCAAAATAGATGGGAGGGGGGGGGGCATGCTCTAAGGGGGAGAAAGTTTCTAACAACTAGTGTAATCTGATGGATTTTGAGATGGTAAATCAAGGCTTGGGACATGCTCTTTGAATGGAAAGATTTGGGAAATTTGGAAGATCTATACTTGAAATTGTGAAATCTTGTGCGTTTTTAAAGAAAATATGGTGAACATGGGGCACTTTATTTGAGTATATGGCAAAAAAGGGGAGATCTTGAAAATACACGGAAAAGTAAAAATTGGACCGCTGGGAAGCCTGGTATTATTTCTTATATACCTACCACTCTCGTAGCTGGCGAGATGGTAGAGGAAGGAGAAGAGAGCTGTGGCAAATGGTTGCGGGAAGGGCGTCAACTCTGGGGCGGTCATGTGCTGGATGCAGTTGCGTACCAACACGGGCAGGAAGCCGTGGTAGGAAGACGCCCCAGTGGCATCAATGATATTGTTCAACTTGGGGTTCCGCTCCAGGTGGATGATTGAGGTCAGCGTCCTTAACGCTGCAGCTTTTATTTCCTATGAAAGAAGGGTTTACATGTTATAAATCATCTCACTTTCATACCAATACGTATATTTTTGTGTTCAATGATTCAGCAGGCAGCTTTTTAATACAAAGGCATCAATTGTTTTATTTTTTGTCGTTGGGACAAGGTTAAGGGTATTTTAACTTCATAATAGTTTGAGAGGCTTTGTTACTTACCAAAAGTCGCTTATCTTTGACTTCTAGAATATCAACCAGTTCTTCAATTAAACCGTTGTAGAGAAGCATATTGACATTTTCTTGAATTGCATTTGAATATACTGAAAAAGAGAAGACATATAGTGTATATTCAAACATTTCACATATTATTATAAGTAGCAAGCCAATATTGTCCTTATATGCGAAAGTAGGAACTTTATTTAGACAATGTTGTATTTACATGCGAATGTAGGTACTATACTTGATATCATGTCGTGCCTGTGTGCTTGATAAAGAGGATCATATACAGCTACATCCTACATTGTTTAAAACTAATACCAGATTAATCACCATTACTATCGATACGCGAAACAGACCACATCAAAAGATTGATTGTGTGATATACATCACATGTGACCCAGGGTCCCAACCCAAAGTCCCAACTCAAAGTCCCAACCCAAAGTCCCAATCCAAAGTCCCAATCGAAAGTCCCAACTCAAAGTCCCAATCCAAAAGTCCCAACTCAAAGTCCCAACCCAAAGTCCCAATCCAAAGTCCCAACCCAAAGTCCCAACCCTAAGTCCCAGCCCAAAGTCCCAATCCAATGTCCCAACCCCAACTTCACCCCTACCCCCACCCCACCCACACTGTGTCTTTGTCATGTATGACGGGTGCTGATGGGGTTACAGTTTAGCCTGTAAAATCACTTTTTACACATTTGTAAAGATTCTATCACATCTGTATTGGTGTGATCGACCTTGCTACAGTATTATTCTATCAATCTATCACAAAAGATTTACAGTATTAGGTGTCCCCTTTGTGATCTCTGGTACAACAATGCTACATGCCTTGAAATCTCAATAGACACCTGATGAGACCAATTTGGTCGAAACCTTGGTTACCACCTATATGTCATCTCTGTGCACCCAAGTAGGCCTTTCTTTAGAGTGTAAACTGTACCAAAATCGTCTCATAAAAGCGTCTCACCTCCTCTTTAACATTGAGCTCTATGGGTGTCTGTGTGAACGTGACTCTTTTAAAGTCAGGATTCAAGGTCACTGGCCTATCTTCAGCATTAGTTCACACAGACTTGATTTCAGGGGTATTTTTTACTTTTTTTCAAGAGCATTTTTCTGCTACAAATATTATTTTCTTTACAAAATAAATATAAGGGGGAGATACACTTTGTTCCAATCTATCGCCATGTCTTTATTTAAATCAGATATATGAGATAAGGAAGGCAGCAGAGCCTTTTAAACTCAGCTGACCAATCTGCATTTTTGGCTGGAAAACCGTCTCACAGAGACCCAGGTACCCTGGGTCAACCAGTCTCAATAGTGCACCATACTGTTATTTTTATATGTACAAAACTTACCGAGAATGGATATAGCTTGAAGCCTAGCCTGTACACATTGCATCCTCTTCTCATATTTTGAGAATGTTTGGGCAAGTCGGATATGCGTGAAGAGAAGCATCTGGAAGTAGAATAGGCCAAATTAGATTATTATTTTACCAAGAAGGGAATTGCCAAAATAATTTTCTCATGGAATACCGTTATTCTGATTCAAGGAAGCCACCTTCTGGTCTGGAATGCCTGTAGCAGTGTGCTGATGAGCTAAATCTACTTACATGCTCCGATGACGGAATGGCATGGCTGGCCATAATCTCCTCCATAGTTTCTGAGGCGAGCTTTGGAATGCGGTCCACATTTTCCATGTGAATGCTGGTCAGCACTGTGGCAGTATTCTGCAATGTAACATGTTCAAATATGCTCAGTTCAATTCGTTATACATTTGTGCACAGGGTGATGTCACATATCTACCAATACAAATGTATCACGTTCGAGTATATATTTTTAATAATGTATGCTTAATTAGTTGATTTCTTTTATAGCTGTATCAAATCCACCCACCAACCTGAAAAACAAACGAATCTTTTAATCTTTCAACAAATGATCCTTACCTTTTTGTTTGTTTTGTCATCTTTAATTTCGGCATAGTATTCAAAGTGAAGCGTAGTAGCACTAGCTGGGTAAGCCTGTGGAGAGAAAACGACATAATTTATATGCAATGTCATCTTAGCATATTTACTCATAAAATTCTCATGGGAAGAACGTCACCGAGTGACCTAGAACAAGGGCTGGTACTCACGGTGATGGCCAGATCTTGACAGCACTCTGCTAACCCGAATCCATTTTCCTTGCCGCCCCATGTCTACAAGAAAAGGTAAACCATGTACAAATGGATGGAGTTCAACCGGACTATTACAAATCCAATATTGCAGACTACAGTAATTCAGACAACATCTGGAGTTGCATACACTCAGACTATACATGTCCGTCATTTTAAGTCATTATATGTACTTACTTCTGCTAAATGTGTCAGCCGGACGACCAGACCCCGCTTCTTCTCTTCACTCAGACGAGTTATGAAATTTGACCGTTTGCTGCAAAAGGGCGAATACAAATTGCTGATTTTGCACACAACCATAGCCAATCACATTCAATACGAACAAAGTGTATGCAAGTTACGAGGTTAAAAATAAGATATAGGGCAAGCAAGTCACATGTTAATCTAATGCATTTTCATAAAGCATGGTTGTTTAAGGTCCCCAAATGATGAATATTAAGTAATACTTTACTTACCTAAATACATATAGAAGATTAAGCACACCAAGTACAACAGTCATGTCACTAGAAGCTAGCAGGGTGGTGAGGTGCTCCATGGAGCTGTATAGGTGTCGGGTGAAGCTATGTTCAATGAGCAGAGCCGTGAACTGCAGTACTTGCAGCAACACGTCTTTATCCTGCAACAAGGGTGGACGACACGAGTAAGATCTACCAGTCATGATGCTACAATAAAATTCTATTTAAATACCTGATACATAGATAGACCTAACCCTTTAAGGGCTGCATAGTGCTTTGATGCATCATCCCTTTTGTCGTCATGGTGCATGAATGCAGCCCTTGCGAGTACAACCCCGTTGAATCACTGAGAGTCGATTGGGTGCATAATTTCAGTCCTGGTGAGTGCACTCACCTCCTGGTGAGTGCACTCACCAGGGTTGCATTCATGCACAGCACATTGAAGTTCTATGCCGTCCTTAAAGGGTAAAACATGGGTTGTAACAAAGTACCACGCTGTCCTTGTGCTTTGAAAGGGCACGAATCAAGATACTTTTTTTGATATTGGTAATTTTATCTTAAAAACAAAGCTATGCTACAAGTTCAATCTATTTTTCAAACTCACTTTTTGGTTGCCTGGAAGGTCACATGGGATCGTCCATTGACCATCTTTCTCGCGCTTGCAGGCCTTGTCGAGGACATCGTCACAGATATCCAAAACGTCCGCCCAGTGATACAGTTCACACTGCAAGGAATACAAAGATGTGTGTTATTCTACTTGAGTTATTGGCCTAAGACTAGAGATACGTCTATTATTATTTTATGAAAGAAATGCCCACGTAACGGCCTTTATTATAAGCACCATGTACTCATGTAAACGTATACCAAATATTTCAAAGCTAAATGTGGTAAAGCCTGGGCATTACTTACCTTTCCATATGTCCATGTCCTTATCTGTCGGAGTTCTTTCAGCAAATCCTCCTGACTTGAACACGCTTTCAACGTGTCAATCAGGGCTTTGCAATCTACCGGCTACAAATACAATGGTAAAAGGCGTTAAGTGTTAGAAGACAGTAAAACATTGACTTATTTTCTATAGAGAACCCCAATGCACAGCAATAAGTATCATGACGAGACATAGATTTAATATAATAATATATTTTAAACATTGGTTATTCAGGTATCCCTAGTTTGCTATGAAACAATGTTTAGATACTAACCACTTCGGTAGTGCTCTTTTTCAACTTTGTCCTGTCGATCTTCATTTTGCTGTTTGTTGATCAATCTTACAGATCAATATCGTCTCATCCAGTCTGCACTACGTCTGCAATATGGAAAATGAAACAGTTAGAAAGAACTATATTTTGTGCACCCAATGGATAGTGGTTTACCGTTTTTCTATTTTTCGGAGAAACAAAATGCGCTACTCAATTGCACATCAAACACAAAATTTGATTAAATATCCATGACTGACAGACGCAGGCTATAACGTATAATATGAATTGCAATGGGCCAGTGACAGTTAATGCCACATACGAAGTGCCCATCATTCCCTAAAGCCAGCCACGAGTAATCCTCTAGCGACTCAAAGCTATCAGAAGTCACTACCAGGAAAAGCGATACAAAACCCCAGGGACTCTGCCTGTCTCGGGCCGTGCTGAGAAATCAATACCAGAGCTGTATAGCAGGATCAACATCTGACGACTCACTACACTGAAACACTCTGTAACTTCATTACCTCGTGGGGCTCTATCTAATGATTTATTCATCATGACTGTACTCGCCTCAGTAATTGGCTCGCGTTAATGTGTTCTTTAAGACCATATTCAATAAGTTAAGTGAGCGTATGAACGGTAACCAAAATGAAATGTTTGTGCCTATTTCTTAATTAAAATTTTACAAACAGGGTGTGGTGCACTCATTCAAGGGGCGGCCGTAATACTAGTATTAGTAATAGTCCCTTTTTTTTAACCGTTTGAAGGGTGGAATATATCTATTTCATTATCTACAAAATGGACGAGATCTGGGATATTATTAAGCTAACTAGCGTCTAGTACTGTAGCGGTAACATTGTTCAGTTTTCGGTTTATGGTCCAGGGGAGTAGGTAATTACTGGGCATCAGTTATTGAATTTAGTGTCTATTAGAGCTATTTGCATGGGTAAATAGTATTCCTCCTGTCTAGTTGCCAACGGTACGAATATGGAAGTTCCAAACATTCTTCAATTTTATATAATCTATTTGGGTCATTAACAAAAGTTAACCAGATAAACGGTCAGGATTACACAACACAAATCTCATATTACAAGAATTACTCAACTGTAAGCGGTAATACCCAGTTGGTACCAATAACATCCGCTGCCTCTTGTGTTGGGTCACTGCCTTTTTATATTGATAGTATGGTACATGTTTTATTGTAAGATCTGGTGCTTGATATTAACCCTTTAAGGACCGCATAATGTCTCATGTTCATTTGTCATCGTGAGGCACCATTTTTTGTGGCCAAAATGACACCGGCGCACCAGGAAAAGCCTGGCGTAGAATCCCAAGGGCCAGTATAAGGCTCTTGGACACTGACTACAATGGCCGGACATGATCTCAGCTTTTCAAAAGCAACAGATTTTTTCCAGATACACAAGCAGAATTATGGCCATGTCACTATTACAGATGAATTTATACATTTCTCAATCAAATATGTTAGTTCTCATGACATTTATAAGACATCGCGACACAGGCCACGTTGGCCTGTGTGCATGAAAAACTTTCGGCAACACTGCATGCAGCACAGCATTCGTACTGGCCGTTCACCATGCCGAACTTTCAGGAGTGTATCAATCCCATAGGGACGGCATGATGCAGCCCTGCCAGTAACAAAAGTAGGGGCGTCTGTTTGGCGGTATGCCGCCCCACAGCACAAAAAAAAGTAGAAATGATATCACTGATTGCACAATGCGGTTGCAGTTTTGCGCAACTGAAGACCTTATGCATTATAGTGCCTCTACATGGGTCCCCAGTTTTGACCATGTCGCCGTGTCGATTCTTAGCCAAAGGGCCGTGTCACTGTGCCGATTTTTAGCTATATAAGAAGAGAAGGATTTTTAAAAGGGCCTAAAACGGCTGTGTCGCCCGTGTCGATTTTTACCCATGTAGAGGCACATTATAGGCACAGAGCTTTGGCCCTCCACACTTTCGCACGATACTCTCCCTTTCCTGCAGTTAATAGGCGTTTCGATCAAATAATGTCAAGGACATGCTTTTCATCGGATCGGGTGAGTGGGGGGGGGGGGGGGGGGGGACGCGCATAATACTATGGTGCCGATAAGTCCCATTTTAAGAATCAGGGCTATGAAATGCTGAAAACAGTTTCATCTGAAGAGCATTATGCGTTTCCGGGTAGCCTAACAATTTATACCTTTCATTCAATAAGTTTGCAATTACGGTTGCCTAATCACTTAAAACTTATTTTGTGTCCATTACATATACTTTTCAATTTCTTAGCGGATTTAGATGAATCATAGGAATGATCCTCTGGGACATCTCCGGAAATTTCACAGCCTTGAAGGTTGATTTGCCGTTAAAGAAACTGAATTAGTAAGTTAGAGACCTCATCCATATACTCTTGCCAGATGGAGACAAAAGTATCACATATAACTTCAAGTATTAAGGTATCAAAATCATATCCATTGCTGGGGGTAACTTTTTTTCATCTATGTAACCTCATAGCAGTGTATTTAATCTGTATGATGCTTCCGTTACAATGACTTGCGACCGACCAACCAGGAAAAAAAGAGGGAATGGAGATACCAGATACGGGTTGCTAAACAACTAACAAGTAGCATATTTGCAGTGGTATCATTTGTAAACAAACGTGACTGATGATCATCACGTAATTGAGGACATGGATTGAGACATGGATCGAGAAACATATTAATGCGTGTCCATAAATGCAATGACTATGAGGTATCTCTAAAGCTAGTAAAGGCAGGCAGAATACTAAGTTACGTAACATTAATGAACTCCTCCTTCACCTCCTCCCCAAGTGAGAGGCATCCTCCCTCTTCATGTCACACATTGAGCGGCATACTTCAGACATCTTCAGATATGAAGTGAATGCAAACTGGGCCAAAATAATGCTGGTGTCTGTCCCAGCAGTGGCCAATCTGGGACTGAGGATCACAGTTTGTTTTATGCATAAAGTACTGCTGACAACAAAGAAACGACTCACAGAATAAAGGTCAGATCAGAAAGATGGGAGGAGGGGGGTATGGCATAGAGGTAGCTAAAAGGACATATCCGGTTCAAAATTATCGGCCCAGTTATCAATGCTGCTTGTGCCAGTGCTAAACACGTCACACTATATTAAAATTACATAGAAATGCCTTTTCACATACACTACTAATTCAATTAGCATCTAGATCTTTTGGCAATATCAGAAGCCAAATACATTATTTTCTTTTTTTCAAACCATATAAACTTTAAAATTAAACTTGAAATGCCGCTCAATAATGATAAGCCGATGTCGTATTACTGGTCCGTCTAACTTCTAAGGAAGTAGCTTCGTATGAAAGTCAAACAGAGATGCCACTCACTGGTCACCAAAAATTTGGATATTACCGGTATCCAATTTTGCACAATCTTAATAGGAAATAAGAGAAATTGGTTTTATTAATTATAGGGATTACAGCCCAAAATGCGAAATTCCGAAAAAGTTAGGAAAAGTGGCATCCCTTATGAAACAAGTCAACATGGGACTAATACTATAGATCAATGCAGCAACTTCAAGAAAGGTGACATTCCATAAAAGTTGTTGATAAAGTTTTTGAACATTTGTGAAGCGTGACCAAAAAATACATGAATATAACCTAGAAATCCTGCATTCTAATAAACATGCTTACTATCTGAGAGATAATTGTCCTGTGAATCTTCTAATATGAGATGTTCGCAAATATTCTACATTATAACATAGCCATTACAATGTTATGAGGATTCCCCTAAAACCAATGCAAACACATCCTTATCATGAAAACGAGTGCTAACCAACTGAGATCCTTGATTGAGAGGGGGGGGGCTATAATCCTATATCGATCTTTTTTAAATGTTCATGTCGCCATGCCGCGATTTTAAGAAATATAGACATGTCGCAATATCGAATTTTTAAGAAATGCCCCATGACCCAATCTTCTTTTCCCTACCACCCCATGGCACTAAGCCTCGAAATGGCCCATGTCGCATTTAAAATAGGGGTCTAGGGCCATCCAACTCCCAGGGCAGGAGCTTGGGTCAAAAAGTTGGGGTCCCAAGTTGAAGTTGCCCCAACTTCCCAAGCAGAGATCTGCATTCGCTTTTTGTTCAGAGTCGATTGGATCTACCAAGGGCAAAGTTTTCAACTATGGCCAAATATTTACTTATCACTGACTTTGAGGATCCAGTCCGTGACAGTGTTACAATCTCAGAACTGGTGAGATGTGAGCTGTCAACATCAAAATGTTTACATTTTGAACCTGGCAATTGGCAATACATTCCAACAGTGTGATTGTCAACATTTCGAATCATCTCGACTTCACCGGCATTCTGGTTCCAGTCTGACAATGTGCCCTTTGTATACCATAATATGATACATTTTGGCTGTAACATCAAGCTTTAATTATATGCGATATAAATATAATTCCACACGTGTAAACTACTTTGTCTTAGATCATCCAAGCATGTATGCGAGTGAATATGCTTGATCAACCACTGAATCCACTGTCAGCCGAAACAAGTCAAGTTGACGTTTTCAACTTCGCGGCCACAATATACACACTTTGAAATGGGTTACAAGCTATAATATCCATTGAGGAAATATACACATCATACTCTTATACTTGGGAATACGTGTTATTTTGGACAATGATAAGATTATCTAGGAACTTAGACGAAAATTGTCTCGTCATTCAAACTAGAAATGGCGGTCGACCCGTGTCGGCCATGCACACTGCGTTTGACTATTTTGACAGCTAGTCAAGTATTTACGAATATAATGCATCAACTACATGGCCCGACTTTACATCATAACCTACTTTGTATTTAGTCATTACAGGAAACAATATAACATTATGAATGACTACAAAGGGCTTCTAGAAATTGCAGAAGAAACAAGACAGTCACTCACCGAGCATGATGGCCGCCATGTTGAACATGACATGAGTGCCCGTATGAGCCTCGTTTGGAATATAGGTCACTGCTGCGTCTGATGACCTAGTTGGGTTTTCATGCTATCTGAGTTTCCCGCCACACCGGCGGGGGATCTAGCGAGGATCAGCGAGGAAGTGCAAGGTAACGGGAAAGAGGCTTAGTTGCAATTTGATGGGCTACATGTAGTGCCAGGAAAAAGAACATGAAATATGTATACCAACTGGTGTTAAAACACAGCCCTAGGGAAATATAAAATAGGGGAGACCGGGGGGAAAATGCACCCTTAGGCTTAGGCCTACTCCTTAAGGGAGTGTTCATTTATCAATTACAGGGGGAGGGTCTTGAGACAGGAACATTTTACGCCCTCCCCCCGGGCCCGCCCCCCCCCCCCCGTCAAGAACGCGTAGAGTGTTTCATGCCCCCCCCCCCCCCCCCCCCCTCGCCGAAGGGCGCCGACAATTTTTCGCTCCCCCACCCTTTGAACTATAGTAACGCGCAGGCTTTTTTGCTTAAAAGGAGCTGACATTTTTTCTCCCCCCCCCCTCAAGAGGGGTCGGAAATTTTTACACCCCCCCCCCCCAAACCCACGACCCCCCTGTGACTAATAAATGAACACTCCCTAAGAAGGGAAGATGGCAAAGAACAAAGAACCCTGAATGGGATCTGAATTGAAACCTCTTTTTTTTCATAACAAAGTAGGCCTATAGAAGGGTGTCATCCATGAAAATAATGAAAATTGTGCTAGTTCCTCTTATAGCATAGTGGGATAACCTGGCCTTCGGGGAGTCTTTGCCCGAGCCTCAAAACAGAGGGTATCACTCAGGGGGTGCAGAGGGGTCCCCCCCCCCCCTGAGGCTGAGGTAGGAAAGTCGCCGAAATTAAGGGGTCCAGGTCACAAAGTCGCTTTTTAGACCTCTTAACCTGATGTTAAGTTTGTCCAAAAGTCGCCAGATCGCTTATATTATTGCTTTAGGTCGAAAGTCCCCCCCCCCCTGAGGTCGGAAAGTCGCAGAAATTAAGGGGTCCAGGTCACAAAGTCGCTTTTTTTGGACCCATTAGCCTATTGGCTTTTTTGCCCAAAAGTCGCTAGGTCGCTTCTATTATTGCATGATTAGGTCGAAAGTCGCCCCCAAAACGGCCCAGGTCGCCAGGTCGTTTTTAACCAATCTGCAGTCACACTCAGGTAGAGTATACATAGTGGGATAGCATAACATATTCTGACATGCAAAGGTCATTGGCCAAAAGTCCCGGGGAAAAACAGTTTTTGGGGCAGGGCAAAAGGGACCCTGGAAATTTGTTAATCTTGAATTATCTTTTTTCATAATTTTCTTGCTCCCATCTATTAGCTATGTTCTTACTCAGTTCTTTGGGTATTTCTTTCTTGTCATGCATGACCATTATCTTATTTCAATTTTAATTGATTTTTATGACTATTGAATAATCATAATGCATTTCAATAAAAATTCAAACTCAGAGCGAGTGGTTACATCAGGGAGAGTGGTCACATAAGATCGGGGAGGGGGGGGGGGGGTTGGTCCCATTAGGAGGAGTGATCACATTAAAAGTAGTGGTCCCATTAGTTCCAGTGGTCCCGGAAGTGGTCTGATCAACGTTAATCAGACCTGCAGGTTTGGGATTGGTAAATAAACCATAACATTTTGACGTTCATAAACCTTCTATAGTTATGTAGTTCAGGGCTGTGTCTCACGAAATTGGGCCAAGTTGAAAGTCTTTGACTGGGTGCAGTCTATGGCTGGGTGCAATCTATCACCGGGTGCAATCTATGACCGGCTTATTTAGGGTAGATGAAGATATAAATGGTGGAAAATGTCAATGGGTGTTTTAAGACTTTATATCACTCATTTTATTTCAATTTCTATCTACATCTGCCCTAAGTAAACGGTTTTCTTTCAAGCCGGTCATAGATTCAAGTTCAAGTTCAAGTTTCAAGTTTCAATAATTTATTTGTCATTAATCAACAGTTATGTACACAGTTGCAATATTCCAGTAATTATTATAAATTTCCAATTTAGTACACTCTGTCTAATAATTATATTACAATAATAGTATAAATAACAATAATTATTAGATTAATATTATTTCCCTTGACACAATTTAAAGTTCCATTATGATTTTATGACAAAAAGGCTGCTTCTTAGTTAGACTAGTTTTCGTCAGCCACCCTATAGTACCGTTCAGTAATTTTTACCAGTGTCTTGAGATTAAAACACCGATTAAGTTAATAATCAATTGTGATGTTTTAATACAATATTATAAATTTTAGTATTAGATACCTGTTTTACATTAATCCTCAGAGATCCTTAGGATCATTCAGTAATAAAATATAATTTGCATTATATTATACAGTTTCAAATTAACCCTTAATAATTACTAATATAGTAGTTTTGTTTAAAAGTCAGCATTTGAAATTTACATGAACTATACAGGACGTAAACATTTGAGAGATATGTACCTTAAAATATAGCTAAATCACCATGCAATCTAATAACTTTAGCAGACTTGACATCATAAGAGTATCATAACAAAGGCAACATCAGTATGTAAATACAAAATTACCCTCATATGTACAATATTACCGGTATTAATTGTTTATGTCATTTTATAATGTAAAAATTCCCATGAAAGATTTAAAATATACACTCAAAACCTGAGAAGACTGAAAACCACCTCTCACACATAGGTGTCATAAGTTTTAGGTAACATCAGGCTGGATAGGTATCCTTGCTGAAATCAGCTTTTTTATCCTAGATTTATAAACCTGTTTACATTTTATGCCTCTAATGTCAACATCTAGTTCATTCCAAGTTGTAGAAATTACATATTCCATACTCTTCTTGTATGACTCAGTATGTGGTATCTTATTGTAAAGTAAAGGAGCTTCCGTACATCTTAGTACCCTACTTATTTTTCTCAAATAGTTCTCATTTTGTGCTCTTTTGAAGCCCTCCATGTAAATATTGGAAATTCTCCTATCCTTCAAATAATTTACCTTAGCTGTAGCATGAATCACCTCAGTCGAGGTTCGCATTTCAAGTTTCAGACACACTTTTAGAACTCTATTTTGTGACCTTTGAAGTTTTTCCAGGAGAGCAGAATTTGAGTTTGCATAAAGGATATTTCCATAATCAAAAATAGGTATGATATATGCCTTATATATCTTAATGAGGCACTCTGAACTCAAGAATCTGGAAATTTTTACCATTTGATAAGTTCTATAAGCTACTGTCTTAAGTTGATTTCTAATGAAAGGCTCATAGGAGAGTTTTGGATCTAAAATTACCCCCAAATATTTGTAAGTCGGTACTCGTTTAAGATTTACTCCCTTAATTTGCAAATTCATATCCTTAAAACATTTTTTGCTTCCAAAACCCATGTATTTTGTCTTATCTGTGTTTACAGTTAATTTGTTTTTATCACACCAGTTTACAAAAGTATTAATACCTTCTTGCATATATTCTCTAGCAATTTGATCTGATGGATGTGAAGCATATATGACAGTGTCATCCGCAAATAGACTTATTTTTACATTTTTACAGATTTTTTGGACATCATTTATATACACAAGAAAAAGTAGTGGACCTAGAATCGAACCTTGGGGTACTCCACAACTAACCTCTGCTGCCTTAGACAAAATTCCATTAACTTTTGTACGTTGAGTTCTAAAGGACAAATAGTTTTCTATCCAAAGTAGTAGTGAGCCAGAAATTCCTAAATTTTGTAGTTTTTGTAATAAAATTTTGTGGTTAACAGTATCAAATGCTTTCTTTAAGTCGAAAAAGGTAGCTATGGTGTTAATCCCAACATTCCTATCTGATAGTATGTGATCTGTAATATTGCTTACTGATTCAATTGTAGACTTGTTTTTTCTATACCCATATTGAAAATTTGTCAATAAATTATTACCCTCTAGAAAAGACATTAATTTTTTGTGTACTATTTTTTCCAATATTTTTCCTGGCAAAGAAAGTAATGAAATTGGTCTAAGATTAGTAACCAGTCTAGAATCTCCCCCTTTTGGTATAGGAATAACTGTCGCGTTTTTCCAGTCCACCGGTACTTTTCCTTTTTGTAGCGATACATTAAACAAATGGACAAGTTGTGCTTTTGAGATTCCAAAAACAAGTTTCAGGAATTTCGAATTCACATTTTCCACAGCTGAGGACTTTGTAATTTTTATACCCTTAATGTATTCATCAATTTCCTCCTCAGTTGTGGTTATGTCCATTAATGGCAAACCGTCATGATATAAACCATCATAAGTCCATGTAGTGTTTAAGTTGACCGATAAGTTTGAACCAATGTTAGAGAAGTAGTCATTAATAAAGTCAGGAGTACCTTCCTTATTCACAATTAATCCTTTGGAATCAGTAAGTTGAATCTCTTTTTTAGTTTTCTTTTTCCCTGGTAACAAAGTAGATATTTGTCTCCAAAATTGAGTGGGGTCATCCTTACAATCTTCCGCCAGACTTTTAACAAAATTTTCTCTAACCGTCGGTGTTTTCAAACTAATTGACCTTCTTGCATTTTTTGCAATTTCCTTATCAACAGGACTCTTAGTCTTATATGATCTAGCCAATAATGAGTCTTTCCTCGAAATATCATCCAGTAACTCAGGACTAACCCATTCCTCTTTGGGACACTTCACATTAAACTCTTTAAACGGACACATGTCATCTAGCAAATGTACTAAGTTAGATAAGTAGAAATCCCATAAAGCATCAACATCGTCACAATTATAATATGATGTCCAATCAATATTTACAAATTGACTTTTTAACTTTGTCTCATCAAAATTTTTCATTGTACGAGCAATAAATTGTTGCCTCTCCACTTTATGATTATTATCATAAATTAAGTGTCCATATACAATAAAATGATCACTTAAGTCGAACGGAATTACATCTGAGCTCTCCTTATAGTCACAGTTTGAGAATATTAAATCAAGACATGACTCTTTGTCCACAATTCTTGTTGGTTTTTTCACCCAATTTACCAATCCATATTGGAGCATTGTATTAATCAGTCTATTACTAATACCCTTAAGTTGTGGATCTAACAAATCAATATTGAAATCTCCTAGAACAAATAATTTTTCATTATTTTTCTTAACTAGTTGACTAACAATTAGTTCCAATTTTTCTAGGAAATCCTCGACATCACCACTTGGAGGCCTGTAGATTGAACATACAACACTTTGTTCTCCAGAGACATTTGTTATTATTACAGATTGTGATTCAATATTACACATTGAATAATTCAAGTAGCTCAATTCATCAGTCAAACATACATTTTTGTTATTCACATAGATTGCTAGACCTCCTCCAACCTTTATTTTACCTTTAGATTTGATGTCAGACCATAATCTATCAGCTCTATATAAATTATAACCACCAATATCATGCAATATTGTCGAGTCATCAGACTTTAACCATGTCTCAGAGATTGATAAGAACTCAAAGTCTGTACCGGTAAACCTTAATTTCATTTCATCAATCGTCTTTTTTGTTCTTAAACTTCTAGTATTTAAGTGTATAAATTTCTCTCCCTTTAAAGTTGACAGTGTAGCCACCGTCATATCAACATTGTTATTAAAAATGACAAAACCAATATTTTATCCCATGTAAACAGTCTGCCTCCAATAAATTACACAATGATGAATAACTATTAGATTTTGGTACTTCTCTCAGTAAGTTTTTTACAACAATTATACATTTAAACATAAAATTAACTAAAATACAGAACATCGACATTTGTCGTACTTGTATTTTTAAATTGGAGATGATGGCGATTGGAATAAGCTCTTTTCTGCACAAAAAGAAATCCCTACAATTACTATTTACTTTAGGTAATATTGAGTTGAAACTTTTACAGTTATTTTTTTAAAATTAACTTCTGTATATGAAGGCATAGTACCTAGCATAATATATCCCCAATTTCAAGCCATGTAGCTCTACTTCTAGCGACAAATATATACAACTTGACCCCGGTTGTAAAATTATGTATAATTACTAATATTACAAATAAATATCACAAGTATTATATTTTGATAGCTTTTGCTATTATTTTCAAGAATTTGGTAGTAAGAAGTATTTACAATTATGACTTATATACACCATTTTTGATTATTTCATTTCATTAAGAGAATTTGAGATTTGAATGTAAAAAAATTTACACGAATGTAGAATCCACAGTCAATGAATTTCTCGAAGACCTGCCCTACGTCCTTGCAGCGTCAAAGTGTAGTCGAGCCTTGTTACGTCCTTTAGTTTTCTCATCAACGTCAACGTATCTTTCAGCATGGAAACTTCACACGAGTACTTGTTCCCAATCTGCAATCCGGGTCACCCATTGTGGCTTCTTCTCAGCTACTCAGGAGACTGTGACAGAATGATTCTTTGTTTTATAAGAGTTTTTCCTCGTCACATACAGGTTCAAACACAGGTACAAGCACAGTTATTATGTAAGAGGTTATCATGACTAGAAATATTTTAGTGAACATTTAATACTCTGGTGAATAATGAGAAATGACAGTTTGATAATAGGCCTAATTTTTACCTCGCACTCCATATGGTTGAGCAGCTCTACTGCCCAGAGCTCAATGGCTTCCAAGGTACCGGTGACTCCGTCGTTTAACATAAAGTATCTGCAATAAGGGTGCCCGTCTTTGTAGGTATGAACTACGTTGGACATTGTTGGTGTAGATACTTCATAGTCAGCATTCATCTGCCTAATGTAGACGTTCACGTCCAGCACTACGTTATCCATTATTTCTTGAGCATTGTGTGCATATGTCCAATCGCAAGTTGATTTTAATAGGACTCCTGTAAAGTCACATAAGTGGATAGTAGTGTATGGGTGCCTACGCCGAAGGTATGATACTGATCCCTCAAGTTTAGATATGACTTGGTGGACTAGCTGTGCTTGTTGTGTATGGTTAAACGTAACTTTACCATTTATGCTTGTGATGAGGTCCCAAATGCCTCCGAATATATAATATATTGGCAGCGGGTTGGCTTCTATTAGATTATCTGCGCGAAAGCATAGTCTCTCCAGACCGGCCATCGGCAAAACTTTGACATCAATGGATACTTTTGGGTTCTTTAACAAGTGTTCGGCATAGTATTGCAATTCCCCATCCTTGCCTCCTCTCTCGTCAGATACTACCACATATTCCTTGGAATTCATATCACTTATCTTGCCGTAATATAGTAGATATTACTGAATTTTAGACGATCGGTAGACTTGAAAACAAACGACACGCTCAGCGCCCTTCAAACAGGTAGTGACGTCACAGCGCGCTTCGTCGCTTGGCAACGTTAATTGTTACAGTCGTCGCTACGCGATAGCGTCCCTAGATACGGTAGAGCCATTTGAAATGAAAACAATAACAATGACACGTGCTTTACGTCTCGCTAGACGTAAACTATGTTAGGCTTCTCTGAAGCATTAATAATAATGCCTGTAATGATGCTTAGTCACTTGTAACGTCCAGAATGTCTCTAACCTCCATTAGGATTGATCCTAAGTAGTTTTTCCCGGGGATTGATTCAGACTTGATATACTTCTGTTGGGTCAGACTCATGCCACAACCCCAGAACCTGTCATATGAACACAGGAAAATCAGTCCTTCGATAGCTGATAATTTCCTTGCTAAATCCTCATTCTGTTCAAACTTGAGAGTATTGACTAGTTTCATGGCTTTTGTCTTCTCAGTTTTGTCCCATTTTTTTGTCGACTTTAGGTATTTAATCAACTCTCTCGCTTGTTCTGAATCTCTGGAAACAGCAATTTCTTCTGCCAATGCCTCATCTTCGCAACACGACGCCTGTAGGGCCAAGTACATGATCTCTGCGTTAGCATACTCTTCTACTCCATGGGAAATGATACAAGGGTAGTCTGGTGATAGGTAGCTGTGTTTTCCATGGAACAATGTACCCTCTTTGATAGTGGTAGTTTTAACACTCTCTAGACGAAACTCTTTTGGTAGTTTATGCAGCTGATCAAAGGAGAATCTATCCCCTTCAAAGAAAAGAGAGTTACCAATCACCTTGCATTCTTTCCCTTTTGATCTGCACTTAGCAGCAATGGTCATCATGTCTCTCTTTTCTTCCTGTTGTTGTGGAGTAAGGTCATCAGTAAGTGAGACGTTGTTCCATTTATCTCCTTTCTTTCCCAGGTTCTTGATGTTAGAATAGATCTGTTGTTTATGCCTCTTGCTTGTAAACTTGACCATTACTGGACGTGGCCTCTTTTGTTTCTCATGAACCATACCCATACGGTAGCAAGCTTCTGTATCTTGAGAGGTGAATTTTACCCCAATATCTAGGAATAAATCATCCAATTGGGTCCTCAAGTTAAGTCCTTCATTCTCTTTGAGGCCCTCAATAACTAGGTGTTTGGATTTTTTTTCCTCTTCAAGTGAGCATAGACGTTGCTTCAGGTTTTCAATCTGACGATCTTGATTGCACCCGGTCATAGATTTACCCGGTCATAGACTTTCAACTTGGCCCAATTTTGTGAGACACAGCCTCAGACCAAAAATCAACGTAGATTTACGTCTGAGCTACGTAATTGTGTTTACTGGGAAGGAGATCCAGTCAGTCTCTTATAGTATAGGTCCCTTGCACAATCCCACTGGCGGCTGACATGTTATTGTGATGGGGGCATAGATTACAGTTAAACCACACTAACGCCACCATTTCACGGTTTGAAACACTCATGCTTTTGGACATCTATGTGTCTGTTATCTTTCAAGTCAGATGCCAATTTAAGTCAGATAGATGACAATTTAAGTAAGGTAGAGGGAACATTTAAATGAACACAGAGAGAAATAACACTTTTTCAACCTAAATCTGATTTTTGGCCTAAGCCTTGAACCCCCGTTGTGTCTATTATAGAGGATAGCCTTTTAACAGTGCAGCTACATAGCATCAAAAGAGAGAAATAAATTGTCAAAGATCACAGGTCGATTGCACATTGAAAAATGCAGATATCGGAAATTGTGTTGAAAGAACCATTTGTCCCCCGATCTTGGCTATCTATATATTTTGTCCTTTCATGTCTATGTCCAACACTGACTAAATGAAAGCAATTTTCCCATGTCAAAAAAAAACGTCTTAAAATAAAAATCAGGCATTGTATATTACCCTGGCTTAGTCAATAAGTGATTTCCATATGCAGCAGGTAACACAGCTGTTCGCTTGAGCCAACATCACTGGCAACGATTACTGTGGCCTCTTGTTTCAACTGTTGACCCTCTATACCAACCAGTTAAAAGCTGGAACTACAACATTAGTCTAAGGCAGGAAATTAAATGCTGGGTCAATAGTTTAATTACTCACTCATACCTTATTGTCTATCACTCATCCCCATCTCCCTCACTGATCTTTCGCATTTCCCTCACTCATCCCTCAATGTTCATTCAATCTACAATTTTGTATATCTCTCGTGTGTCCCCCCTCATCCCCCATGTTCCTTCTTCATCCCTCCATGTTCTCTTCGCATCCCCCATGTCCCTTAACCCATCTCTCCCATGCTCCCCACTCAGATCTTAATGTCCCTCCCTCATTCGTTCATATCCCTCACCCATTCTTACCAATGCATGTATTGCTTCCAGTTAAAACATCAGGCCGGCCTTGAAGGGTTATGGTCTACGAGGCCTGATCCATGCATGCATGTGCGACTGTTCAATTGAATCACTACGCCGTCCTTAAAGGGCTATGACCTAGGGACATGTGTGCATGCTTGCACTGAGGTGGGGTGTGGGAGGCAGGAGGTGGGGTGGAGTATGAGGTGGGGTAGCGTATGAGATGGGCTGGTGAGAGAGGGGGTAGGAGGTATGATGTGAGGCTGGAGTGTGGCAGGAGCGGGTGGGATGTCACCTGGGGATGTGGGAGGTAGGAGGTGATAGGTAAGAGGTAGGAGATGCGTTGGGATGTGGGAGGTAGGAGGTAGGAAGTGGTAGGTGGTAGGTAGGAGTTGGGGTGGGGTCTGGGAAGTAGGAGGAGAGTGGGAGGTGGTAGGGGTGGGATAGGGTGTTGGGGCAGGAGGAGGTAGGAGTGGAGTGGGAGGTAAGAGCTGGGTAGGGGTGTAGTAGGTAGGAGTGGGGTGTGAGAGGCAGGAGGTGGGGATGGGGTGTGCGGAGTAGGATGTAGGAGCAAGGGATGGAGTGGGAGGTAGGAGGTGGGAGTGGGTGTGTATGAGAGGTAGGAGGTGGGGTGGGGTGTAGTGTGGGAGGTAGGAGGCAGGGATGGGGTGTGGGAGGTAAGAGGCAGTGGTGGGATAAGAGGTGGGGGTGAAGTGTAGGAAGAAGGAGGTTGGGTGTGGGAGGTATAGGAGGTAGGAGATAGGGGTGAGATGTGTGAAGTAGGAGGTGGGGTGGGATGTGGGAGGTAGGAGGGGGTAGATAGGAGGTAGGGGTGTGGGAAGTAGGGGTGTGGGAAGTAGGAATGGAGTGGGAAGTAGGAGGTGGGGTGGAGTGGAGTGTGGGAGATAGGAGGCAGAAATGGGGGTGAGGTGGAGTATGGGATCTCGGATGGGGTAGGAGGTAGGAGGTGGGGTGGGGGTGGGGGTGGGGTATGGGTAGGAGGTGGGGTGGATTCAGGAAGGTAGGTGGGGTGAAGTATGGGAGGTAGGAGGTGGGTGGGGGAAGGAAGTAGGGGAGGGGATAGGGTGTGTGAAGTACATGTATGTGGGGTGGGGTGGGGTGGGGTGGGGTGGGGTGTGGTATGGGAAGTAGGAGGCAGTGGTGGGGTACGGGAAGTAGGAATGAAGCAAGAGTTGGTAGGAGGTGGGTAGGGGTGTGGGAGGTAAGGTGTGGGGGTTGTGTGTGGGAGTTACTTACCTCCCACACCCCACCCCACCTACCTAGGATATAGTGATATTGATAAGTAAAAGGAGGCAGTTTAGTTTGGTTTAAGATGACTTAACCCATGGGTGACGGCAAAGACAAAGGATTCGCACCTTGGTTATATTGCATACCCGAAGGTTAAGTCAGATAGACAATGGTTATGAAAAGGTAAGAGGATTAACCACAGCTTTCTGGTAGGGCGACTTGGGCTTCGCCCTCGTCTGGCCCCACCAGAAAGCTGTGGTTAATTCTGTATACCTTTTCATAACCATTGTCTATCTGTTACTTGTATTTATGAACCATGTGCGCCATCCCGCTCGTCGCCCAAGTGCCCCGAAAGTAGTGACGTCACAACATGTGTACGACGACATCACAACATCCCCCTTGTTACAAGAAGAACATAACATGGTGACAGTTTGAGTATGAACAAGTCTTTTACTATAGATGGACTTAATTTGTTAACTGTTACATAACAACTACTTAACTAGAAAACATAGGGTAGACTGCCCTTGTTTTCATCCACCTGGAGGCTTTATTCTGTCATCTGGCTGGCAGGTGGTCCCTAACTGTTTGGGTTTATTCCTGATAGCGTGCTGGTGGTTTGATGGCACGGCCTGTCCTAGTAGTGCGAACTACAGGCACAGGGGCTGTCTCAGGAGCCTTCTGGGGTGAAGCGGTAGCTGTCACTTCTGTGTTGTCGGTCACAGGCTGAGTTTCTTGTGCCTCTACATGGGTCCCCACAATTTTGACTGTGTCGCCATGTTGATTTTTAGCAAAAGGGCTGTGTCATCGTGTTGATCTTTAGGTATATAAGAACTTAGAGAAAAATCCTTGTGTGTCGATTTTTATCCCTAAGTTTCCTGTGTCTGTCGATTTTTAAAATGCCCTAAAAGGGTCGTGTCGCCGTGTCACACGTGTCGATTTTAACCCATGTAGAGGCACTTTCTTGCCTCATGATGACTTTTTCCCCCTTCTGTCTTCGCTGCCAAGGCCCAAGAGCTGTGGAATCGGGGCTCGGGCGTCTGGAGGGTTTCCCGGAGGTGATGCCTGTTGCGGCGCAGCTTGCTGCCCTTTTGGGTCTCTACGACGTAAGATCTTGGCTCCAGGCATTTTTCCACGACTGTCCCAGGTGCCCAAGTCTTTGTCACTTGATCTTGGATACGGACACCTTGCCCTGGGTACAGTGGTGCTAATTGTCGATCCCTCGCAGTCTGATCATAATGCTCTTTTGCTCTGTCGCCTCTACCTTCCAGCTGATCCTTGATTCCTTGATCGATGTTTGTCTGCCTTGTAGGCAATATGGCGGCTACTTGCCTCCCCAGCAATCGGGTGTCAACTGGAGTAGCCCTCAGATTCAGGAGGGCCATCTGGACATTCTCTTTTGTCTTGATGTATTTTTAATCACTGACTTGACCCATCGTATCTGGCGTTCTATGAAGCCATTTGACTGGGCGTAATGTGGCGAGGACGTTGTATGATTGATTCCCCAGTGACGACAGAATTTCTTGAATGTCTCACTGGCATATTGTGGCCCATTGTCTGACCTAATCTCGTCTGGTTGGCCAAAGGTACCGCAGGCCTCCTCCACTATGTCCTTTACTACCTCAGATGTCATGGGTGCTTGTAGTTCCTTGACAATTGGGAATTTCGAGTAGTAGTCAGATATTATTATGTATTGGCGCCCCTTTATCTCAAATAAAACTGTCCCTATGATTTGCCAAGCACGGGCTGGAACCTTGCTAGTTAACATCGGCTCCCTTCTGTTATCATCTTGGTCCTCCTGGCATACATTGCAGCCTTTTACCAACTTCTCTATATCATTGTTTATCCTTGGCCAGTAGACTGTATCACGTGCCAGCAGCCGTGTCTTCTCTATGCCTAGATGACCACGATGCATTTGGGATATGATATCCCCTTGCATGCTCTCCGGGACAATGATTTGCCTTCCTTTGAATAGGACTCCATCATCAAGACCAATGACATCTCTATAGGACCAGAACACTCTGAGGTCAGTTGGCAGGTCCCCAATCCTTTCTGCCCATCCACGGTACACTACCGCTGCCAGGGCATTAAGCACTAGGCATTGTTGGGTCTCTCGCCGAAGCTCCGCCTGTTTGCCTGGGCTAAAGCTGATGTAGTAGGGAATTGAATCAGAGAAATGTCGTCCTAAAACTTTCTAGAGGCATTTTCGAGTAAAGTTCCGCAAGCCATTTTTCTAGGACCATTTTTTCGTGTAGATTACAAAAAAAGTACTTGCGAAACTGAGAAATTCATATAAGGGGGTCAAAACTCCCCCCAAAACATTTCTGACGAAAATCCACATTTCATTGTCCTAAAGGTCTGTTTATTACCATATTTGGTCAGGGAATTCCTTAAATGAAAGGTCTGATAGAGAGGCATCTTCATGAATTACCATTATGGTAACCATGGTAACCATGGTTACAATCAATACCTAAGAAGGCTTCGTTTTGTGTTAAATAAATTGATGTAACAATCTATATATCTAAGTTTCCCTTTAACCATTGAAGGATCACATGATGCTTCAAGTTACACATGCAGTTGTTGTCATAATGCATGAATGAAGCACTGGTGACTAATAATTCACCATACAGTATTGGTTCATCAGGCATGATTGCAGCCCCAATGATAAACGCAGCAGCTTCACATCCATGCATAATCATCCCAAAATGGCATAACGTACTATGCTCCCATCAAAGGGTCCCACTAGCCAATAGCCCCTCCCTTCTGGCACCCCCTTTTGTATTCTTCATAGAGGGAGGTGACTGTACATGT
The DNA here is from genome assembly GCA_947462335.1 of Harmothoe impar. NCBI lineage: Eukaryota > Metazoa > Annelida > Polychaeta > Phyllodocida > Polynoidae > Harmothoe > Harmothoe impar. The sequence continues at coordinate 83,462,403 of OX381704.1, read as the reverse complement.
ATACCACAATGAGCACGACTCTTCTGCAGTGCAAGGATCAGGAACTGTAAGAACTGGCTAGTTTTAAATATCATTTGTAGGTGTGATTATATAGATCAATCATAGGCTGAATATCTGTCATGGCCTGTAGATTAAATTCCTTTAAATGGGCCTTTATTGATTAGGTGAGTTGGTAGGAACACGGTCAAAGAGCATGGAGGTATTCACACAAACAGAGCTACTCCATAACATGGCAAACAAAGATCTGGCAACACCTGCGTTTCAGGATGCATAAGCATCAGCTCTTCCGAAAGGACAGGATCAACTAGAGCACTCTGTTGTGGAGAGATTCATTGAAAAATCGGAAAAATTCCATAGGCCGATCAAGCAGAACAATCCAATGACATTCACAAATCTCTACAAGGTTGAAAAGAAAAGAAAAGCAAAAGGGGAAACTGTTGTGTTGAAAGCTGACATAAATGTAATACAACTTCATTTGCTGCTGGAAGAGCTGTGAATCTGGACAAGATCTTGGAGCATGAGCTAATGGCAGTTCCTCTGTCTCTTGCAGAAGCAAATGGAAGGTTGAGGAGTGGTGATAAATCACTCCTCATACGTAGCCTGACTAAAGACATTGCCTGCCCAACTTCAATTCACACAACACATGATTCAACCATCATTATATATGTATTGGCCACAGTACATGCATTGGGCAAACCCGAAGGAGCAAAGGTTTTCGGGGACTTAGCAAACATATTTGTCAACACCATCCTAAGAATTAGAGAAAACTGTCAGAGGATTGATTTGGTTGGTTGCAAAGACTTGTGGCTACAAGCAGGAACTGGTAAGAATCCAAAGTTGTTTCTCATACATGAAACTTTCAGAAACATGCCTGACGGGCCCCATACTTCACTTCCTGCATTCCATGCATTGACAGGCTCAGGCTCAACATCATTCATTCCTCAACATTCCAACAAACTACATTTGATGTCTTCATCAACATCATAACCTCCGTGATACCATTGGAAAGGATGAAAATCCCCAGTCCGAGGATATGTTGAAATCAGCACAGAAGTTTGTTTGCCACATCTATAGGATGCCACATGCAGAATCAGTGAACAATGCAAGGGCTCTTTTGTTTGGACAAAAGAAGCTCTACCTCCAACATCCGATGCACTGAACTTACATCTCATGTGTGCACACTACCAGAGTCTGATATGGAACTTGGCACACATCCCGAAACCCAACATTACAGATCCTACATGCATGTGATGGAAGATGGAAGACAACAACCTGTTACCTCTGCTAATGACAAAGGAAGCCATTCCAGAGGGTGGCCTCTCTCTAGTCGCCTGCCAGTGTAGGACTGGGTGCAGGAATTATCAGAGTGGGTATAGGAAGGCAGGGTTCCAGTATACACACAATTGCTGCACTGGAACTGCCTCAACTCCTTGCCACAATGTTCTCAAGTGAGGACAATAAAGCAAAAAGTGTGAAATATGATGGATTATGACCCATTTTCAACTGATGACATTTAAGGAGTAAGCAGTAGAAACACAGAGATTCTGGCAGAGTACTGATGACAAAACCTACTTATTATTGAGATATAGCAATGTATCAGAGGTGTCAACTATGGTCAGTACAAGTGCAGCTGGTTTCACAAACAAGTATATAGAGAAGTTAAATATTGCCTGTTATGTCTATACTATGGATGTATGAATATAAATTTAACCAAATAGATTAATGTGTTACTTTTGTTTTGTTGTTAAGCAGGTAACCATGGCAACCACAACAACACTATTTACCGATAAATGATAATTATACCATTCATGTTAATTATTACTTCATGATACATGAGAAGAAATTTTAATTCTAGGGGGAAAATGATTTTTTGGTCAAAAAATTGCATTTTGGGGGCTCTTGCCCCCCCCCTACAACTCAATTCTCAGCTCCGCAAGTTATTTTTTCAGAATCTACAGAAAAAATAGGTCTTGAAAAAAATACTTGCAAAACTTTACTCAGAAATGCTTCTAGAACTTGGATAATCCAATTTCGATTCCCTACTAATGAGGTCAAATGAGATTCCGTCAACACGTAGATCCAGTTTGACTTCCGATTTATTGTTCGGGTTCGGAAGTCGTGATAGAGTGTCTGATAGGACCATCTCTTCCCCTGGCCGGTATACCACACTGTAATCATACCTGAGTATCCTCAGCAACATCCATTGGAGTTGAGGGGGTGCTGATATAATAGGCTTCCTACAGATCATTTCAAAGGGTTTGTGGTCAGATACAATTGTGAAAGATCTGCCAATCATGTATGGAACCTTTCTACCCCATGCACAAGAGCTAGTGTCTCGCGCTCGATGTTGCTATAGTTTGATTGTGTCTTGGTGAGTGATTTCGAGGCAAAGGCTATAGGTTTGCCCTCCTGTATCAATGCTGCACGAAGGCCCTTTTGTGATGCATCCACCTTCAACGCTATTGGTTTGGTGGAGTCATAGAAGGCCACTTTCGCTTGGTCAGATATGGCTCCTTTGAGCTTCTCAAACGCATACTGATGGTCGTCTGACCACTCGAATGGGACATCTTTTTTGAGCAGATCCCGAAGTATGGCTGCTTGTGTACTGAGATTTGCAATAAAGGATCCCATATATGTTAGTAGGCCTAGGAAGCATTGTAGGTCCTCTCGGTCTTGTGGGACTGGCATCTCATGGATATTCTTCACCTTGACCGGATCTGGTGATATGCCATCTTTGCTATACACATTTCCAAAAAAGGAAATTGACTGCTTCTTTATAGCACACTTTGCCGAGTTAAAAACAAGACCATGCATCTTGGCAGCTTCCATTAGCTTCAGGAGTCTAGCATCATGCTCCTCTTCTGTGGAACCGAAGACACAGATATCGTCAGCGATGCCAACACATCCATCGAGATCCTCCAAAATCTCATCCATTTGTTGTCTTGGCTAGTGTTCAGGCCAAATGGCAACCTTTGAAAGCAATATCTACCAATAGGTGTGCGGAAAGTCGTAAGTAACTCACTGTTCTCCTCCAGAGGAACACTCCAATACCCAGCCTTTGCGTCCAGTTTGCTGAAGTATTTGGCACCTGTAAAGAATGGGTTGATTTCCTCCAATGTGGGTGTCTTATGAGGACATCTTTTAACCGCATTGTTGAGATGTTTCGGATTAAGGCATACCCTCAAGCTACCATCACCTTTTGTGCTATAGACAATGCTTGAGCACCAGTCGGTATGTTCCCTGACTCTTCTGATTATGCCATTCTTCTCCATGTTTCCTAACTCGGCCTTGATTTTGGGAAGAAGGTTCACATTACACTTCCTGGGAGGGTCAATGTATGGCTCCGCATCAGGTTTGAGCAATATCTTCGCTGGGTCTTTGAACGTTCTAATCTGGTCAAATTGGCAAGGGTATGACTTTTTAAGGTCCTGCAGGGAGTTGACCCTCCGGCTGGGCTGGGCCAATATGGTCTCCACATGACAGTTTATAGTTACTAAGTTGAGTGCCTCACATATAGGAAGACCGAGCACAACCGGTCCTGGCACATCAACAACGTAGAACGTTATGCGTACCCAGTCTCCTCTGCCATACTTGCAGTAGCATGTGAGTTTGCCGATGCATTTTATGTCTGCACCAGAATAGGCTGTTAGCTTATTTTTGCCCACAGGTGACAACACGTCATCAGGGTCGATGTCCCCAAACATCTGCTTAAAAGTGTGTACCGGTAATGCGTTACCTTGGGCACCAATGACGAGCTTCAGCCTGAGACCCTTTGTGCCGTCTAACCCTGGACACTTAATGCCGATTGTAGTATACGCCTCATGGCCTGTAGATCTGGATATGGCATCGAAACACTTATCAGACATCTTAATGCAGTAGAAACTTTCTGAAATTTTAAAAGGCTCACTTGCGTCCAAGCTACCAGGTGTCTCATTCTCATGTGCATTTACTGCTTGCACATTCTTCCTCTGCTTCCCTGCGTTCGGATATCGTTTCCGGGGCTTGGAACTGGATTTGCTTTGAGTGTCCTGGCCTCTGTTGCCAGTGTCTTCGGTCTTCGACCTGCAAAATTCTACCCTTGTTTCCCGCATCCTGAACACTCATCCCTGAATGCCGGACATCTTCGGTGTGCGTGGTGGCGACAGGGCTTCTTTTTGGAGACGTGATCTATAGAAGTCTGGTCAGTCGTGCTTTCGCGAAGAGTTCGGATCTGTTCACTGCCTTTCTCGGTTGCTTCATGCCGTCGGACAGTGTTGAGAGTTTCTTGCAGTGTCAGTGTTTTGTCTTTATCCAGGAGTTCCCGCCGGAACTCTGCAATGGGAGTACTCGCAATGACAAGCTCGATAATGCGCTCCTGCAACTCTGGGTCTGTAAACTCACAGCGCAAGCCCTGCGTTCGTGCACGTGTGACAAAAGCATCAAGTGACTCACCGCTCTTCTGTCGGTACTGCATCAAATTTAGTCGCTCAATACGAAAATTTACGGAAACTCTCAGCTGTTTTTCAAACAGATCCCATAATTTCTCCGGTTTCTTTTGATCTTCTTCACTAAGGCCAGATGCATTAATAAGGCGTTAACCCTCTTCTCCTACACTTATCTTGATTTTTCTGGCTATCTTGGAGGCATCAGTGACTTCGTTATCTTTACATACCAAGAGTAGCCTCTGCTTAAAAAGTGTAAATGTCTCTGCTACATCAGAAGCATCCCAATTCATAGAAGGGTATTTGGCAGCCATTTTGATAACACTAGTTTTGACTGGTGTATGGTGCACTGGAGCTATTTGTGTCAGTGGCACTAACTAGCATTTAACAATCACAGTTCTGGTATAGGCCTAAGTTGCATTGGACACTACACAACTTGTGTATATGGCTGGCTTCACACTTGATTGGGTTTACTTGGCAGACTTGGGTGATATCAAGACTTGGCTTTATGTGGCTGTAGACATACAAGGATAGCCTAGGACATGGACACACAAAGATAGCACATGGTCTGATGTGGGGAAAAGAAAAAGTGCTCTACTTGCAATTCTTGGTGTCCCACAACATCAAATATGTGGCACACAGTGTCTTCAAACATACTTTTACCGCTAGCCACCATGAAGTGATCTTGATAAGTAAAAGGAGGCAGTTTAGTTTGGTTTAAGATGACTTGTATTTATGAACCATGTGCCAATCTGTCAATAATGCAACGTTATTTAGAAGATTGAACGTGTGATTTACAAGACTTGACTTGTCTTATCACCTCTTTTTTATAACCTAATATACAGGTTTATCATGTAACAAGGTAATGAAAGTATATCCTAGGTCCATATACATCTTGGATCTGGATAGTTAATCTATTTCTCATATTTATATCGCTATATAAAGAATTTAATCAATCCCTTAAGGAATTTGAATGTATTTTTATCATGAACTTAATCGCTGATAATCATGCACATGAGCTGCATTGCATAAACAGGGCCTGGCCCTATTGTATGTGCAGATTAAATAAACGAATAACAAACAAACAAACATCACAAATGACTCAGGGTTAGGGTTATTAAGTGATTGAATCGAGTGATTGAAAGGTGTAAATTAACTTAAGTCAACCTACACCACCACCTTCAGACCCTACATCACCACCCACATACGCCAACCCCACATACCTCTACCCCACATACCTCAACCCCACATACCCCTACCCCACATACCCCTACCCCACATACCCCAACCCCACATACCCCAACCCCACATACCCCTACCCCAACCCCACATACCCCTACCCCTACCCCACATACCCCAACCCCACATACCCCTACCCCACATACCCCTACCCCACATACCCCAACCCCACATACCCCTACCCCACATACCCCTACCCCACATACCTCAACTCTACATACCCTACCCCACATACCCCAACTCTACATACCCTTACCCCACATACCTCAACCCCACATACCCCTACCCCACATTCCCAGCCCCCCCCCCCTGCCCCCAAAATCCCCTACCGCTACCTCCTGCCCCCATCATGGAGGCAAGAGGGTCTGATTGGCAGTGTCAGAGTCAAAACATATTCCCAACCCCCTCCCCCAGTCTTAAGCAGGCTTTAAACACATCCACACCCTACCAGACCCCCTGGCAGAATGAGCTTCTTTCAAAAATCAACAGCCTTATATGCTCCCTGAGGTGCATCCTGATTGGCTGGTTCAGTCAGCTGACCTAAACAGCAGTCTGTGGTATGGAGAGCTTCTCACAATTTTCAACCATGAATTGTTATATCTGTCCACACATTAAAATAATTCAAGATAATTCAAGATACTTGAAGAGAATTATCAAAAAAAGGTCTTACAAAAAGGTCTCACCTAGTATTACAAGATACCCCCCATTGACTAAGCACTGGAGTTGTGTGGACCGTAATGGAGACAAAAATCGAATCTAGTACTTAAGAGTTAAATTTTTCTCTCCAACTTTTTGGTCAGATTTTGTGACCTTTATTAGATTAAATATTTAGAATGGTTGCAACACAATAGGCCTATTTGTTATATTTCTTGGTATAGCATGTAGATGAATGTCCCATCTTTCAATATTCACCCTTTTTTTGTATATTGGCTGAGGATTTCCTACTTAAAATTGGATATGAAATTGAACTTTCACTATCTTGATGCAACCCCTCATGAGGCGTCGCATAAGACTCTGGGTGGTAACCCTGCGTCAATAATCAGCAACTTGTTTAGATCACTTAATCCACACATGAATTGTATCCTTCCATCTGTTCTTTAGATATCCACCCAGGATGGTGTTTCTCCACAAATTTGCGGAGCTCCGCAAATTTGTGGAGCTCCGCAAATTTGCTTCCATAAATTTGTGGAGCTCCACAAATATATATGGAGCTCCGTATTTGTATGCTTAAGTACTAAAAAACGATTTCCATATATATTTGCGGACCTCCATAAATATATGGAGAGTGTATTTACGGACCTCCGCAAATTTGCGGACCTCCGCAAATTTGTGGAGAAACACCATCCTGGAGTGATGACCCTGCCGGAACCCCCAAGTAAAAAATGTGGTACCTCATATGTTGAGCTATAGAGCTCAACATCTTTACACTGACGGTCCCCAACAAAGATGTCCTGAAATACACGACAACTTTTATATTACACCATCATCAACCAAAAACTAGAAGCACGTCAGGATTCCAGTCATTGGTAAACAAATGTGGAGGTATTTGATAACTTGAATGTGTAGTCTAGAGTAGGTGTATTGCAGGAACATGCTCTTTTTTTCGTTTAGGTAGTTTAACATCCCATTGGCTAATGCAGAGGAGACTTCCTCAAGTGTAAGTTTTTCACAAGTAAAGGGTAGGCCAAAGGTTGGATGATTGTATTCAGCATAATCGAATCTATGAGACGAGCCAGAAAATGAAGACAGAAATCCCGCTCCTACACATTTACCGAAGCAAGGGTTCTTTAATCTCCGATACGACATAGACATGGTGTGAGAGGGACAGGCCTATGGTATACTGTAAGTCTACCACAGCCTGGGAGAATACCACACTTTTCTAATCAAATGGATTCTACACCCCAGAAAACCCTATCCATATAATACACAAGGAAAGCAGACAATCTAGATTTTTTCGGCGGCCGTCTTTGGGGATTTCTGAATTAGACATCTGACTTTGAAAATGGGTTCTACAACCCAGAAAACCGTAATCTCAAATTATGTTGTCAACTTATTAGCTGTCCTAAATAATATTATAATGCTGTCAACTTGTTTGGTGTCACAAATTATTCTGTCAATCTTTTAGCTGTCACAAATTATGCATTCAACGTTTTTGCTGTCACAAATTATGCTGTGAACATTTTGTTCTAAGAAATTCTGCCATCAAAATTCTTGCCCTCAACTTTTTCTCTCTCACACTTTTTGCCGTCACCAAACAGCTGTCACAAAATGGTATACAATATCAAAGCACTATGCTGCCATTAAAAGGTTACGGGTAAGTGAAATGTGGGAGTGTATCAACCCTGTAGAGTTGGCATGATGCATAATACATTACTGGTGAGTTACTTGCCACAGTCCACTACTACAGACATCACCCTATGTGCTTCCCCTCCACCCCAGGGTCTACCCCTCCTCCTCCCCACCTCCAGGTCCTAGACATATGGCCACCAACCACCATGCAGTTTTCATCTACTCAGCACCCACCAGAGGTACTTGGTCAGTGGGGAAACCCAACACTCTCCAAACACACTTCTCTAGTTTCATTCATAAATTAAAGAGAGTTGTTACTGTGTGAATAGTGTAAGGAAAGAAGCTGATGGGCTGAGTTGTAGGCCTATGGTCTGTTCAATGTGAATAGGAGACAAGCCACAGTGGTCAGTTTTTGGCCAAAGAGTAGTGTATCCCTAGTATGTACACTGGTCCCAGCTATGCCAACATTAAAACCGCTATGCACACCCTGCAGCCACATCCAAGAGCAGAGATAGCATAAGGGACCTCACAGCATCCTGTTTAGAGCCTAGGATGCTGTAACAGCAGTCTATATGAAATCCTGCCGGAAATATCCCAGGTCCGGCAATATGTCAGCTATGGCCGGACCTAATGAATTCCCAGGACAATTACCTACATTTTGATCTTTGTTGTGAGTAAATCGGACCATTATTAAGGAAACTGTGCAAAGGCAAACCGGATGGGTGGAATGATTCTTGCCACTCACCCATTGAACTATAGTAACCAACAGAATGTTTTATCCCCTCCCTCCCCCATAAGAATAAATAAATAGAATAAAGCCCCGCCACGTCCTGCAACTAATGAATGACCATTATTCTGAAACATAATATATGGCTTTCAACTAAATCACTCAGTAATCTTCGGTGCAAATATCCTGCAGGGTCAGAAATATTTCATATAGACTGTAACAGGGGGCTGTTTCTCCACAAATCTGTGGAGGTCCGCAAATATATATGGAGCTCTGTATTTGTATGCTTAAGTACCAGAAAACGATTTTATTCATCCTGTTTATTTCCTTCACAAATATATGGAATGTGTATTGCGGACATCTGCAAATTTGTGGAGAAACAGCACCCAGTTAGTAAAAGAAAGTCCAATACAGGGCCAAAATATGGACATTTCTAAGAGTTCTTAGACTGGAGCTCATATTCACCATCTATGTACTGACAGTATTAATATCTATATGAATATAATCTCCAGAAAAATGATTCCAACTTTGTTGTCACACATCCAACTGAAGCATTATTATACTCCTTCAACGAGGAGACAATTTCACATTATTGACGGGTGGTCTCATCCTTTTATGATGGATGGTATGATACATCAATGCCACAACGACAGGACTGTCTACACGCATCATGACGACAAAGACATGGCATTAAATCACTATGCGGTCCTTAAAGGACTGTGGCATATAACGAAGACACATCTATGTATTTGCGACACTTTATTGACACATTTTGGGCCACATGAACACATTTGACATTTAGCTGCCCCTTGAATAAACACAATGAGATTTAGCTGCTTAAAGGGTAAGTATAAGGCTGCCTAAAAGTCGATTATGAGCTTTGCGGACACTTTTTGGGAAAAAAAAACAGATTGCGGGAGGGAGGCTTTTTATTCTCGATTCCTTCATTTCCTTTTTAAGCCACGAGGGGGAGGGGGCTACTTTTTATTTTTATTTTTAAGAATCGAAACTTCAATGATCTTATGGGTTGTAAATAACTACCCACGAGGCCTACAAGTATCTCTAATGATGGTGTGGAAATTTGTCCAAGTTTTGAAAAAAGAAGAAGTGTGTGGGTGTGGACATATGAAAGGGGGGGGGGGGGGAGTAATGCGGCCGCTTTAAACAGGTGTGGGCGGTATCCGCAAAGCTCATAATCAACTTTAACCAGCATAACTCCTGCCCTTGTCTTGGTCAGGGAGGTGCCGGTTAGTGTTAGTTACTGATTTATTTATAAGGAATTATTACATTCAATCTTTCTAGAAAATGAAAGATTCTAAAGAACCGGCTTATCTGAGGGGTTTTATGACATATCGGTATATATTATTGTAGTATGAACGTATTTGTTTTAGAGGAAACGTTGGTCAAGTATAATACTCGGGTACCAGTATACAAGTAGAATGTAAGACTAAGCATTTAATGTCAATAGACTGGTATACATGTATGATTCCCATGAGAGACATCTCCTTCTTGCAGTAAATGCTGCAAATATGACATTCCGTACCAATATAATGGATTTAGAAGTCAAATGAATCTAATGCTGATATTTTCACCATGTAAGTATAAAAGAGATATATCCACCATATAACAACTACACCACAAAAATCCATCAGCATCCACCCTGTAATACCTCTATAGATATCCTATGTACATACACATGCATTCATACCAGGGAGGGGTCACATACATTAATCCCTAGCTCTGACCACACAGTTTGGTACCTTAAAATCTCGTTTAATATAAGGAGGGCCTTGGGAGTGGACAAATTAGTTTCTTATAACCAAAGCTCGTTGTAAGCAAAGCTTAAGATATAGAGAATCGAGAATCGGGCACATGAAAATGGGTTCCCTATAACAGGAAGTTCTTTGTTGATGTAGCATTTATAACGAGACTTCACTGTAGTTTCACATTAGACCCCTGTCTATATTTCCTCTGAGGGGAACAGTGTGCTCTGGTCGGCGGTACTCAGTTTGCTAGCTATGTCAGGTCTGTTTGCTGGCCAGGAATGCTGGACATCCTGCGCCTTCTCCTCAGGCTCCTGACTTCCGCTTCCACTGCTGCCCTTGTCTTTTCTCTCCTGAAGGTCAAACCTTTTCTTCATCCTCTCCCTGATCATCAGGCTTTTCACCATCTTCTTCCAGTTGGCCAACGCCCGTTGCTCACGTTTCTAAAGAAAACGGCGAATATATATGTAAAATAGATACATAGATAGATATTTAAAAGATCAGTGACTAAAGCTGTAAAATAATGTGTTATGACAAGGACACTTGTTATGGCTATATATATATATTCAAGTTCAACACATTTGCTTATTTTATACATCAGAGTAAAAGGGAACGACGATGGGTCTTATTTCAGTCATTTAGTCCAAAACAATTCCTATACTGACTCTTTCTTTAAAGGGCATAAATGGACCTCGTGGTTGTCCATGGCACACATGTGTAATTAAAGAAGTGTTACCTCTTCTGCCTTCTCTCTTTGTATCTCCTGTTCCTCGTCCCAAGCTGCCAACAGGATGTCCTTATGTTCTTCACACACGATGAACCCATCTGTACTGTAAACATAAAAACCTAATACATGTCTAGTACAATAGATTTACTAGTCCTTCGACATCATTGCACATCGATTATATAGCCGTCACTAAAATAGACCTGCTGATCACTTATTGGTACTACATCGTTCCTACCATGGCCGTTATGCCATAAAACTACTGTTACTACCTTTCTAGAGGTTATTGATTTGACCTCCCACTCTTATAAACGGACATTTGTCTTATGCTGTATAAAGTACGAAGAGTTTCCCATATAGAAAGTCTAATTAAAAACCCATCCTTTTCACTGTGAATATGAGGCACCCATACTATTACTCAAATACTTACACTGGATGATTGAAGCCACCGTGGAAGTCCCACCCCACCATGGCCGGTGCGCAGTCTATGTCCAGTTTGCGTGCCACTTTATTTAGGCCTGGGATGTGAAGGTGGACAGCGCCGGCCGGAATCATCCAGGGTTTGAAGATCTCCACATTTCCATACTTGTTACGCGGCACCTTGCCATTGTACGCGGGAGGAGGCATGTACTGCTCTGTCTGCCAGCGTCCGAAGCACTCCGACTGCTCCTCCTGGGGTGCAACAGGCACCTCATAACTCTTACGACTCTATTTAATAGAAACCAGAAGGAAGAGATGACGCCTGAACTGGCCTTTTATAATGTAGGGAGATGGAATATGCGCTTTTGCTCTCCATCATTCGCTACTACTGATTAGCTCGGACAAGCCCAATATAATCTATGCCATAACGTGTAAATACTGCGGCATACAATATGGTCAAATACTAGAATGAATAACGGGTCCTTTCCCAGGCTACAGCAGAGACATCTAGATGTATAGGGAAACTGAAGCCCGTCACTTTAACTCATGCCTCTCCTGCTATATCTTTCAGATGGGGTGACTTTGACAAAACTATTTTAAGTTTAGGTGCAGACGGTCTAGACATTTGTTTCATTACACTAATCTAGAGTCACCTGAGATGTCCATAATTACACGTTACTCACCGTTTATAATTGATCTGATATACATGTAATCATAATTTCTACATGTACCATATTCATACTTGTTATTTTGAATGTTCATTATTTGAATTTTTTAAATTATTAATATCTGCCCTACCATGTAGTATTTATTCAATCTCTATCATAAACTGACATTTAACTGATAAATACTTCTGTCAACTGACAAGTGTATTACGGTATAATTACCGTAATTTTGCGTGTATAACCCGTATCTCGCACGTAACCGGACTGACATTTAACTGACTTCTAAAGCAAAAAGAAACCCCACAAAACTGACTTTAAACTGATTGGTGGGAACCTTGCGACTAGCCAACCCTGAAGAGCAGAGGCTTATAAATAAATGTTGAATTTGAGTCCGTTTTCAAAGATATACATGTGTGTGATACCTACCCTCTTTTTCCTGGCTTTGACCAGTTTGTATGGCTTTTCCTTGACCCTCACTGCACGACCCTCTTTTAACCACGTTTCATGGGTGTGTAACTGCAAAAGATGGTCCATATTTAAATTCAGAGGGATCACAGAAGAGCACATAGGCTATATTTCCTCTGAGGGGAGTTGCTAATACAACTTGATGGTTTGACTCTGCGCAAATTCCATACACAGATTATCCTAAATATTACCAGCATCGATAGACATCAGCAGATACAAGTTGTATTGTTCTTTATTATGTGCTCTTAATTTATAAGCATTGTTCTTTATCACCTTTAATATATCAATTGTAACATGTGAATAGCATAGGCAGAGACCTATAGAAAGATATTGTACTGTAGACCCTGACATAGGTAATAGGTATATCAATAAAGGAAATGAGGTTCAATTTAAAAAAGAAAAAAAAGAGGTTATTAATGTTATGATACAATTGATGAAAGACCCACCTCGTGAACACACTCCCTGGAGTAGACAGGTTCCCCCCTTATGTAGCCGACTGGGACAGCGTTGGCAGGGTAGATGGCCTCAAACTTCAGCAGGTGGCGCTTCAGAGCATACCTAAATATATATACAGTGATGAGGTGTGAATACATGCTGATTTATACAACCATTAACATTTAGCAAAATAGTGTTTTTCTGTTATGGTGGATAGAAAATTAAATTATAAATGCACGATTAATCTACGTGAATCAGAACTTTGAAACAATTACAGAAATTAAGCTAGTAAGGTGGATGTCTGGACTGTAACTTTATATCATCGTGTATTGTCTAATAATGCTCATCTTTGTACAAGTCCCTCAGTATTTACCTTAGAGCCATGAACCTATATTATTTGCATGTATGTATAGTGTTTCAACCATTCCTGCTGTACGTGGGGACGAACTGACCAAGTCACTAGACGCCATCCATTTTACCTGTAATCTTAATATGCCCACTTGTCTGGTAATCTTATTCAGTGTCCAGCCTATCCTCTAGATGGCACCACTATAAGTTGGTAAAATGGTTGTACATGTATATATCGGGGGCTCTGCCCCCGCACCCCCTTTTTCCTTCTCTCTTCTTTTTCTTATATGAAACTGTAACAGAACTATAACCGAACCCATCCACCTCTAAAGGATGGGGTGATACAGTGGCGTTATCTTGAGAAAAGGGGGGAATCATTAAGATTACTGGGAATATGGGTTTTTAAGATTACAGGTAAAATGGATGGCATCTAGTGACTTGGTAAGTTCGTCCCTTGTTGCATTCCTGCTAGGCATTTAAGGCTAACTTCTTTATTACTATATATGCACTCACAAGGGATGGTTTTTGAATTCTGATATGCTAGTTGGCAACGGCTTCCGAAGTTGTTGACCTGAAGAAAAGAACATGTTTTCGCTATATTTTACATGATTCACATAACGACAATCAGCACACATTCTATCTACTATGTACAGTATCCGCAGGCGCGCATACACGACAGGCTATTATTCGAGATTCTATTTTAGTGCATTTTGCCCAATTGTTACTGCCCCTCCCCCAACAGTTGGGGCGGAGCGAGGACTTGTACTCTGGGATTTGCATAGGTTGGGTCGGGTTTAAGACAAATTTTATGACCCCTCTACCCCAGCGCTTAAACAAGAACAATGCTGTTACACGTAGTATGTGCAATGTCATAATGAGAGTTAATGTATATATATAGATGTCACATGTTACTATCCGAACCCCATAAAATATGGCCCTCCATTTTACAACGGGATATTGGCCAGGGATTATATAATGGAGTACCCCCGTACTTGGTAAGGAAGCTAACGCATGACATAGTACTCAGTATTTTGTAAGACTTACTTTCTAGTCTTGAATTTTCTGCTTCATCGCGTAATTTGTTATGTGGGGTATATGGCAACAACACTTCTTCCCACCAAGGCTCGTCTTTCCTTAACTTTCGGGTTGTCGACATCCATCCACTCGCATAACGTGATGTCACATCCTTGATGCACTGGTCTATGATAAAATGGTAACGTTCAAATATATCATAATGATATGATATACATATACATATATATACACACATACACACATTTGAGAAACTAATATGTGCATTGACTGTCCTAACACAAAGTAGACATATCCCTCATAGTGTTTTAATACACTATGCCCTTTTTTGGTCATGATGCATGAATGCAGTCCTAGTGAGTAACCTTGAGCCACCCTAAAGATCCAAAGCGGGCAGCGGTTGCAGTTGTTAACATACAGTCTGGACCAACACTTTGATACATACAAAGATTCGACAAAGAGTGTTTAAACGCAGGGTGCCACGTGGTTAATATAGTTATTTAATAAGTACCTACCATTGCGCAAATGAGACAATATAATGTATACAAATAAAATCACAACTGGTGATTATCCTTACCATTATCATAGGCCAGTACGTAATACATAGGTTTTGTTGCACGCGATTCAATCTCAGCTGGACTGTTCACTCGGCATCGCACGCAGTCGATTGCTAAAAATACATTAAGTGTATAAATTGCAGTTGGATTATTCAATAGGTCATATCTAAATGCCCGTAATACCGGATATACCACTACTACGACAAGTAAGGTCCCACACTAATATAAGATTAATCGAGTACTTACCATTTATATAAGTATGAAGATTAATCGTTGTTCTTCGAGTGACAGACAAACATATCTGTTTAGTACACAGGAGAGGTGACGTCACATCCGGTGGTCAGATTAGCGCCCACTTGCAGTGAATCTTTTGCTGAAAATAAAACATCTGGAAATAGTACACAGTAGTGCTCTTTTTACTTTGTCTAAATAGCACCCTCATGAGTAGGTGAGAGATTATACCGCTAGTAGTAATCTTCTTCATCCTGGGGATGGATGGGTGGGCCTGTGTACTAAACAGATATGTTTGTCTGTCAATCGAAGAACAACGATTAATCTTCATACTTATATAAATGGTAAGTACTCGATTAATCTTATATTCTTCTTTGCGACAGTCAAACATTCTGTTTACACAGGAGACTTCAAAGTTCAGCTAGATTCACTGCTTATTTCCCATAATGTTACTCTCCCATAAAGGACTGTAACTTCTCATATAGGATAACAGAAAATAGATACTTTATTTCACCTAAAGGTGATGTTCTATTGCCTTGTGATATGGTTTTGACTAGGTTGCATGACATTTTGCTATATAGCAAAGAAGGCATAACTGCCATACAGTTCACCACAGCTGTGGCAGTGTAATTGTCCATCATAGAAAAAGTTTTATCACATACAGATACTGCTGCCTCTAGTAAGGCTTATGACTATGATCAGCCAATAGAGTTCATACAAACTATCGTTATGGCAAAAGGGCCAAAAATCCTCCCCTTTTGAGGTGTATCTTTTCCCCCAAAAAGGCTCTGAAAATTTTATTCCCAGCTACTCGATAGAGTCCTCCAGGAGGATCCTGGCTAGCGTCTTGGGAGGCTTGGGGTTCTCGATAGGCTTGTTGTAGTGCTTAGCCTTGGTCTTGGCACCTTTCCAAGACCCATGTCTAAGCAAAACAGCAGTCGATACACCGAGTCTCCCTCCCGCAGAGGTGCTGGCACCCCTGGTGGAATGAGCTCGGTATACCCTGGTGTCCACCCCAGCTGCGGAAAACACCGCAAGGACCCTTCTCTTTGATGAGTCCTGCCCAATCTTGCCAAATGGCTTGCGGAAGGACAAGAAGAGCGAGTGTTTCCTTCCCCCTTCCTTGTCCAACCTGACTGGCTCCGTGACCCGCACGTAACGTTTCAGGGCACAGACGACGCACAGAGTCTCCTCCTCGTGGAACGGTTCCAGGACCAGTTCTTTGAGGGGTTCCCCCGTACGCGCTGTTTTCATCAGACCCTTCAGAACGAAACGCGCAGACCCCGAATCCAGCCAAGTCAGATTGCGGAGATCAAGCGCTGGGATGACCTGGCCTCTTTGGCCCGACACCAGCAGAATCAGCATCGCTAGCTTGAATCCCAAGAACTGGGTGGACAAGCCTTCATTGGCACCCCAACGCTGGAACATGCTGAACACCAGCATAATGTCCCAGAACTTGTTATATCTGGGAGAAGGAGGATTCCTTCGATAGTCGGTGCGGACGGCCCTGCACACCCAATAGTGGGTGCCCATGGTCTTCCCGTTGTCAAGGTTTTTCACTAAAACCTACAACGCACATCTGGCAGCGTTAACAGTGCCAAAAGCCCTGCCCTTTTCCGAAAGCAAGCGGTGGAAACGACAAACCTCCAAAGTCGTGGTTGACAGCTGCAACGTGTACGTCATGATTGACAGCTGCAACGTGTACAACGTGGTTGACAGCTGCAACGTGTCGGCATGTTTGACAGCTGCAAGGTCTATGACGTGTTTTAACAGCTGCAACATCTACATCGTTATAGACAGATGCAACATCCTGGTTGACGGCTGCAACTTCTAAGACGTGATTGACAGCTGCAACGTCTAAGACGTGATTGACAGCTGCAATGTGTACGACGTGATTGACAGCTGACGTGTTTACAATATAAATGTCATCTGCAACGTCTACTACTTGATTGACATCACATGTTTTGCCGGCGGATTGACAGCTGCAACGTCTAGGACGTTATTGACAGATGCAATGTCTACGACATGGTTGACATCTGCAACGTCTATGACATGGTTGACATCTGCAACATCTTCTACGTGATTGACAGCTGCAACGTGTACAACATGATTGGCAGCTGCAACGTGTACAATGTGATTGACACCTGTAACATGTATGACGTGATTGACCGCTGCAACGTGTACGACATGTTTGACAGCTGCAAGGTCTACGTGTTTGACAGCTGCAACGTCTACGACGTAATTGACAGCTGTAATATCTACGCCATAGAATGTCGTCTGCAATATCTACAACATGATTGACAGCTTCAATGTCTGCCACGTAATTTTCAGCTGTAGCGTTTACAACATGAGAGAGAGCTGCATCATCAACAAATGTGATTCACAGCTGCTACATTTACCACGTGATTGACATCTGTAACATGTGCGACTTACAGCTGCAACGTCTACAACATGATTGGCAGTTGCAATAGCTACTACCTGAGTGACACCTATATCATCTACAACATAATTGACAGCTGCAACTTGCTTGACAGCTGCAAATGTCTTTATCGTGAGTGATAGCGGTAAAGTCTACAACATGATTGGCAGCTGCAACGTCTATGACGTGATTGACAGCTGCAATGTCTACAATGTAATTGACACCTGCAACATCTGCGACTTGCTTGACAGGTGCAAACGTCTACTTCATGAATGACAGCGGCAACGTCTACAACATGATTGACAGCTGCAACTGAATGGTACCCCAAAACAAAGAGGTACAAAACCCTAACCAGGTAAAGTGCACTCAAGTATCCACAACTCTTAAGTGATCCAAAAATGTGGGTCTTTTCGGAAACTAGTCCAAACCAAATACAAAAGCGGACAGCGGCTGCGTCTGTGACGTGGATGAGGGCTTAGACAATTGGATACTTAAGAGTATATTGTCAACTGTAACATCTACGACGTGATGGTCAGCTGCAACGTCTACGACCTGATTGCCAGCTGCAACGTCTACGACCTGATTGTTAGCTGCAACGTCTCCAACCTGATGGCCAGCTGCAACGTCTACGGCCTGATTGTCAGCTGCAACGTCTAAGACGTGATTGACAGCTACACCTTCTACGACGTGATTGTCAGCGGCAACATCTACGACGTGATTGACAGCTGCAACGTCTACGACGATTTGACATGCAATCGTCTATGACGTGATTGACAGCTGCTATGTCTACGACATGATTGACAGCTGTAACGTCTACAACGTGATTGACAGCTGCAAATTCTACAACATAATTTACAGCTGCAACGTCTACGACGTGATTGACAGCTGCAAAGTCTACAACGTGAATGACAGCTGCAACGTCTACGACGTGATTGACAGCTGCAACGTCTATGACTTGAGAGACAGCTGCAACGTCTACGACGTGATTGACAGCTGCAACGTCTACGACTTGAAAAACAGCTGCAACGTCTACGACGTGATTGACAGCTGCAACGTCTACGACTTGAAAGACAGCTGCAACGTCTATGACCTTATTGACAGCTGCAACGTCTACAGCGTGATTGGCAGCTGCAACGTCTACAACGTGATTGACAGCTGCAACGTCTACAACGTGATTGACAGCTGCAACGTCTACAACGTGCGCACCAGCGGCTACAACTCTCTTGAGCGCCAGCGGCTATGTATTTTATGTGAGCTCCAGCGGCTACGCCTCAGACGTGAGCGCCAGCAGCTACATCTGCGAAGTCCTAGAAGAACATAGTCTTAATGTGCGCCAGCTGATATCGAGGCCAGCATCTATGCCTCCAACATGAGCGCCAGCAGCTATGTCTGCGACATCCCTAACATAGACTGGATGTGCGCCAGCTAGTATCAAGCGTCAGTGGCTAGATCTAGGGCATGATTGGCATCAACAATAACGCCATCAATGTGAGCATCATTAACGTGAGACCATTAATGTGAGCAACAGCTGCCACATCTGGTATGCGAGCAACATCGCCTGCTTCTGGGACGCGAGCGCCAGCGGCCACGTCTGGAACGAGAGCGCCAGCGGCCACGTCTGGGATGCGAGCTGCTATGTCTACTACATGATTGACAGCTGCAACGTCTACGACGTGATTGACAGCTGCAAAGTCTACAACTTGATTGACAGCTGCAACGCCTACAACGTGATTGACTGCTGCAAAGCCTACAATGTGATTGACAGCTGCAACGTCTACAACGTGAGTGACAGCTTCAACGTCTACGACGTGTTGGACAGCTGCAGCATCTACGACGTGATTAACCGCTGCAACGTCTACGATGTGAGAGCCAGCTGCAACATCTACAACGTGATTGACAGCTGCAACATCTACAACGTGATTGACAGCTGCAACGTTTACAACGTGATTGACATCTGCAACGTCTACGACGTGATTGACAGCTGCAACGTCTACGACGTGAAAGACAGCTGCAACGTCTATGACCTTATTGACAGCTGCAACGTCTTCAACGTGATTGGCAGCTGCAAGTTCTACAACGTGATTGACAACTGCAACGTCTACAACGTGATTGACAGCTGCAACGTCTACAACGTGCGCACCAGCGGCTACAACTCTCTTGAGCGACCGCGGCTATGTCTGCGACATCCCTAATATAGACTGAATGTGCGCCAGCTAGTATCAAGCGTCAGCGGCTAGGTCTAGGGCATGATTGGCATCAACAAGACCGCCATCAATGTGATCATCATTAACGTGAGACCATTAATGTGATCAACATCGCCTACGTCTGGGATGCGAGCAACATCGCCTACGTCAGGGATGCGAGCGCCAGCGGCCACGTCTGGGACGCGAGCGCCAGCGGCCACATCTGGAACGAGAGCGCCAGCGGCCACGTCTGGGACGCGAGCGCCAGTGGCCACGTCTGGGACGCTAGCGCCAGCGGCCACGTCTGCGACGCCAGCGTCTCCTACATGAGGATCAGCTGCAACGTCTACGCCGTGATTGACAGCTGCAACGTCTACGCCGTGATTGACAGCAGCAACGTTTATGCCGTGATTGACAGCTACAACATCTATGACGTGATTGACAGCAGCAACGTCTATGACGTGATTGACAGCGACAACATCTATGACGTGATTGACAGCCGCAACGTCCCTGACGTGAAACCCAAGGAATTTTTGGGCATAAGGTGTGGGTCTTTTTGGAAACTAGTCCAAACCCAAGGTACCTCCACATGAGTTAAGTCATCTTGATGTTCAAATCAAAGAGACATGTGTGCTAATAGTGTTTTAAGGTGGGGATTAAAACACAAGGCCAAAGAAATTTTCGGCATAAGGTATAGGTATTTTGTGTTACCAGTCACAAACCCTAAGCACATAAATGAGACCCTATAAAAGGTGGACCAGTTAAGTCTCTTTGTGTTTTCATTTCACAACAACACAAACTTCTTAAATGCCTAACTCAAGGAATTTTTCGGCATAAGGTATGGGTAAACTTGTGTATTCAACACAAGCACTCAGTGTGGATCTGTATCAACACAACTGAGTTATTTAATGCCTCAAAGAAATTTTGGGCATAAGGTATATGTCTTGGTAAGGACTGGTCCAAACATGTACAAAGTACAAGACACACCTGACACTGACTTGACAGTTCACCTCACTCAAGTCTGTATGAGTGGAGAACAACCTCAAATGTCATTCTTCTATAACTGAGTTATAAGAGAATAACTGAGGTGTCAACTACAAAGTAGCAAGCAAAGCTTTAAGTGTCTTGACTTCAACCAATATCTAGAGTCTGCCAAGCTGTTATGACAGGTAGTAGTTGATATTATTCTGTCTTTGACCATGCATAAGACAGTGGTAAGTCCTTCCTGGTTCTTTATTTTAAAAGTGTATTCACTAATAAAACAGAGATCTACAGTGTATAACAGGATAAATTTCTATCTCTGCAGATATGAGTTTATCCCATCACAATTTTATTCCTTATGAAAGCTCGTCTCGCTATTGAAACATTCCTCAACAAATGAGGCAGCAGTACTGCACTATGAGCCAACATAACAAATAAAAAGCCAACATAAATCAGTGACTCAGTCTGAAATCCAAGATGGATGACTGGTCTTGCTGAATCATGCCAGCCCCTAGCAGCAACTAAGCTCTACACAATCTAAACTCCAATTTTTCACTATAACTGGATGACAAAATCCATATTATTTTGAAAACTGAACTATAATTGCACATTTGAGAAATTGCACATTATCTGGATGACCATTCATCCCAATTTCCGAAAATCCTCAATTTTCGCCCACCGGCGGATTTTCGGTCACATTTTCGGTCACATTTTCGGCAATCTGAAGGAAAATTTTCAATATCAAAGGTTAGATATTTCTCAACTGTGCAAATATGTGTAAAATACATCATGTAGAAAGTATCTTACCTGTTAGATTCCTCCAAATATGATTGAGAGTTGCTGCTAGTGGACGCACCTCTTTCCTCTCGGATTCGCGCTAAATATCTGACCACCGGATGTGAAGTCACCTCTCCTGTGTAAACAGAATGTTTGACTGTCGCAAAGAAGAACAGGGAAACCAATCACCCAAATGATTTAAGAATAATCAATTTCTCACTCCAATTTAACTTTCTATATTTTGGTACTTACGAATCCAGTTCTCTGCGCGTTCAATGTACACCTCCAAGCAGTAGTCACTTCCTGAAACATGTTAAAATATCACCTTTCAGTTTAAGGATAGCATGTTGTTTTAAAGCAACATTTGTCGTGATAATGTACAAACGCATCATGCCGACCCTTCAACAGAGCATCAACTGAGTAGGGTCAGTATGTCTATGCACGCGAGACATTATGGTTAAAGTTTTATTTGGCATCAGTACATTAAATCTGGTAGTTTCATTCCCAAATACAATGTACTTGAATAGTCGGCCCACTTACCAGTTTCCTGTTTCCCGACGACTTTTGTGATAGTGACGTCATCAGAGTCAGAAGACACAACTTTCTTTCCAGCCTTCTTTCCTTTTTTTTTGCCCCCTTTCGATATCGAGGGGCTTTTTCTGAACTTCGTTGACACTTCTTCAAAGTCACTGTCTGAGCTGTAAAATTGAAGCACAGATGAGTTGTAAGTGATAGTGTAACTGTTCACTATTATCAGTGAGTTCTAGTGATTATATATTTTGAAGTTTAAAAAGGTCAATATTATTCTATTTGTATAAATATAGGTCTTTTACATAACAATATATACCTTGAAAGTTCAATAACCTCTGGGCTGCTGTCTCGGGAGGTTGACGATTTGTTTCTCCCTTTAGATTTCTCTGCGTCATCTACCTTTGAGGCGCATGTCCTGCGCTTTAGGCTTTTGGTCTTTTGGCTCGGAGTCCCAGAGGGTTTGGGGTTTGACTTGTCGTCTTTTGGCATAGTGTGTTTTTGTGAGCTACCATTTCCTTCGATTGACTTCAGCATAGCCATCACCTCCGAGTCTGGCTCAGGCGGTGGCGGTGCCTTCGTCTCCGGCTTAGGTTTAGGTTCTGTTGGAGTTTCTGGTTTTACTTCTTGTACCTCAGCCTCTGGTTTGACTCTCCGGACCTTTAACTGAAATAAATAGACATGGAACTACAATGTAGGCCTACTACTAGGTTTATATCAATTCCAACATATATATTCCATATTTTTATACAAAGAAGGTTCAAATCTATTACTACCTGCCAGTAATGTTATCAGAGCGGCTATTAACAGATTTAACATTAAAAAAGGACTTATATACCAATCCATTAGATATCATCACCTGAAAGCTTTGTCGGATGAATATTATACACATTTAATCAACGAATAACCCATTTATTCCTATGTATGTAATGTTTACAATGTATTCGTGCATAGTTATGTTATAATATAAGTTTACTGTCCCTTATTAACAACTACTCAAGGAGCTATTAAGTTTTTACCTTTTTAGAGCACTTATGTGACACTGGCTGTAGTGAAGTTACCAGTCGTACCTGCGCACCCAGACTTCGGAGAATGATCACCATCAGCTGGAAGGTGGACAATGAGATGTTTTCATATCATTTACATTTAGATAACATTAATTATTACATAGCCATTTCATACCAGTTTACACTAGCAGGTTCACTTGAGTATTTCCTCTTACTATAAGGTAGTCAGCGAGAGTAAATCCACTAATCTAGACCTGTATGACGATGTTTGTTTATGCTCTCTCCTTGGCACTATTTATTCAAATCTACTAATCAGCTAAGAACATGTACCACACTTTGAAATGTATGAAAAATACAATTACTCACAAACACAAGTTCTGCTTCAGACGCAACTTCCCGTGCTCTCATCCTATGTATCAGCGTCCTTTTCTATAAACGAAGACCAAAATATAAAACTCCTGGTAGTTGATGCATATACTAGATGTGAAAGATACTGCAAAAACAACAGAATATCCAAAATATAACCAGATAACGATATTTATGTGTGTTACCTTCTCTTCCTTTATTCGAAACAGCCCTATCATTAGATTAAAGGTATACTTATTTAAATTAGGGAGTGGTGTATTTACCAATTCTAGATTCCTTTCTTGGAGATCAGAGGCAATGGTGAAGAAGTCGTGAAACCACTTGGCTACAGTCTTCAGGTAGGTGACGTCCCAATGGACGGCCTCCCGACCGAGCAGTTTCGGCGGGACGATAGAGAGGCCGTGGGCGAGCAGCTCAGGGTCCAGGCATGTCCGGTTACGGTGGAAGCCGTGTGACAACAAGCACAAGAGATGCACCTATGGAATGTACAACATTCATTCTTTTAAATATACATTTAGTTTTAAAATATCAATCAACTAAAATACACTGTCTTCGAGCAAGGTCAAGATGCCTAGAATTGTGTTTTGTATCTTTCGTTAATGATTTACAACATTCAAAGAATGCTAACTAAAGTCTTATTTCTGTTACAGAACCCTTGAACATGTTGTGTGTGCATATATAAATAGCATGTATAATCTTAAATGATAGTGTCGATGTGAATTTAGGATCAATACCTTGTGCATGTGTAACTGAAGTTCTTGATCTGCCCTGTTGATTCTCCTCCTGATGAACGCCTCCAAATCAAATTGACCCTTTTTTCTACAAAAGGAGAGAAGAGTGGCCAGTTATGTCTTTGGAACATGGAACAGCTTTGCAATTAAGAAAAAATGGGGAAAGTGTCATTCTAGACAAACACAGCAGCTATAAACAGCCCGCCAACTTCGACAATTCTTGATCGTAATAAATTCAAAATTGATGGATAATGTTTAATCTCATTTCTCAGTATCAAGTTATTGATTATCATGATAAAATGTGGTGTCAGTTGTCTTTTAATAGGTTACCTTTTTTTATGCATCAAGTCAGGGCCCTGGAGTGTGATGGTGACTGGTTCGGATGGCAGTTGTGACTTTTCTGGCTCCAAATAATCCTGAATTCCACCATCTGAATAGCAAGGGTAAACGCGTTTCCCATGTCGTCACGAAAAGATTTACGAAAACGATAGTTGTCTAAATACTACATTGTACTTATTTTTGCTTTGTACATGTCTGACTAATTCATGACAGTCTATCGCGGATTAGCCTGATATGATGCAGGATTAACCGTCCCATTACAGATCTCAATATCATTTCCATATCATATCATCATGATATGTGCAGGTTTAATACTAGTGATTATATCTAACATTGACATAGTTGACCACCGGTATACGTTTTTGTTAGTCGGAATATCTCTTTTGATCCCAAACTAATGCATTTGGATACTGTAAATGCGTTACCTTCAACCTCCTCCCAGTCAGACTCTTCACTGTCACTCGAGTCCAGTGGCTTAAGCTCTCTATTCTTCTTGTTAGTCATGGGAAAGATGTATTCTTTCTTAACTTCAGATTTGGGTCGACATGGGGAGACCTCTCTGTCCTTGCTGGTCTCCTTGTCTGATTTGGCGTCAGCTTTGGTAGGTCTACCCTTTTTATGACCACCTTGCTTGCTGGAGTTCCTATCTTTGTTCCTACTTTCTCCAGGTGTTCCCTCATTGATCTTCTTTTTAGTTTGTGTCTTTGCAGGGACCGCCGTGTTGTCAGTTAGGTTACCATGGGTCTTCTTTCCGGATTGAGATGATTTTGTTTCTGTGGCAGTTTTTGAGGAGCTAATCTTGACCTTCTTCACATGTCCATCAGTTGGGGTTCCATGCCCATGGGTCCTCTTTCCGGATTGAGATGATTTAGTTTCTGTGGCAGTTTTGGGTGAGCTGATATTGACCTTCTTCACATACTCATCCTTTCTGAAATATTCTGATTCTTTATGAATTTTACCGTCTTTTGTAAGAGAAGGTTTCGCCGCTTTATTTTTCACATCGCTGCTGATTGCTTTCCTGGCATCATTCCCAGAATCTGTGAAGTAACTTGACTCCTTTTCATTTCTGTTGCCTTTATTTTGTCCAGACCCCTTACCATTGGTTTCTGTCCTTTTTGGGTCTCTTGGAGGAACTGATTTGCAATTCTGCTTTAGTTTCTGCTTTAGTTTCACAGAAACTGACTTGCTGTTTGCTTGCTTCTGAGTATCAGAAGATTTATCGCGCTGTTTCTGAGAAACTGACTTACTGTTTGCTTCCTTCTGAGTATCAGAAGCTTTATCTCTTTGTCTCTGAACAGATTGGCCCTTTATTTTATACTTAGGCTGAATCTTGTCTATAATGGTTACATCCTTGGAAGCAGACTTCAATACTCGTTCCAGCTTTAACTGCTCTTCTGGCACTTTCTTTTTTCGCTTCGTTGGTGAGTGGTCTTCATCTTCTCGATCATCGATTATCACCCGTTTCCGCCTTGGTCTATTGCTAGCCATACCTAGTAAAAGTTGAAAGCAAGCTTAGTGGACTAAATTCATAAAGATTGAACGTGTGATCTAGATTACACAAACGTTTAATGACATGCCAGGGTGAGCAGGTGGGTGTGGGCAATGACATGTATGACCTAATGTAAATACGAATATGTATAACCCGCGGGTTATACGCGAACCAAACCTCTAGTGCGGGTTATACAATATTCTCAAGGTCTAGGGGCGAGTAATAGGAGGGTTTTTGAAAGTATAGAACAGTATTAAATTCGCAATTTGCAGAGCCCAAATGTGGGTTATGGGATTCTCCCAAAGTCGGGGTGCGGGTTATACTCGTGAAATACAACAGAGACGGTATCAACGGGCGTTGGCATTTGTCTATATAGCCTAGCCCTAGGCTGCTCCCAACCTTCTTCAAAACTAAGGTTCTTGAACTTTTTGAATCTCTTGGACAATAATTTGAATAAAATAAAGGGGTCGTTATAGACTGTAAGTGTAACTGTAACTAGTGTAAGGAAATCACCATGCCTTTGGCATATTTATTGGGGTATGGCAGGGGGTTATGTGCTCCATTTTGCCTTACACGTACTCTTTACTTACCTAAGCTATGGTAGTACAATTGGCTGTGCAAAAGGTACCACAGATTACATGTGTGTTGTTTTGGTTGTGTAACTTTAACTTGGACACCTCGCTCCGAGTATAGGCGGTAGTAGCGATGCGTCCACTGAATCAGTGTAACTTTGCCCCGAGAATTAAGTTGCACCTTCTTCCGCCAGGTGGCAGCACATGTTGACGGCGGGGGATTTTAAGAGATTTTTGAGCTTTAGGGTTTATATGTACCGTATTCTTGTGCATTCATGATAGCGAATAGCAATGATGAATTATATTATCAAACAAAATGTGAAAAAAATATATCATAGTCTCGTAAACAAAGGCAAAAGAAAATTGGCTAAACTCAAAAGAGGTTACAACGGAGGAGTACGTGTTCTACCCTTTTCATATGACCTCGTTAACTACATCCGGTTCGCATGGCGGGGCAAACGGATGATCAAAACATCAACATAATCGCTAAAAACTACAATTTTATTCAATTACACCGATTATACACTTTAAGTATGTAATCCCAGCAGTGTATTTACGAATAAGGTATGTTTATTAGGTAAGTACAAATGAACATACCGTCTAATGTCCCTTGAATCGGGGTTCAGGACACTGCCAGTGCCAGTCAGTGTGCCACTGCCTGCCACTGCCGATCATGATTGATAGTGATACGGTATTCTAGCTGTGTGGCAAGACCTCTGCCAGGCTCTGGTACAGGCGGACGCCGAGGTTGAAAGCTCAATTAACGGTATTCATATTATTGCCACTGCCACTGTCACTTACTGACTTACTTCGACACGTTTACCCCTGTGCCAGGGGTAGAACACATGGGCTTTTTGGGCTAACCTGTACCAAGTCACTCTGCCAATCTGGCAGAGTACCGTAGCTGTTCACTGAAAGCATTAGACTGTAGAGTTTCAGCCACATTTCAGTTTCAGTTTAAGCCACATTTACCTCAATGTATTCTCACCTGTTCACCATCCACAAGACATTCCAAATACATAATTATGATAATAGATCAGTAATCCTGGCTTTGTTTGATGTCAACTGCACTCCTCATGGGTACTCTTCCTACCACTCCTCCCTGCTGCTATTAAAGATAAAAACGTGTAACATACACAAACATTGACATGTTTACAGCAGTATAACTATAAGTTTGCTGGGCATGTGTAGCATCTTTTGCATAATAGGATTGACCATTTTAAGGGACTGACAGTGAGACTGTGAGTAGTACTCAGTACCGGGTACATTGATCAGAACAACACCCTGTTTATTCCCACCATAATCATAATGATACTATGCCTATGGGGCATAGTGTCTAAGTTCTTTAGCTAGCTACACTGACTCAGTCTCAGTGAGTGACAGATTTTCATTTTATTTCGTCTCGTTTCTATTCCAATTCCATGAATTATTTAATTGAGTAAACTTTATGAAAACTCAGGTCTGAGATTGCCAATGTGTAAAGTTAATGGCGTTATTCTTACCCCCGCCCTCCCCGGGCTCTATTCTATTGTTTACAGATGAGCACTCCCTTAAATTGGCTTAAGTATGAGAATGTACTCCGTAATATTTCCTCTGCCACAGTGATTAAAAAATATCGACCATGGATGAGGGTGTGAACCATCTGCTGACCCAGCTCTGCGACCTGCAGTTGGGAAGTCACCAGAAACCTACAGTTGCTCAACCAAAACTCTCCCGGCACCAAAAGAAAAAGAGATTATGGAGCGGTTCATGGAATGTTCTATTCATGTTTCTACATGGACCTCACAGGTTAGGACTCTTATTGGTCATGTTATTAAAATATTCATGGTTTAGTTGTATGTTTCATTTGAAGGATATCACTCTCTTTTTATTTGACTTGCAAATTTAATTTATTATTCATCGTTTACATGCAAAAGAGTGAACTGTGCATTCTGTTGCAAATACATTTAGCAGAACGTGAATATATTCCGGTTCATAGATAAACAATTGTTCACACCTGACATGCACCATTTTATGTCATTCTCTTGATAGAAAACAAGTGGCAGCGCCAAAAAAGGCATCCAACCTGAGTGAAATCAACCGATTACTTGCTTTAGCATTTGAACTAAGGACTCTCCGCAAATTTGATGATGCCAACGATCTGGAAGATTTGGTTGAGAAATTCACATCAGGTAAGAAAAAAAAAAGAAGCAGGACCATTTTAGATAAATTATAGAGTACATGAATAACATGATTCAACAAAATGGCTCTTTGTTGAACCAAGGCACCCCTGTGCCAGGTTCTTATACGACAGGTATTTTTGCGATTTTTGCCAAAAAAATCCCTTGCCTTTTGTGTCTTATTTTGCTGTGAAAAACCTGCAAATGAAATATTTAAATGCTGCAGCATACAAGTGTTGATCAATGCCATCAAATATTGAAACAAAAAAAGCAATATTTCATACACAAATTTGATATAGAAAAAAAGTCACCTAAACAGCACAAAACCAACCTTTTCAGCTCAATGCTAAAGGATAGGGTTTCAAGTAAACTACAGACCTTCATGAAGTGTCACTTTGCATGAAATCCTCTTTGTTCTAATATAAAAACGGGGTGAGACGCTTTTTGAGACGGTCTGAGGGCGCAATATTGCATCTACCTTCCGTAACCTTCACGAAAATGAAGGTAAGGTAGTAGTTTACACAGAGAACAACGAAAATAGACAAAAAATCATCAGGTCGGCCTGTTGACAAAAGCTGAAATTCTTTATTTTTGTAACATATGAAGAGAAGTACAGATGCCCTCAGTCAGCCATCAAGCCGACAAGGGACCGGCGACTATTTTGATAGTTGACACGAGGAAAAAATTTATCCACACTCAATCTGGAAGATGCTAGACTGCCCTGGTTCACATGTACTATCAATCACATATACCATTCATTTTATCATATGATTAATGCAGCGTCCCCTGACAAAACTGTATCAAATGCCATGTTTCAAAAATAGGTAAAACAGCAAACAGATCCTAGGAAATTACGCACATTTGTTGTCATTTTTGGCCAAGATACACCAATGAAGCCCTGGCCAGTAACCGCCAGTGCTGCTATGGTGCATCATGCCGACCCTTCAGGAGTGTCTTAACCCCATAGGGTCGGCATGATGCTTGAATGCAGCCCTGACGAGTTACTCGCCAGGGCTGCATTCATGCATCATGGCGATCAAGGGCATAATGCATTAGGGTATCATGCCGTCCTTAAATAGTTAATCATTACAATTCTAAAAAAATTGTATATTGATAATAGATTAAAAATGTATAATTTGTATTTCAGATGGACTTGATGAGACAAAGACCAGTGTGCTGCGTTTGCTGATCGCGCTCTCTGATGTCCATAAGAAAAAGGATGATGTCATTATTGGACACGACCCTCTCAGTCTGCCTGTCGTCTTCCCACGGAAAGTGAACCACGGCTTCCTCCCCGAGGGGCCACTCTGTCATGGCGACACACGCATACAGAGAGAAGATGATCCATACTACCCTCATTTTCCCAGGTACTTGGAGTACATGATCATATATTATGATAATATATTGATCCCATCCAATTTATAGTTACCAATTTGTACCGTTACACCATATGGATGGTCATTGTAGCTTTGGTCAACATTGATAACATTTTAGTATTACTAAGGACACATATTTTAATTTCAGTGAGTTGTTTGAAGTCCCAGGTGTCAGTTTGCAGCAGCTAGGAAAGACAAACGATGACTTTCTTGACCCAAGAGTGAGTATCAACGTGGATCAATTAACACGTTATAGAAGGCATGTTTCCTCATAGCAACAGTTGTCGTTATGATGCACCATCACAGTGCCAGCGAATAACAGTGTTGGTCCATCATGCAGCGCCTCCAACCGTGGATGTTCAGCATTATGCATTCATGATGCATCAGGATGACACAAAATTATTGGTACTTCTCAAGTCATTAAGTCATCGCAAAATCATGTCCTATAGGCAGTACATGTTATATAATTAAATCGATCTGTCAAAACTACAAGATTATACGTATGGTAGTTTTCCAGGTCTGACACTTGTAGAAAGTAACGAGTGGTCTTACTGTTTCATGTTTTCAGGTCTTCTGTGTCAAACCAGGCATGGGGCTACGTGGTAATGGCGTCTTCAATGTCAAGGTGAATCAGTAGGGATTTTGTTATTATTTCTCAGAAGGGTGGAAATTTTACACCTCCCTCAGCAATCACGGATCTGTTCTCGGCCCTGTTCTTTTACGGGGATAGTGATTACTAACACTATCAGGGGCTACGACAATATGTAAATTTAGATTGATCCTGCTTTGTACTGCAGTAGATATTGTAATGCGCATATAGATATATAATCATACATGGAGGTTTAACACTAGTGTTCACCTTTGCAGGGTAACCTGGAGGACAACTATGAGAAGCAGCTGCAGTGTTCCTTGTTTGGGGCGTTGACGTACAGCAAGACCATGTCCATGGACATCGTGTTGGACCTGCCGGACATTCAGGACACGTGGAACACTCACATACTAGACCTCAAGCCGGCCAGAGTGCATGAGGTAGGCGCTATAGTAATACTGCATGAGGCTAGTCTGTTGTCATGATGCACCAATGTGACACTGCATTGTTGCATCATGACCCTTTGTGATTTGGTCTGATAGGTATTGATTCGGTTCTACATGTATAGCTCCTAGTCTATGCTCTAAATCTAGTCTTTGAATTCCTGCACGGTAGATGTCAGAAGATGAGGGGTTTGTTGACCGCACGCCGAGTACAGCGGAGAGTCTCACCTCCTGCTCCACACCGCTCGACCTCTCCGCCCTGGAGGACGAAGACGAACGAGACATCTGGGAGCTGGCCCTGGAGCATAAACCGTCGCACCACTACACATGGGAGCGCCGCGGACAGTAAGTTACTTGCAGATTAAAGTGATATGGTCCGATGATTAGGACTCAAAAATCAATTTTGTCAAAATCAACAAAAATGTTCAATATGGCCATACTACATGTCCTACCTATTATTTCAAGTACCTCGTGATAAATTGGAATTAAATAGCATCGGAGAAGAACCTTAAGTTTGATGGATTAGATTGATTGCATATATGGAAGTTCCATGCCAATATAAAATTGACGTGGCTTTGATTTATAACATAAGGCCGCCTATGGTGGTGGAGAAGCCCTTCTTGACTGAAGCTGGGGCGGATGTGTTCGACCATCTGTACCAGGCGTACCAGAGACGGCTGCGTGTCCTGGACCCGGAGCTGACACTGCCTCCAGTCAGGACCATCGCTACAATCACACTGGTGAAAAACACCCTCTACATGCTGATAGGGGTGCCCTCGGACACTTTCCACCTCAAGAATGTAAGTACAAAATGTACCACTTCATCTCTAACTACAAAAATTAATTGAAACAAATTATATAAGCGCCCAAGGCACTAATTACGGCGTATACGTTATAGTCATGATTTAGAGCATGCATTTTTTACATAGTGAAGTAGTGTTTCATGTGAAAACTAAAATGATGAATGTTCTCTTTCCAGAAATCGTTCTCTATCGCTGAGGGAACAGCTGTGTCAGGATTATCCCCGGATGGCGTGGCCACGGTTCTACGGGACCTGATGGTGTGTGGCTCGCAGTACGTGCGACTCGTCCACTTCTCCAGGCCGTCTAACCTCGACTCCCACCACCATACAGGACTCGTATTTCAGGTACGATTTTCAAGCTTTAGTGCATTGATGCAGCCCTGACGCGTTTCTCGCCATGGTTGCATTAATGCATCATGACGACAAGGACTTAGCATATTGAAGCCCTTAAAGGGTAAAATGATTACAATAAACCAAATTCATTTTTTACATAGGCAGAAAAATAAAAAAAACGGTCGTGAAAAGGATGGACTTTGTAGAACTCGTATTGTCGACCAGGTCTGCATAAATATTTCACAATAATGTGTACCGTAAATTCCCGCGTACTACCCGGTTGTACGCGAATCAAACGTAGCTTTCATTTGATACCAAACATGCCTACATAGGGTGCGGGTTATACAAGGGTTTTTATTATTATAGAACAGTACTAGAATTGAGATTTCCAGATATGAAAACGGGTTATAGGATTCTCCTGAGTTGGGGGTGCGGGTTATACGCGAGATGCGGGTAACACGCGGGAATTTACGGTAGTTATTATCACCGCCTTTTCCCATTAACGTGCTCTTGGTCTTCAATATTGCAGGCATTTAGCGTCGGGATAAGGAAGTATCTACAGCACTACCGCGCATGTGTCCTGTCCATCTCCAAGAGAAAGACATTGTTACAAATCACAGCTCTCCTTGACAAACTTAGGGAACAAGTCCGGTAAGTGTCTTAATGCACACGTACGTTTCGAGTGAATCAGTATAATACCTTGTATTTAATGCCTTTAACATTTCAAGGTTTATTACCACCAATTACCTGTATACCACCAGTGTGTGTCTGAAACATTTAAGCCCATGTTTGGTGGTAGTTTCCAGCTTTTGGCAACGTCCTGGTGAGGCCACTAGCCCCTTAATGCACCATGTACTTATATGCGAAGTTTTACATCAATGGTGGCTCCTGCATAGCTTATATCAATCGATTCAGTATTGAATGATGATCATACTTACACCATCATAATAAAGTTACATAGAGAACATCCTTAATGAACCTTTCCAGAGTCCTGAGTACGCTGTGTTGTTGTGAAGAGGACCCAAAAGACGATACTCCACAGGATTTCCCTACGGTAACCATCTTGACTGATTTCAATCTAACTATTAAATCGCATGATATATGTCAAACTGAGATAAAAATTTGATAAATTCATTTGATAATATTTGTGTATTTAAATCAGACTAATTTTTGTGTCCGACTAATTACGATAACCGATATGTTGCCTGTTTTAGCGCCGGTTCTCAAATAAGCGCAGGTTTTGTATTTAGTTCAGGTATTGTATTAGTGCAGGGTAAACCACTACAGTAACTATAACACTACATGTTATCAGGGTGTGAAGCTGTTGTCCTACCTGTACGACAAGACGTTTGAGGCGGCGTCCAGTCTGCACTACCCCATGCTGCTCTCCCTCTTCCACACCAGCTGCGGACCCTACATTATGTAAGCACCTTTATCACCATCAGTCTGTGAAGTGGACATTTTTGGCCGGATTTTAGACTAGAAATGATTATTCTCCCATTTTGGAGCACAGTTAAACTACGAGGGCCATGTCAAGCGTACTAATAAATATGAAATGAGGTACATAACAAAGAAGAGTACTGTGCAGTAATCTTATTTTTTGACGTTGAATATGATGATAGCACTATTCGACATTAGCACTATTATTTTTTTAGTGTATCTATAATTTTGCCCTGTATATATGCATATATGTATAGTTAAGTGTTATATTTTTTTCTGATGAATTTTAATTCTGTTCCACCTTCTGTATCTATATAGGTTTGTACGAGAATGGGTATTCCAAGGAAACTGCCACGACATCTATGGTGAATTCATGATCCATATCAATGAAGACTATCTCCGTTTCAGGGGTGAGTGCACACACTGATAATAGTAGGAGAAAACTAAAAGGGACTGTAAATAGGTTTGTAATATACTATAATAGAATACAACATGAAGTACTCGATAGTTAAATATATACTGTAAACGTATTAATTTTCGCTCAGTACATATTTTCGCGCATTTCGCGTACATAGTTATGTGCGCGAAAATATGAAGTGCGCGAAAATACTGCACAAAAAATTAGCTTTCCAATGATGTCTGGCACTCTATATTGCACCACAGTTGAACAATCATTTTGGGCTGTAAAACCCTTAATAATTGTCCGATTGAAAAACCGTAAAAACTGACATGTAGCTAAAGACCCCATGATTGCAGCTGCGCGAAAATATGATTGCGCGAAAATGCTTTTATGTGCTAGGTGCGCGAAAATTTAGCTGCGCGAAAATATCTACGTTTACAGTATTGCTTAATTATCTGATGTGTACACAAATACCAATCAATTTGTCAAATTAATCTGAATTTCAGATCGACATTACTGGACACACGGCTACGTGGTGACGGCTCGAAACCCTGAGGACTGTGTGC
The DNA here is from genome assembly GCA_947462335.1 of Harmothoe impar. Taxonomy (NCBI): domain Eukaryota; kingdom Metazoa; phylum Annelida; class Polychaeta; order Phyllodocida; family Polynoidae; genus Harmothoe; species Harmothoe impar. The sequence continues at coordinate 83,427,587 of OX381704.1, read as the reverse complement.
CGCCGTTCCTAGAGGAACTTGCGAATGACATCTTTGTGTGTGGAAAGGCCATTAACCTGCTCCGACTCATCGCGCCAAAGGTGGGCTAATGCCATTTAACCCTATTCTTAACCACAATTTTGATGTCTCCACGACTATTTTGATGTTCAGTCTATTTTTTTAGAACTATTAAACACTATTCACTTAACATGATTCCTCGTGATTTACAACCTTTTCAGTTTCAAAGGTGAAAACCTGACACACCATATTAACTTCAGATCTTATTCGTTGCAGCACTTTTTGCTGGCACTGGATGCCGACACGCCGACCGTGTCCATCAGCTTCTCGGAGGAGGAGATCCGATCCATAGAACAGCAGTGTCGGACGTACAGGAGCAGGATGCAGGAGGTGGCGCGCCAACAAGCCAAGGCCAGGTCAGACCACATCCCCATTCTAGTTGTTATAAAATGACCGCTCCCTAACCTTGAATATTTAAGATTTGAAATTTTAAGGATCGCCTTGAGGTTCATTTGTCGTCATGATACACCAACTTAGAGTTTAATGCATCTGCATTCATGCATCATTTAGGAATGTATCAATCCTGTAGGGTCGGCATGATGGATGAATGCAACCCTGATGATGTGACTCGGCAGGCCTGCATGAATGCCTCATGACAACGTACATTAAATCACTGTGTTGCATTTAAAGGGTTAAGGTCCTGCATAATTAGTATCCGTTAAAAGGAGACCACCCTGCTGTACGATGGCTATGATATATCACTGTGACACTGCCAGATCCAACCCAGGGAAACATCGACCTTATCTTAGTATTACTATTATGAGCTTCAATAAAATCTAGATTTTAGATTATGTTTCTTGCTCATTTTATATCCATGACTTGTTTCCATTTCAGAGAGGACATGATCAGACAGAAAGAACAAGACAAACAAGATGTTTTGGTGAAAGCTCGTAAAACTGCCATGGAGCAGATAGCAAGGTTTCAAGGTCGGTTTAGAGAAATGTTGATGGGTAGAAAAACGGTTGTCATAAAGTTAAGTAAATTGCCGTGACAGAAATGACTTATTGTAAGAGTTGCCATGTATCTCTGTTAGTTAAAGGTAATGTAGTATTAAAGGTGTTCCTCTGGCGGGCCGCTTAGTCAGTATTTATCCGACATCTCCTGATACTTGTCACTGTTTGCGCTGATTGATGTAATTACAAATTTGACCTTGGCAGAACGTGCTGAAGCAATTAAGAAGGCACAGGACCAGAAGAAGCGGGCTGCCTTCGCGGAGTTGAAAGAGCATATGGAGAAGGACATTCTGGTAAGCTATGAATATAATAATGTCTATTGATGACAATACCTTTTAATAATCAAAATAGTGTTAGAACATTGACATTTAGCCCTTTAAGGGCATTATGCATTGAAGCACTATGCGACCCTTAGATATTTAGGGCCAGAGAGGAAGATACCGATATTACATACTCAATAGATAAATACAGGGATTATCAAACCTGAAGACAATAACTCATGATTGTTGTACCTTTGTGAAGCTGATTGGTTTTCTAATTAAAGAAAGTACCCCTTCTATTCCATCTAGCGACGAGCATCAGAAAGGGAGCAGGAGAAAGAGGAGGACGCGGCCCGGATCGCTGCTAACAGCCGCCAGGAGCTGCTCGAGGCTGCCGTGGAGGAAGAACTCGCTAAGAAAGCCAGGTCTGTTGGAACTTAAAAACCATTATAATTTTGTTTTTTCATGTTTGAACCAGCAGCTTCGCTGCTGTCGATACTGTGAACATTTGGTCTCTTGGCTGGTGCCGTGAGAAGAAACTTGCAGTAACAACATGGCGGCGGGCGGGAACGTAACTACTGACCAGGACCCAACAAAATCGCCTCGGGTGAACTGCATCATAGAAGCCGTATCGATATTAATGTGGTTCTAACGAATTTATTCGTCTTCATAATATTCGACGAATTTGTGCTCGATTTCGCAGGATTCCCTTGGACCATTCTAGGATTTTAGGGGAGGTCATAATTGTTATTGTTCATGTTGATTTGATAGAAAGAGTGTTATAATTCGCGAACAATGATTGTGCATTCAGCACTTCAGAAATAAGAGAAATTTCTTAACGAAATCAGGTATCTCTCGTCACAAACGACTCAAATGTAAAACTCATTATTCAAACAGGGAGGAGCTGATAAGTGAATATGCCAAAATGACAGTGGAGGTGGCGCACCGTGAACAGCGCGCCATGTGGAGAGTCGCTCGGTACCGCCTGGAGACGAGACGTATCGAGTTCCTGGCTGAGGACGAGGGTAAATGGCAGGCTGAGTTAGCTGCAAAGCCATTTGTACCAGACCTGGACGAGGATATCTTTGAAGAGGCTGTACAGGTGGGATTTATCAGAAATGTTTTGTTGACTGAATATGTTGTTATCAGGCCAGCATAAATATAAAGACAGCCCTTCTCACTAAGACATAACAGAGTAAGCAGTGTGGATACCTATATCTGAATACACACTATTGTAATTGGACCTGTCATCTATAATTAGCGCGTGTAGTAGGTATAGCTGAGTACTAGGTATTACTCTTTGCCTGACTGCCGGTTTTATACATTCAGCTCGTTTCGGAAAGTGCAAGAGATGATGAACAAGGCGAAACACAAAGTACTGACCGTTCTCCAGTCGATAATGATACAGACTCGTCGGTTGATGGAGAAGCTAGAGTCGTGTCTGATGACCAAAAGACAGAGACAGTAGAAGGTAAAGGTGCCACGGCAGAAGACACTGTTCCCACCGGAGATGGTGATAAAGTCTTCAAGTCACCACTACCACGCTGGGCGAAGGACGGAGCCAAAACTGCGCTGCCTCCATTCGGGCTGGAGGAGCCGAACCAGGACAAGATGCCAGGCTGGGCACGTAAGGTACTGGAGGATGAGGACTCCTCACCGGGAGAAGACCACAACGATGCAGCTGATGGTGTCAACGCTGAGGGGGATGTCGTTAAAACTGACACTCCCCATATGGAGGAGGAAGACGAGGAGCGAAAACCAAAACGCCTTCGCATGACGACATGGGCAGCGAGTCGGGCCCGAGCGTCTCTGAGTCAGGACGATGCAAGCTGGCCCCAAACACAGTTGTCACCATTGGTTGCACGACAAGACCTGCAAGACAACACACAACCCAAGTCTTCAGTTAAAATGAGCCGTGGGATGAGTGCATCGAAGGAGTCAGATGAGGTCCCATCCAACGCAATACCCCACCGCAAAATGAGTGGTGCGATGAGTGCGTCAAAGGAGTCCGATGAAGTCATACGCAGCGCTATACCCCACCGCAAGTCGGTGGGTCATGCCCATGCTGGACAGGAGTCGACAGAAGATGTCACCCCTAACGGCATCAAGAAGAGTGTCACTATGGCTGCTACCATGGAGTCGGTGAGTATGACATTGTCAGGTATTTTTGTGACCAAAATAGCCGAAATAAGGAAGGAGGACGGACCATACTGTTGTATTAAAACGCTGGGTTTTGAATACCACGGGTAACGGGGTTGTGAAATATCTCTTAAATACTAAAAAAAAATAACCTGAATAAGAGCCCAGCTTGATCAAGCCTCTAAATCAATAAATTATTCACAGAAGTATAGATTGCACTTTCATAACATTTCGAAGCTTATATCAGTAACTCAATGATAAACACTCCATGTATCTAGAAAAGAGTAAATAATTCATTTCTATATGTGGTATTCCATTTTCTAATCCAAGAAAGGGGTAGCAATCAGCCAATGAAATGCATGTACATATAGACCAGTCAGGCAGAAAGGATATTCGGCGCTGGGTGCGATGAAGCTTCACGCCTTGTGCATGATCATCCTTTCTGTTTACCTGCTCACACTTATTGGCCTACCTGTATTACAGACCCAGGAGCTGAACCACTTCAACAAGAAGAAGGTGGTGGAGGGGCAGCATGTAGGGCAGCAGTCAGAGCAGAATACGAGCAGCAAACCACAGCTCAAGACGGTCCTCGGTCGACATGCGTCCAACCAGTCTGAGGCCCCGAAACTACGAGTCGTACACCGGAGTGTCTACGGTCACCCGTCTCAAATGTCTATGATCTCCAACTATGAGCTTATCAAGCCAAAGATTAAGATGGTACAGGAGCCGTCTGTACTTGACGATGTAGACTTTGGGAATTTCTTGGTGAAACCGCGCCGTAGAGATCACAGTGTGGCGATGAATAAGGACCGATATTCTACAAAGGAGTCGGAGTATGTGGATTATGAGAAAATAAAGAGGGAGAAGTTCAAGACACAAAACGTCTATGGCCACTCGTCAGACTCCACCGTACAGCGGCTTCTGTACGGTGAGAACTTTGGTCGGGGGAGGATCTCACGCGACGTTAGTTTACAAGGTAAGACAACATGGAAGCTAACTGTTCTATTTCAAAACAGATCTAAGCATTTTCAAAGCTAGTCTTAAAAAACATATTTCAATCAATATTGAATATTTGATAAAAGTACAGCATGAATTCAAATAATGATATCGTATAAAGCAACTCATATCACCAATATCAGAATTCTTGCCCCAACCAGCCACCCCCACCTTTGGCGACCTGCTTTTATCATACTGAAGTCTTACCAGATCCAGTCTTTGTCTACCTGCCTTTCTCAACTCATACCCATCGTTGACTGACTTGTACCCATGTTCAATCCTCCAGAGGAACACGAGGATTACGATACTGAACCATGGACTGAGATAGAAATGGAGGATTACAACACCGACATGAGTATGCTAAGTATGTACAGGTGTCTTCAGTTTACACACAGTTTGATTGGTACCCTTTAAACTGACTGTTTTTTATGGCAAACTGCCCTCTTTTAATTTGTTTAATTGTTTAAACTTTGACGTCTATACCATTGTAATCGTACAATAGATAGACGCCCTCTCGTCCCTAGGTGAAGTATTATAAGTGGGACACCAAAACTAAACTTGAAACAATAGTTTCATCGTTTAAAATAATAAGCATTAGAAGGACTGCACACCGTTTCCCCCGTGTTGTACATGAAATGATGATAATGATTCAGTGCCAAACTCCTTCCAGATGAGATTCCTGTTGTGGACTTGATGGACAGCATTGGAGCGGAATCTGCCTTTTCCAGCTGGGGGGACTACTCGATGAGCGCTCGCTCTGATGTCACGGCCTACCACTACATCTCACTGCCCTCCCTCACAAAGCGGTCTGTGACGGGTCCACTAGCGACTCAGTAAGTGTTGATTAACATTGGTGAAATATATACAAAACACTTATCCTTTAAAGCTGGAGTATGTATGCTTGGAGTTTATCATATTCAAGAACAATCGCAGTTCCTCACATATGCTATTTGTTACTGTAAACGCTGGCATGAGAAGCCGTCCATACATAGTGACCAATTTTGCATTTCAATGATATTGTGCTGTAATGCTACATCATTAGAGTTTTGACATCCTGTTAAAACATCTATAGTCAGCGGCTGTATATTGTATTACAGGATCCAGCTCGTCAACCAGTGCCTCGTGAACTACTTCACCGCTGAGTTAGAGGTTGAGGCACACTTTGTTGCACTACGACGCTTCCTCCTAATGCAAGACGGAGAGTTTGGACAGTCACTTAGTGACCAACTGTTTGAAAAGGTATAATATGTTTGTAAACGGTTCTCTTCCAATTAGGTTTAGATATGCAATGGAGGATATAAATGAAAGTCGATTTCCATATTAATAAATCTCAGAAAATGCTAATGGGTTAAGTCAATTTTAAAAAAAAGCAGACACAAACAAATTGTAAATATAAATTATCCAATGTAAATAACACTATTAACAGAATTTAGGACATCTATCCATATTAGGTCCATGTCTTTGGATTAATCATAGCATAAATCTTACAAAAGAACACGAAATAAAGCTATCCCTTTATCCTGCCAGTGCCCCATTGCATTTTGTTTGGTATTCCAGCTGGCCCAGAACCCAATGCCTCATGAGATGCTCAACCCGATGTACTTAAACAACGTGCTGAGCCGGGCCTTGCGCTCCTCCATTCACGGGGACAGCGAATACGCTCGACTGGTCAGCTTTGCTCTCAAGTACATCCCAGGTGTCCTTAACCACCACGGTCAGTATTGTGATCCTTTACAATATATTAATCTACCAAAATTAGAGATTAGTGTCTCATTCTTGAAGGGTGATATGACTGGGTGGCATTTTGACATATTTTAATTTGAAAAGAAAATGTGTGTGACAATCTATATTCACCACCTTCACCATTTCCCTTTACAGGACCCAATGCACTGGACTGTCTGGAACTTACATACAAGGTATGTATAATACACTTTTAATAAAGGCTACAAGAGACGTAAAATCCCCAAACAATGTTACAAATAGTTCAATCAGGTATAAAGGAACCAATCTTCTAATCCTTGAATGGCGGCATAATGTATAAACATCGGTTTTATTGGAAAATCTTGCCCTGAATGAGTATTTCCATTACAAATTGTATATATTCTATTCTATTGATAACATTAAAGATAAACACTTCGGAATGTGCAAATCATGCCCTCGAGATAGATATATCAGCCCGCCACATTTTGCGGTGTACATTTTTGGCCCATGGAGAACCTTATGCAGACATCCTATCACATAAGCATGGGTATGCCGGGTTGATATACTCATGGGGAGAGTGTGCCAACCCTGTATGGCATGTTGCCTGAATTGAATGCAGCACTAGTAGGTTCACGGTGATGCATTCAATAGCATGCATCACACTGACAAGAGGTCATGGTGCTCACTAACCGTTGTGTGTACTATTCAGGTGGACTGGCCGGTTAACGTGGTGGTGACGGAGGGCGGACTCAACAAGTACTGCCGCGTCTTCTCCTTCATGCTGCAGCTGAAACGTGCCGTCTGGGTGCTCAAGGACGTGTGGCACCGCCTCAAGAAGGACGGTAAGTGGACACGGCAACCATCCCCTAGCACTCGGCAACGTGGGGGTTGCCAAATGGTTATAGCAGCCATTGTTTTACCGAGAGCCTGATATTAAAGTCTATACATGAATAAATATTTTACCCATTAAAGCAGGGGTAGACACTAACGCTGGCCCGGGAGCCAATGGCCCGTAGTTTTGGGTCCGGGCCAGCAGTTTTCTGAAGAGTTACCTTCCTATGGGCCCGGGTGGCCCACAGGAATGCAAGGGGAAACTTTGAGGAGAATATGTCTTTATCAGTATAGTCATGTTTTATATCGTTGGAAAGGAGAAATCACGATCCAGCCAGCCATTCTAGTACAGTCTGAATCTATCTTGATCAGATATATATATCGTTTTCTCTTTAAGAAAAGTAAAATATATATTCTGGGCTCACAGTTTTAGGTCCGGGCCCGTGCATTTCTGAGGCTACGGGCCCGGGTGGTCCATGGCTGAAAAAGTTAGTGTCTACCTCTGTTAAAGAACTCCCCCCTAGAAAGGCGATGATTTAAATTTTAGGGGGAAAAGTCCTGTTCTGTTACAATATGCATGTACGGTAAAAAAAAATCTTGCATGTATACAGGTCAAGATCGTTTCTTTACTGATGTGTGTGTGTCATTTCTCGTTGTACATAGCCATTCTCCACAAGGCGAGCACGTCAAGTCAGTTCAGCCGCCTGCAGCTGTGTCGTCACGAGATGCAGCACTTTGTGAAGGTGATGCAGGGCTACATCGCCAACCAGGTGATCCACGTCACCTGGCAGGAGTTCCAGGAGGACACGGCCCGCAATGTCGTATCACTCGACGACCTCCACCGCTGCCACACCGACTATCTCGACAAGTGTGTCAAAAGGTGGGCTTTTGGTTTTATCTTTGAGTGAAGAAGCGTTAGGTCCTTAGGAGGGGGGGATGCGAACGTTTTTAATCAGAATAGCTGGGGCCTTCCAGTGCCCGGAAGAACACTTTGCTCCATCTTAATTTATCTTAATTCGATTTTGCTCGAACGATTTATATTTTAGAGAAATAGCATCGTTATATTTCAAGTTTTCAAATCGTCAGTTTATAGCGTGATACAAATGTCCCCTAGATCAGTAGAGTTTCCAGTAAATGCTGTTATGCTGTACAAACAGGTGCCTGCTGAGTAAGGAAGCGGGACCGGTGATGAAGATCATCAAGGACATCTTCAAGTTGATTCTCGAGTTCCGTAAGCAGCTCATCTCACACGAGTGGCATTATGACGCGGACGTGGGCATGACGCACCCCGCCTACGACAACATGTGTCACGTCTACAAGAACTTCAATGGTTATTCACGATTCTTGTACAAAGGTAAGCATATCAATCTTATTAGAGTGTGCCTTGGTGAGCTGTAGTGCTATAGTGCTATAGATGGGCACTCTCTTATTGGCTTTGGGACCTTGTCCCCAAAGCCATTGACACCACACAGAGAGAGTTGGAAAAAGTAGCAAGAAAAGACTAGCATAGGTCCCCTTGTTCATTGTTAAATTAAGCCCTAGCTGGCCCTTAAACATTGCCTAGGACTGGTATCCCTATGTGTCCTTGCAGGTGTGTGCAAGACTAATTTAACCTAGATCTGGTTTTCAGTTACTGCATGTAGTACCAGTGTACCTTGTGGTAAGGCCTAGACATCTTGTGAACAGCCATATTTTGGGTTCTCTAATGTGGCTGTCAATGGCAAGGATAGGTACCAGCCTAATAACTATTGACTCCTATGTCAAGCCAAGCTGTCAATGTCAATGCCAATTCCCATACTATGCACATACAGGACCTGTACTAGAAATTGAGTGGTCCAGGATGGCTCTTGAAATCGCTCAAGCCCGCCCAAAGACAAACTGTGAAGTCCAACATGATTACCCCTCCCCACCCCACACACACATGCAAGAAACCACATGCAACAACCCTAAAATAATATGTTGCCAACACAAGTCCTCCTTATGCCCCCTCCTTCTCCTCCCTGTGCCCCCTCCTCCTCCTCCCTGTGCCCTCTCCTCCTCCTGCTCCCTCTGCCCTCTCCTCCCTCTGCCCTCTCCTCCTTCCTCTGCCCTCTCCTACTACCCCATCTTTCCCCTCCTCCCCCCTCTACCCCATTTTCCTCCTTCCTGTTACCTACTCCCCCTCTGCCCCCTCCTCCTCCCTCTGCCCTCCCTTCTCCCTCTGCCCCCTCCTCCTCCCTCTGCCCTCCCTTCTCCCTCTGCCCCCTCCTCCTCCCTCTGCCCTCCCTTCTCCCTCTGCCCCCTCCTCCTCCCTCTGCCCCTCCCTCTGGCTGCCAAGATGGCTGTCGAAAACTCAAGATTGTCTGATTTCCTTGTGTGATAAATGGATAATAGGGTTTTCTAGGATGTAGAATCCATTTTCAGGCTTAGATTTTCAGTCCGGGAAATTTCCAAGATGGCTGCCAAGATGGCCACCAAAAACTCAAAATTGTCTGATTTCCTTGTGTGATACATGGATAGTAGGGTTTTCTGGGATGCAGAATCCATTTTCATGCTCAGATTTTCAATCCGGGAAATTTCCAAGATGGCTGCCAAGATGGCCGCCAAAAACTCAAGATTGTCTGATTTCCTTGTGTGATACATGGATAATAGGGTTTTCTAGGATGTAGAATGCATTTTCAGGCTTAGATTTTCAATCCGGGAAATTTCCAAGATGGCTGCCAAGATAGCCACCAAAAACTCAAAATTGTCTGATTTCCTTGTGTGATACATGGATAGTAGGGTTTTCTGGGATGCAGAATCCATTTTCATGCTCAGATTTTCAATCCGGGAAATTTCCAAGATGGTTGCCAAGTTGGCCGCCAAAAACTCAAGATTGTCTGATTTCCTTGTGTGATACATGGATAGTAGGGTTTTCTAGGATGTAGAATCCATTTTTAGGCTTAGATTTTCAATCCGGGAAATTTCCAAGATGGCTGCCAAGATGGCCTCCAAAAACTATACCAGCAGCAGTAAAACCAATAAAAATCAAAAAGATTTAGCTAAGTGTATGTAAGTTAACTGACCATGCAGTATTGCTGCAAACCATCACATATGAATTGCATTAGAACCCTAGACACACCAAAAAGCATAAATCTATGCCCCTTCGTTTTCTCACCTGTAGTTCATAGCAATCCTATAAAAACCCAAAGCCACTACGGCTTTGCCGTAAAATCCTTGAATTTGTCCCCTTGTGTAGTCAGTCCTCTGTGAGTCAGATTGCCGTGATATGGTGTGTTGGTTCATCAAAATACTCATTGATGAAAAGACATTTTTCAATTTATCTCCAGACCATTTTGTGCTCAACATGTTCAGCTATCTTTTTGGTTCACCTTGAAATGATTTGGTTTACAGTTTTGTCGTAGTTCATGATCTTGTGGCAAAATCAGCTGTTTTTTTGGTGTAAATCACTGCTATAGCACTGCAGTCTCGGCATGCCTGACTGAGGAATTACTCAGTCTGGGGTCAGTGCTACAAACCGTTCGGCATGGAACTCTCTAGGGTAGGAGGCGAGAAGGCTACATTTACACTTGCCAATCGTTATTCAAAGACCCCCCAGTACGTCACCAAATTACGCCCGGCGAGTGCACCAACTTTTGGGAACTAAGGCCAACGTTCCATATGCGACCAGGCCCAGCGGGGCAACAGCCGTTACCGCCCGGGCCTGGTACGTACGAGGCTGATAGCACTGCAGCCTATGGGGAGCATGGTCATGGATTCAGTATTTTTTGTGCTCATTTTATACACCTTTCCTAAATAGATAGTGCTTAGATTCTTTTACAGTAGCGAGTTCAGATTGGGGCATTATCATTTCTTAAAAATGTAAGCTGGAATATTTTGTATTTAGGTGAATTTGTAGCTGTTGATCTTTGCATATGTATATGCCAGCATGTCTGGCTATATGCCAGCATGTCTGGCAAGCAGCTGTCAAGTAGGTGGATAAGTGGGTGGATTACATAACTGACCTGTATTGTATTATATTGGTAAATTGTTTTTGCAAAACAAGGTGAAGGTCAGTCATTCCTGGCAGTGCACTCTGTTACCCTGCCTTGTTTCTGGACACGGCAGCGGCCACTGCCTGTGTGTGTGTGTTGGAGGGGGGGGGGGGGGGGGGGGGTAGGACATATGTGTACATTGCGTTCAAATTTCAACAAGGTGAAATTTGCCTAAAAACACCTGATTTGGCGAGAAAAAAGTCCGAAATCGCAAAAAAGGTGAAATTTGCCTAAAAACACCCGATTTGGCGAGAAAAAAGTTCGAAATCGTAAAAAAAGTGAAATTTGCCTAAAAACACCCGATTTGGCGAGAAAAAAGTTCGAAATCGCAAGAATGTGAAATTTGCCTAAAAACACCCGATTTGGTGAGAAAAAAGTTCGAAATCGCAAAAAAGTGAAATTTTCCTTAAATACACCCGATTTGGCGAGAAAAAAGTTCGAATTCGCAAAAATGTGAAATTTGCCTAAAAACACCCTATTTGGCGAGAAAAGAGTTTGAAATCGTAAAAAAAATGAAATTTGTCTAAAAACACCCGATTTGGCGAGAAAAAAGTTCGAAATCGCAAAAAAGTGAAATTTGCCTAAAAACACCCGCTTTGGCGAGAAAAAAGTCCGAAATCGCAAAAAAGTCAAATTTGCCTAAAAACACCCGCTTTGGCGAGAAAAAAGTCCGAAATCGCAAAAAAGTCAAATTTGCCTAAAAACACCCGATTTGGTGAGAAAAAAAGTGAAATTTTAGTGAAAGGCAATATTACATAATAATATACGGTACATATATGTTGCCTATTATGCCAAGGCACACTCTTCTAGTACACAAAGCTGTTACTATACTAATGATGTAAAGCTGGATGCTATATTTTTCTGTTTTGTCATTCCTTTGAATAACCCTTTAAGAACTACATACATGTAGTACTTGAATGTGATGTGCCCTTAACCATAGTTTAATGGTCATGATGAATAATTGCAGCCCTTGCCACTCTACTTGGCAGGGCTGCATTCATCAATCATACCGACCCTTTGTGTATCAACCCTATAATTCGGCAAGATGCCAACTGGCTAGTTACTCTCTAAAAGGGGAAAATACTTGCTGCACATTATATCACCTTGGACACTTTTGAAGTTAGAAGGATATTATCAAACTATTTCCGAACCTTTAGTAATAGATAAAAGAAACCATTAGCTGTTACGGAGACATATATGTATGTATTCTGAAATCACAGCAAAGTAGGCTCCATTTGAGGAAGCTATCTAGATATATTTCTAGAGTGACGGGAGATGGGGCTTCCTCATACCTTGACGCCTGATAAAAAGAAATTCTTTAAAAAAATCCTAGATATATTTCCCATTTAAGTTAAACACATTAGCAGATAATATATTTTCTATCAAATTTCAGTGGTGAGACGGCTGGATATGCGCGGTTACCAAACTCATCTACAAGAGCTACTGCTCCGGCTCAACTTCAATTCGTATTATAGCGACCAATAGAGCTCTTACTGGAAGTCATAGTGATGTACCCCCGATAGTACTAGTAGTGCTTAAATCGAGCAATCCGAAATATTGTGTATTCTGTATCTTATTATTACCAATTATAGTACATGTATTAATTTATTACTTGACGAAATGTAGTGAGACTGGTGACACATTATCAACGCAAGTGTTCCTACCTTTTCTAGGGCTGCTAGAAACTATCAATAATTCAAGGGTGCCAAATTTAGCATCTCTATGGGGGATGTGCATGCTGACCTAACATTTAACGTAGCGTTGCCCATATTCATCCGATGTAATGTAATGGGCAGATCTGACATCAGAGATGCCATTTGTTCTTGCAGGAATGTGTATACATACTTGTATTAAGCTATGCCACTTTCCTGCAAAACAATAACAATTTCCTGCGTTTTGTCGACTAGGGAGTGGCATCTCTGTGAAATGCAATTGTGATAATGTATATAGACTGTTATACGTACCATGTATAAATACTTAACGGTACTGCTGTATATCATGGTAAAATAAAGCTTATGTTTCATAATAATGTGTCCCGTTTGCTTCTATTATACAATATCATATAGCTTTGTGGTAATCAAAGGTCAAATTGATAAAGATATTCATTCTAAAATCAGGCATAGATAGGCCATATCATGGTATGCGGTGGAACATGAGAGGGGACCGAGGTCCCCTTTGGGAGGGGGGGGGGGCGGAAGTTGAACATGACAATGCAAGATAGCACATTATGCAGATCACACCATCCATCAAATTGTGTAAAAGAAAAAGAAATGTTTACAGTACAGTTTTAAGTCAAAATACATCTGAAAATTCAATCTTTGGAGTTACCTAGTTCCGAGAAGGATTTATAAGTTGTCTCGGCGGCAATGTCACACAAATGTATTACATGTGTATATACGATAATATAAGATTGGCTTAACGTGTATTGATGCAGGCTATACACTCAGTAGAATGTATGTAGACAAAGGATGTCCCAATACCCCTGATACTTTGGGGGTAATTGGTGCAGGGCATTTTTTGTTTATAGTTTTTCGACAGCAAAACTTGTGAAGAGAAAAAAATGACATGAGACCCTTGGGTTACTGCGCTTCAACATTAGTTACGACAAAGTGATAGGAAAATTCATTCATTCAAAGAACAATGTTTTGCATTTCAGATGTTTATTCCCACTTAATAGAGCACAAAGAATATATATGTAAGAGACACACAATGAGTAGCGTTCGTGAAATGTTTAGACACACATATCAAGCACCATACTGCCAGCTTAGATCTATGAAAACAATGAAGTATGTCTGTTGATAACATTTTATTTAGATTTTTCAAACGATCTCGTTCAGGATTCTGATCTGATCTCTTAGCACCTTTAGGGAAAAGATGGACATCAAAAGTCTCTATAGATCTCATTCATCTGATCTATGGGTATTCTCCATTCTATGTGGATTAGAAGGCAAGTATTTTTCGTATGGAATGGGCATCTCAACCAAATGAATATACTACAGATTGTTAACACCTGTAACTGCCAGGTCCTTTATTGAAGATAGAATAGGGATTTTATTATAGAAGAATTCCAAATCATAAGTTACCTAAAGGATTGTCAATGTTTCGTGGTAGTATTTATATATCTTTTTAATTTCCAAGTGTAGTGGTGAGTTGAAATACTAGAATTGAGACAAATTTACTGACTTGAGTAGAGTACTTTTATTTTGATTTATCTAAATTAAAAAAGAAGTATATGATAACATACAGATGGATCATAGATGGAAAAATATCATCCAAAGGCACCCCAGCTCCTGCTAGAGCAAGCAATTTAGATAGGAAAATTCACAGGACAGCCCAGATGTTATGATAAATGGAATGTGTATGACTGTAAACTAAAGTAGTACCAATAAATGTTATCTTCCACACTCTATTCAAATACAATATCCTTTTGAAAATGGAGGGCAGAATTTGAAGCCTTGAATACAAATTGTCTTTTTTCATAATGGTACAGCAGACATAAACACTAAATAATTAATTCTTTGGTTCAAGACCATAGTACATGTATTCGTTCTTTGACTATATGTCACGAGAATATACTAGTGTTTAAGGCCGGGGGCAGGGAGTCGGGTGCCTAGACTCCCAATTTCCACATTTTTGTAGTTTAGGGCCATCTCTTATCCATTATCTGTAGATCTTGTCTATGAATTTGATTAGTTGCTTTAAACAAGTGAATACTTTAAACATATATGAGATAAATATATTATTAACACTTCTGCTTGTGAGCCAGGCTGACTGCAACCAACGCATTATCTCCCTATCAGGCTAATCACCTCAGTCCACACCTGAAACAATGGGAATGAACTTAGGGTGATTATGATAGGGGTGCCGTACCGCTTACCAATGTACCCTTATCAATGGCCATTCTTCTAGGGGTGTGAGCAGGGGGCTGACAGAATATACCCACAATGCACTGCTCTGGTGTCAGCGACCATTCATGATGGCGCCTCAATAGCATAATATGCTTCATCTGTATACTCTTATGAGTCTATAACAACAATTAGGATCCACATCTATAACTGCATTACCAACTTACCTAGTGCACACAATGACATATTATACTCAGCCACCGTACAGTTCATAGCCCACTACTTTGAGATACGCATACAGGATAGATAAAGAATAACCTTACAAACACATTACACCTTCAAAGCAACCATGGTCAGATATGAATAACGTCTTTGTTCCCAAAACTTAACATGCAAACAATAAAATTTACAACTCGTATATTTAGATCAGACCTCAGTCTTTACCATGATAAATCTTGGTAGATTATTTTTGATAAGGGTTCAGTCCGAAAAGATCAGTGGTCTTTAAAGCTCGGTCTCTTTTAACTAAACGACATAGATATTACAACTATTAGAGCGGCATATATTTGTAACATACACTATGATTCAAAAGATCATAACATACTAAACTTAATAACGTAAATTCTCGCGTATTACCTCCACACATAGGCTTCTGTTATATTGTGCATTGTTAACTATACTTCGATAACTCATATTACCCGCACACAAACGTAGCGAATATTGTATAACCCGAACTGGAGATTTGGTTCCCATACTAGTAAACGATAATTTACGTTAACACTGTACTGCAAATTAGATGACCATGTAAGCTCATCAACTCATGACCACTAAAAGTCACAATATTGCACAAGAATTCAGAGTAAAACACAACATCTGCCAACTTCGCAAATGACATTAATTAAAAGCATTAATTAAAATCTCAAATTGGCGGTTGTTATAGTACGAGATAAATGATTCTTATTAGTTATTCAGTGTACTGTAATTCAACATTGCATAAAGTTCATCATAAGGACTGGTGTCATAAAGATAGGAAATATATTCTGAAAGAAGGCATGCAGCTTGGGACAATGTAGGTGGTGTACACATGAATTTCCTAATATACCTGGACTTCCGTCTAATCAATGATGAAAAATGAGTATGGTGTACTATAAATGTGTACATATGACCAGCACTTGCTACGCAAACTGTATCTGCTTGCTTGGACATCTCAATTGTTTTATCTGTAATATACTGAGTATGGTCTGCCTCTTTCTGTGAATATCTTACCATGATATACAACAGTACTGTTATGTTTGTACACCAGAATTTATAATACATATACCATGAATATCAATATTACGTATCTCTCTCTAAGGTCAGTTTACAGTCTAGTCTCCCCGAATTAATATTACGTGGAAATACTACATTGTATGATGAAGAAGTGTCTCTAAATATGCCTTTAATACTTAAAATAACTAGACATTACAGACTCTCCCACCAAACTCAGAAAGAATATAATCTAAACATACTTGTAACCATCTCTTGATTTCTGCAAAATAAAATTGACTTAGAATAACCCATGTACATTATGTATTTCCTATGAGGCCATAAACTATTTCATTATATGACGTATACAGACATTTCCTCCTACTCATTTGTACATTTGTATTGTTCCTGAAGATACAATTGCTTTGGATTGCCTCCTCAATATTTCTTCAATTAATTTTGTTCAGTTGTATTTTATTATCACAAGCCATGAATATATTTCAACCTAATAATCTCATTTTGATCAATATGTGGACGTCAACAATTCATCACGTAGCCTTGTATTTTTTTGTGTGTTCACACCTTTTGAGAATCCCTCTGTACTACCGCTATGATCACAAATGATTTGGTGAGGGGGTATTGTGTGCTTCTACAATTCCTACTTTATCATTTAACATATATAATTGGTATTGCAAAGTCAAAACCATTTGCCATCTCCATTTATCTTGCTTTGGTCATTATGTTAGCGGTTGAGTGCACCAATTACATTACATGGTGGGAACGACGTAAGTCTATTTTCCCTCCTCTTGAACAGAGAGCTATATTTATCACATAATCTCATCGTAAAACTTTCAATTTACATGTCAAGTCATCACTGTCTTTTCTGGGGCAATAGCGATATGTTCAAACTGTATTTATCTCAATACAGTGCGGATGTTCCAGGCCACTATGATGTCGACCAATGCTACTGTCTTTTCTACACATCAATTTAAACACAATAGTAACTTTGTGAGTAAACTGCTTACCTATCCTTGGAAAATAGATCAAAGGTACATACATTCAAGGCGTCAACCAAACATTACAAAATACTTCATACTGTGATATTCATTGTCAACTATGTTACAACATAATTATTAACAGATCGATGTACTACTAATAAATACTAGTTTATATGCCTTAGTTTAAATGACTATTTTTTTCCTTCTTCTGGAAAAGGGTTGGATTTCTCTCCTTGTACCGGGGGTACATCATCACATATAACAGAGCATTGAAGTAGTGATTCAGCAAAATGTACAGATCAGATAATGTACCAGTACAGATTTCTTTGTTAGCACATTATTACTGCTCATAGATAAATAATTCAGGTCCCATGGACATGTACATTCTCCGAAAAAATGGTGAGATAACTAGAATTGTGCTGACAGTAAATCGCAGACTAAAAAGCTTTGCTTCTATTTCCATTTCAGTGTGCAAAAGACACTTCTGTAATCGACCATTATGTGATATACATATACATTGCCTAATAATGCTTCATAAGGAGATTACTTCCATTGGTTTTATTCATAACTAGAACAACTCATGAAGTCTGCTGCTCATCTGCTCAAACCTGCTGCTCTCCACTAATGTTAAAAATTATATGTAAATATGTGTCAATGGATACTTCTCCCTGTACTTATAAAGCCACAGTGGGGATACTAGTATATCATGTTGCGCACAGAGTTGGGGACTGGTTTGGCTAAGATACACCAATGTATACCCATTAAATGACAACAAAGTCCATTCAAAATGCTCATGCGGGATTACTCACCGGGGTGCCTGTACAAGATTTTCTGTGCAATCTTTTCTGTATAATCTTAATATCAAAATTAAGATAATCATATTTTATTTTCTGTATAATTTTAAATCACCACGTACAATGTTGTCACACGGTCTGTATTAATCTTACTTTTAAGACTAAGATAATATTTCTTAGATTGCGCAAGAAATCTTGTTCACGTTCTCTGAGGAGTAATCCTGTACTTGCATTAAAAATATGCATTTAGACAATGATAGTTACTCTTCAAAACGAGAGAACCGTGACACCATATGCTAGTACCGTAAATCATAACTTAAACATGTATATGGGAATATCCCTGTGCACAACACTCTCATGTAAATGTATATAATAAATATATTAGAAATGTGTTTACACGTGGTGAGAAATATGTATATATTAGGAACGAGTGCGGTGATGCTGAGAGGTTCATCCCATTAAATATATCCATCCACATCAAATCCAATTCCCTATGAAAGTATGCACATCCATGTAATATAATAGATCTCTCCATTCATTGTCTATGAAAAGCGGTGAGTGTTGGCAGTGAAATATATATCCCTCCCAGAGCAGATGTACATAAATGCTGTCATTTAAAGACAAAGCAGACTGTTATATTAAGAAATGCTGGGGGCATGGTTCTGAGGTCTTGTCCTCGCCTGCCGGTTAGGTGTTGCCTCCGCACGAACATGAGGCACAGCCTCCCGCGTCATCTGTCACCTCATCTTCAACTCCCCGCCCAAAAACTGGGATAATCTGAGGGTACGCTCTATAGAAGAACAAGGAAAGTTATCATTCCAGTGTTTCAATAGTAAGTATCAATGACATATCAGATTGAATGTGGCTCTAGTTTCACTGAAGTGATGGTTATATTTGGCATTATTCAGGTAAAAACGAATGGCATCAACCACAGTAGGACGGGTGATGCCATTTTGAGAGTTACAAAACGGATGATTGTGACAGGAAGAAATGCTTGATTTGCAATGGTTTAGATAAGATATGTTATTTGTCACAAAGGCAATAACAATCCTGGGCACACCCCACCATGACGTGGAGCCCCCCACCCCAGTTCTCTTAAGTGCCAAAGCCTGTGATGCCAGTATTAGGTTATGTAGGTCCGGTTATCCCTTATCATTGCCGAGTATGTTGACTACATAAAACCTGCCCTCTATGGACAACTTTAATAGCTTCACAGTAGTTAAAGTGCCTTGATTAACTCACCTCACATCTACAGATGACTCATTGACTAGCTCCCCATCACAGTTCCAAACAGAGTTACGCGTGACTTTAGATCTAAGCCGCTGCTGACCATCAGGCTTGGAGTCAGAGGCCTCATGCGTATCCTCAGCGTCATCTTGAAGGGGGCGGAACCGGAACTCACGTACTCGGTGGGTTGAAATAAATGGTAAGTCATACTGCAAGAGAAAGGGATCTGGAGTAAGTAACAGTCAATAGCAATCCACATCACAAGGGAAACTGCATAATGTATCAACATTCTCTCATACTGTGTTATTTCTTGGCTATCATATATAACCTCTGCATAAACCATTAATACTTGCCTCAACTCTATTTCCACACTCCATTAAGCAGACAACAGATACTGCCCTGAGTGTTATACAACCAACTCTTTCTAATGTGGTCACCATTGGGACTTTTCTAAAGACACCACATTAGCAAGGTGACCACATCTGGGAGGGTTCGTGTGTAGGCTATGGAGCACATAAATGCATACATGTATGTCTTTGATGAATTCAACTATCATTTGCATTGAAAACAAGAGGGATGGATTGTGTGAAATTGTGAGAGTTGACTGTGGACCTACCTGGTCAGCCGTCTTGTCCACGCACTTCAGCAGGTGTTTTGTGTAGTCTAGGCGTGAACAGTCCTTTATGAGGATCAGGTCCAGACAGCCGTCACCCAGGTGTGAACACGGGCACGCGCCTTCTGGGGACAGCGCGCACTTACACGAGATGATGAACGAGTTGATGGCCAGAAAGCGACCCTTCACTTTCTGCCAGCCATCTTTGCTGAGGACAATTTCCTCCTCTGAGATAGGGGCCGTAGACCGGGGGGCCGCGGGCTGCTGACTTTGGTCACTGTCACGTACTGCTTGGCAAACCTGACATCTGGAAATGGAAATATTGACTGTGTAACAACCAAGATTCAAGATCCAGAGAAACAACTGATCTCAAGTAGAGGAGGTGTGTAGAGCATTATTTGACCCCAGCGCTCATGAAACCGGTGCTTATTTTAGACTCTTCAGTTGTTTTGAGCAAAGGAATTTCTCCTTGAATCATCCTACTGTGCTACATCTCCAGGAATCTGGCGGCCAATTTTGAAGCAATGAAAAATCACCTACAATAGCACAGCAGTCGCCTAATACAATGACTAACATGTTTCAAAACGGTTTAGTGACAGTTATTTTACTGTCAAAAAATCGCAAATGAACATACCCTGCTCGACATCGGGTCCCATCACGAGGATGGTTATCCTTGTCCGGACTGGGCAGGAAACTGACCTCTCCTTCATAGGACGTATTACCTAAAGTTTTCTTAAGGCCTAGAAATAAACAATAAACACACATTGCATTGCATTGGTACTACCATATATACAAACATTTTCGCCTAAATCCATCACAATGGCACAATTTCATTATACAAGCAGGCCACTTTGACCAATTTTATAATAAAAATCTTGCTGATTTAAATCCTGAAGTTTATTTGATCCTTTCATAAAAACATAGGTCTATCGATATAATTCCATTCCACAAAAATGAAGATATATACTAGCTACGCCATAGTAAATGCGCATTTACCTGCCCAGGTGTAGCGTCTAGGGCCCATCCACCGGTTCTGCTCACTGTCGAGGAGACAATCCCCGTAGAAGCCATAGCCCAGCAGAGATATGTTGTAGCGCAGGAACTGGTTGTCGTGGTGCACAGTGGCCACATCCAGGGCAATGCTATCACCTAAAGATATCATATATATACATGTATTATGATATATGTATACAGTAAATAGTGGGTATGCACTGACCCCACAGTGGAGCTACGTGTATTATAAAGGCAGATTAATTTTCTTTTGTGGTACGTTTTTCTATTCATAATGATAATAAATCATATGCAGTAAAAAAAAGAGAGTGGGAAAATGGAAATGCGTATACATGTATAACATACTTCACAGACTCATGTTCTTGTTGGTGTCCCCTATTATTTACAGCTGTTGCTATTTCTTGTCCTATATGGTAATGTCAAGATCAATAAACTATGAATAAATGTATCAATCATTATTGGTATCTTATGACAAGGAACTTACCAATGACGATATGAAGTGCCGAGGTCACTGGATCATTACAACCATGGACGGTCCAGACCACAGTATCTGTCGAACCTTTAAATAGAATAATTCAAATGTAATGACACATTTCTGTTGACTATTTTTCGTTATTCAAAAGTATTATTTGGAGAATTTTCGTCACAGGTCCGAATGCATCTAAATGCAAATGCATTCTCCTTAAAATGTATATTTGTACATTTATATCTTTTAAATGATTTTATTATATCGGACTTTAAGTAAACTATTCTTCACCTCCAGGGATTATGCCGATCCTCAGCTTTGGGGGGATGGGACGGTTGGCGGGCGTCAAGTGGTCAAGGCCTGCTTCCCGCATGGACCGTGTCAGCATGCCATGCATCAGCTCGGAGAACATTCCGTCTCCGCCCACACACACCACGCTACAAAATATATCAAAGGTCTTATACACTATAAGGTAATGGAGAGATGAAAGAGAATCACACTCATGCATAGTTGATCTATTAAATTACACTGAAATGTGTGCAATCACATTTAACTGATGTCGATCCCTTGGCTTCTTTAATAGATACCAGTTCTCTGCCCACACACATCACGCTACCAGATATATTAAATGTCCCACACTATAAGGTAAGGCAGAAGTAAAATAGAAATCTCACTCAAGTATATCTAAAATGTTGAATTACACTCACATGTGTGCAATCACATAACACTGATATAAAGACTCCCTTGCATTCTTACATGTAATCATGAAACCCTTGGTGAGAATAGCGCTTTATATCTCGCTTTACCGCAATGGTAGGACCACAATTATCGAAAGCTAAACTCTTTTTTATAAAAGGTCTCATATAACCGCAGGTTTTTATAAACACAGGGGGTAACAGGCACTTAGAATTGAAACAAAGCGCAGATTTCTAAGTGCATAAAACACAGACATTTAGGGGTTAAGAGGGGTTGGATCTGCAGTGTAAGTACAGACTGTAATTAAGGCTTCTCCAAGGCCGGAAGTCTCAGGAAATGGCACAGACTTCATGACACTTGTACCCGGAAGTACGTGGGTGTTGATTAACATAGTTTAACCCTTTTGGGTTTTAGTCTTTTTGTTTTTTTCTATATAGATTCTTTATGTTCCTACACCCTGCTCTTTCTCTTGTTTGCTCTGTCTAGTAGATTCATGGTATATGACAAGGGGACAAATTCAAGGATTTTACGGCAAAGCCGTAGTGGCTTTGGGTTTTTATAGGATTGTTATGAACTACAGGTGAGAAAACGAAGGGGCATAGATTTATGCTTTTTGGTGTGTCTAGGGTTCTAATGCAATTCATATGTGATGGTTTGCAGCAATACTGCATGGTCAGTTAACTTACATGCACTTAGCTAAATCTTTTTGATTTTTATTGGTTTTACTGCTGCTGGTATAGTTTTTGGAGGCCATCTTGGCAGCCATCTTGGAAATTTCCCTGATTGAAAATCTAAGCCTGAAAATGGATTCTACATCCTAGAAAACCCTATTATCCATGTACCACACAAGGAAATCAGACAATCTTGAGTTTTTGGCGGCCATCTTGGCAACCATCCTGGAAATTTCCCGGATTGAAAGTCTGAGCATGAAAATGGATTCTGCATCCCAGAAAACCCTACTATCCATGTATCACACAAGGAAATCAGACAATTTTGAGTTTTTGGTGGCCATCTTGGCAGCCATCTTGGAAATTTCCCGGACTGAAAATCTAAGCCTGAAAATGGATTCTACATCCTAGAAAACCCTATTATCCATGTACCACACAAGGAAATCAGACAATCTTGAGTTTTTGGTGGCCATCTTGGCAACCATCTTGGAAATTTCCCGGATTGAAAATCTGAGCATGAAAATGGATTCTGCATCCCAGAAAACCCTACTATCCATGTATCACACAAGGAAATCAGACAATTTTGAGTTTTTGGTGGCCATCTTGGCAGCCATCTTGGAAATTTCCCGGACTGAAAATCTAAGCCTGAAAATGGAGTCTACATCCTAGAAAACCCTATTATCCATGTACCACACAAGGAAATCAGACAATCTTGAGTTTTTGGCGGCCATCTTGGCAACCATCTTGGAAATTTCCCGGATTGAAAATCTGAGCATGAAAATGGATTCTGCATCCCAGAAAACCCTACTATCCATGTATCACACAAGGAAATCAGACAATTTTGAGTTTTTGGTGGCCATCTTGGCAGCCATCTTGGAAATTTCCCGGACTGAAAATCTAAGCCTGAAAATGGATTCTACATCCTAGAAAACCCTATTATCCATTTATCACACAAGGAAATCAGACAATCTTGAGTTTTTGACAACCATCTTGGCAGCCAGAGGGAGGGGCAGAGGGAGGAGGAGGGGGCAGAGGGAGAAGGGAGGGCAGAGGGAGGAGGAGGGGGCAGAGGGGGAGTAGGTAACAGGAAGGAGGAAAATGGGGCAGAGGAAGGAGGAGAGGGCAGAGGGAGGAGAGGGCAGAGGGAGCAGGAGGAGGAGAGGGCAGAGGGAGGAGGAGGAGGGGGCAGAGGGAGGAGAAGGAGGGGGCATAAGGAGGACTTGTGTTGGCAACATATTATTTTAGGGTTGTTGCATGTGGTTTCTTGCATGTGTGTGTGGGGTGGGGGAGGGTAATTATGTTGGACTTCACAGTTTGTCTTTGGGCGGGCTTGAGCGATTTCAAGAGCCACCCTGGACCACTCAACTTCTAGTACAGGTCCTGTATGTGCATAGTATGGGAATTGGCATTGACATTGACAGCTTGGCTTGACATAGGAGTCAATAGTTATTAGGCTGGTACCTATCCTTGCCATTGACAGCCACATTAGAGAACTCAAAATATGGCTGTTCACAAGATGTCTAGGCCTTACCACAAGGTACACTGGTACTACATGCAGTAACTGAAAACCAGATCTAGGTTAAATAAGTCTTGCACACACCTGCAAGGACACATGGGGATACCAGTCCTAGGCAATGTTTAAGGGCCAGCTAGGGCTTAATTTAACAATAAACAAGGGGACCTATGCTAGTCTTTTCTTGCTACTTTTTCCAACTCTCTGTGTGTGGTGTCAATGGCTTTGGGGACAAGGTCCCAAAGCCAATAAGAGAAGATGCAATAACTCACCCATCCACCTTACTGAGGTCATATTCTAAGAGGGTATCCCTGGCGTGATTCGCCCTCTGCGTCACTGGAAGGCAATGTAGCAAGCAGTGTACATGAGTCGGCCTATATCACATAATGAGTCACATACTAGCAGGTCAGTGCTTGTAGTACATGTACAAAGCAGGCAGGCTAGACAGAATGACATTTACCACTCTTAATCATACAATACTCTTAATGGTTATGTACATACTTTTATACCAGCTAGTGATCAGGCACTAGATGTATCAGTTATATGCAGGACACTTAAGAGGGTGTCAAAATGAAGAGTATGGTAAACATATTTTGTCCATGCTATATCTATCAGTAATATGCAGGGGACTTTTAAGAGGGTGTGAACATGAAGAGTATGGTAAATATAGTTTTTCCATGCTATATGTATCAGTAATATGCAGGGAACTTTTAAGAGGGTGACAAAATGAAGAGTATCGTAAATATAATATGCCCAGGCTGCCAGGACCTTTGTCCCTTTTTGCCAGATTAGTAGATATAAAACAATATTAATTCAGGCAACTTTGCAATGCAAAGGGAATACTTCATTTGCATCAATTTTATGCCCACTCATTTTCTGACTCTATCGCTATATCAACATCGTATACCTGACGATATGGAGCTTTTTCACTTAAATGGGATTTATTATACATGCGCATGTAGATCCATCGAGCCTTATGGCGAATCTATATCCCTCATGCCTTTCCTCAAGATATATTGTAACTGTGTTGGGAAAGGTTACCTATGACTTCTGTTGTGATGCCGGCAAGGTCGAAGAGTGGAGCAACTTTGTCATGGTAGATCTTCGGTCCTCGCTTCTTGCCACCATATGGATTGATGAAGACTAAGAGGTGCTTTGGTCGCTTAAGGTCTGAAAGCCAAAAAAAAGCATTTTATGGTATGGGTAATACCAAGAAGCATGATGGCCTACAGGTATTCCATGGTATAGCGCCCTCCTTCCTGTTTTTCCGTATGTTTACAATAGCCATCCTTGTCCTTACGTTCACATGAATTTATTTTAGATTATAACTATTAGAAAGAATGATATCCTGTAAATCAAAGGTCTCCAGTGAGTGCACATGTTTATGTAATTCTATGATGCCATAGCTTTTCATCTAAAGCTGGTCTTTTGGTAGTGGGAAGCATTGGCCTACAGTGCATGGCAGAGCCGGTCGGAAGTAATACTCATACCCCAGTGCATATATCAGAACATGTAGGGGGACATCCTACCAGCTTTATTGATGATTTCTCCTATCTTCTCTACCCACTGCTGTATAACGGCCGAGTCCTTAGAGTGGAAGGTAATTGCCCGATGGCGCCACCTATGTTTGCTGAGACGACGTATGACGTAGATGACGAACGCCGTCGACTGTAGTGCCACCATTTCCACATGCTGGAATTTCCCATCACTGCCAGAGGACTTGGTGTCAAGCTTAACCGCTAGGATCTCATTTAGCTTGACTGTCTGATTCTCTGTTTCTGTAGAGAAAATAGGAGAACAAAAGTTGGTTAGCATCAAAAAAAAATTATTGGGAAAGATAAGGTCAATATGTTGTCCGGGTCTTTACAACAATTCTTCACAGATATTAATAAAAGAAAACGTACTAGTACAGCAAGTTGGGTTACAACATTACATTCACTAGTTTCTAATAAAAAAACATCACAGCATGATGCTCGTGTCAGATACGTTTAGTGGTTCTAACATGGAGAACTCATGACGAGGAAATTAACAGTTATTATCGGATGGAAACCAATGCATTTAGTCCTCCAATATTATCATTAGGCCTACACATTCATATGTGTTAAATATAAATACATCTACATGAGTCTGTGGCATGTTAAAGATTAGTAGTCATGCTAAAACCATTGGATATCACACGAAATCGCGAAATCACGTAGCATAATATTATTGTCTGCCACACACCACCGCACATGTATAAAATCGCGAAAGAATATAGACAACTCTTTATTGTATTGATGTTGGTGTGTTGTTTCCCCTATTTGGACAAGTATAAGCCCCCGACACACCCACATACATGTGCTTACACTTTCCTACTAGGAAGATTCACAAGAATTAGTAGCTTCTAGAAATGTGAAGTTATCCCCTCTCCTCAAATGATAACGTAATACATTTGTAGTTTTCATGTGTTAGATTATTAGTGTGAGAGGGAATAATCTGCTTAAAGATGTGTCTGAATTATTCCATAGATAGCTCGCTCTTAATAAAATATAATAACATAATAGCTAGGACAGGGGGAGTTAGTCTATCTCTGATGATCTCGGTTCTATGTTGAACAAAGGGGGCCGGGGGTTACGAGACAGTGATTTTCTTTGACGAGATGGTTGCATAATTAGTTTAAGATACTGACAATGTATTACATCCATACCATTCACATTCATTGTCAAAGGAATGAGCAGAATGCAGACCAATACCAATCCCAATCAATAATTCCCTTCCATTATGCAATATGAACACAATCGGTAGCTATTATTCATAAATTCATGTCTGAGGGTGCATGTTAATAGTTAATATTGCTTCTATCATCCTAGGTAGGTCGAGGATCATGCTTGCTGGGCATAGGTAAATACTACCTCCCTGTACACAGTACGTATATAAATTACACATATATACCAATAATGAGGTTTATTTCACAATTATCAGTTCATTACTGTAGAGTTAGATTAGCCAAAATATGCAAACAAAAATATGAGGTTTTTGCTAAAAATGAAAATGAAAAGTTTGAAAATAAACCATTTGCAAACAACAAAGCAAGAGAAGCATATTAGGAAGCATTAGTTTAAGACAAAATGAAATGCAAAACATTGACTGATATCGTCCATGGTGGCACATTTAAACGCCTACGTTAGAGTAGGCTGGGTTAGGCGCCAGGGTTATCGCCTTGGGACGCTTCCTACTGGTTGGGTGGGGTTATGGCCGGGGTTAGGGTAGGTTGATAGCGGGGAAACTAGTGATAAGCATTAACCTCAGCCGGTGCTCCTCACTGGGGAGCACCTCCTTATCACCGTGAGTAACGCACTGCACTACACACATGGCAGGGGAAGCACTATAGGTATTTCAATAAGGAGACTACTACAACAACTCACTGCAGCAGGAGCAACAACTACAACAGCAGCTGTAGGGGCACAGCCTTAAGCATCTCCTCCACGTCCTGCCCAGGTTAAAGGCCTTCTCCTTAGCATATGTCTCAGAGGAAATGCTAGACTGTTCTGATTGAGTCTGGGACAGCAATACCGAGGTCTCACTGTCTTGTATTGAAGAGTGCATGCGATTGTCAAATGATTGTTGTGCCTGTATGTGGCCAGCATTGGACCAGTCACTGACAGATTGTGGTTGAGGGAAGGTGATATAAGTCGATGTATTGTGCGGGTTTTCTGAAAGATGAATGTGAAATAAAGAGGAAATTGAAATTGTGTTATGAAAGGAAAACAGAACTTAAGTTAATAGAAACAAAGTTTATGTAAAATGTGAATATGTAGGATGACAACGATAGCATATGTGGGTGATTTTATCCTGAAACCAGAGCAAATAAAGTTCAAATTCGCAAAATCAAAAGTCATCATTTAGCAGAATATTTATAAATAAAATTAAGTGTAAAAAAGTAAGGTATGTAGAACATTTCATTACTGAATAGCTTCAAAATATTAATATAGCAATTGGCCACAGAACATAGTACTATGCTGTTTTTCCCAGTATGTATAACTGAGAATGATATTCTATCACTAGTATGTGGAATATTTGAATTAGAGTAGCATTGGCTGTGAGAGGTTAATGTCCACTAATGGTGAACCTTTACAGAGAGTTCATATCCACTCATAGCGAACCATTATAGAGAGCTAATGTCAACTCATAGTGAAACATTATAGAACGTTAATGTCCACTAATAGTGAACCATTAAGAGGGTTAACGTCCATTCATAATGAACCATTACAAATAGTTAAAGATCTACTCATAATGAATTAACCATTACAGAGAGTTACGGTCCACTCATGGTGAACCATTACAGAGTATTAATGTCTGCTTATTGTGAACCATTATAGTGTGTTAATGTTCACTCATACTTATTGTGAACCAGTACTAATGGTGAACCACTACAGAGTGAATATTAATTGACTTCAACACAGAGTTAATGTCCACCAATAGTGAACCTTTACAGATACTTTCTGTCCAGTGCTAGTGAACCTGTACAGGGTTAATGTCCACTGATAATGAACTTTCGCAGATAGCTTAACTATTGCGCTATTACTGAGTTAAATGCTCATTAATATCTAGTGTACTATTGCAGCTTGATCACAGTATTAACAATCACATACTGGCCAAGCTTACCTAGTGTGATAGGCCACATCAGACCAGTGGAGCTCAAACACATCCAATGGTCAAAAGGATCTCCTGATAAAAGATACGAAATCAAAAGATTAAAGCCTTAATATCTATAGATAAGCCCATTGTATCTAGATAAGCTTTATTATATACATCTACCCCCTCTATGGTGGCACCTACTGGAGTTCTTAAATGAGAGATGCCACTACTATCGTACTATTAAAGTTAGAAAGTAGGAAATGTACATAGAATAGTTGCTTCAACTTGATGTATCTCTCCCGGGTAGAGGGCTGGGTAATAACAAAACAATTTTCATGTTCCGACCGCCAGGGATTGCCCCTTGTGGCAGAAAAAGAGTAGCAGTACCTGGAGTGGGATATAAGTGTTGCCATGGTAACGCTGCCCACTAACTCTATACCTCCTCCTGGGGGACAGGCATGACTTATGAGGAGCTTCCTTGCCGTAAACCATCTGTACACAGAACTATGTTGGAGCCTACTCTCCCCTGTATCAGAACCAGTTGTTTATGATACAAACACTGGCCTAGACTTCTAGTCAACACACCTATTTCAGTACACCAAGGGTAATACATTGGCATGGCACAAACGCTGCCATGGACTAGGCTAATTTGTTCTGCTACTAATGGAATAATTGGTGTAATGAATGCTACTAATGGTGATGCTGGTGCAACAGTTTGCAAATGTCACTGGTCACGATTATAGCGCGGCACCACGAAGTATAACTTTGAAGTCCACTTTACCTTTTTATAGTGGAGTATTGGCATTGCAATGGGCTGATCACCAGAGGCTAAAATAGCATGACATGCGGATGTAGATGGGTAAAGTGGTAGTTCTAGGAATTATTACTCTGTGTCATAATAGCAGAACACATTTCATGTCACAAATACGACTTAAAATGGAAATTAGGCCTAGTATATCCCTCAGGGTAAGAACTCTGATTTAAAATGCTAGAGGGCAAATTCAGATGGAAAAAGAAAGGAATCAGGCACTTTAGCACAAAACATCATTTCTATCTCCAGTATTTTTATTTTAAACCTAACTCTATGCAGAGTTAATTTAGGGGGTAATCATTTAACAGTAAATTTCCATATGAAGAAAAGATAGAAATAAATTGCCAAAGATCACAGCTCATTTTCACATTGAAGAAAAGACATTTCAGTATTTTTTCCCGATGGAAACAATGTCATGTGTCCCCCGATCTTGGCTATCTATTTATTTTTGTCTTCGCATGTCTATGTCCAATATACACTGAATGCAAAGCTTTCTCCCATGTCACAAAAACGTCTTAAAATGGAAATTAGGCGACGTATACATGTATTACTCAGGGTATGGACCCTGAGTCAATAACTGTGTCCTCACATGTTTGAAACATAGATTCAGGAAGTTGCCAATTGTATGAAGCGACAAAATTCTTCTCCAAACCCAATAAAAATAACTGTCTCCAATCCAACGTTTCAACAGCTATATAACCTAAGTTCTACCATTGAGGAAACTAGAGAAAACGAAGAAGAAATGATGCTTATGGAATGGTCAATTTTAACGACAGGGGCCAAGGAGTGCCAGATTTTTGCGCGAGCGGATGTAATTCTTTTGGTCCCTCCCGGGCAGGTCGAGGTGGGTGAAATATTTTTGCCTCCCCCCCCTGAAGGTGTCTAAATTCTTTTGCTCCCCACCCCACCTCCCTGTTGTTAAATAATGACCACCGCCTAAGGACAACGTTTTTATGCTGCTTGGCAAGGGAGGTCTAAGTGGGAATGAGCAGGGAGACATACAGTTCTTACACATTTTCCTATACACATTTTCAGTTAGCACCAAAAGAAGTAAACTGCCCGGAGCCTCCTCTTTTTAAACCAGCCTTTTACTTCAGCTCATAACTGCCGTAACTCTTCTTTTAGACAGTGCACATAGTTATTACCCTGAGAAGGCCTGATTTAAGTATTCACTTAAGTATGTGTTACTGCAGAGCAGGTTACACAGGGAGGTGCTCATCCTGACAGGCGCCCTTCTCACCCGACAGCTGCCTTATATCACGGACACTAAGTAACTCCCATTCCCCATGATGGATCTGACGTGGCCTCTACGAGTGTTCTGTCAGTGGTAAAATACCATTAAGAGCACTAAACGTAGAGTTTATCTTGCCTTCGAATAGAGAAGATTATGGGATTTTTTTAAAAACAGCTATCGTTCATCTAATGAACGTTTATACACTATACATATTCTAGAGTGGTGTTAGAAATCGTAGAACTTAATGGCAATGGATTTAATCTCCTTTACACTTTTTATTAAGGAAAGAAGAATTGGGCGTGGTCTTCATTTGGGGAAACGGAAAACCAGTACATTGGATCCATACCGACAAAATAAGACTCCGTGTCCGTATCCCAGATATACATTATCTAGGAGAGACCACACTTGTGGTGCTGCAGAAGCTAGTTTGAATATGCGTATTTCTATCTTGCATTTCTATACAAACACACACATAAATACTCAGATAGTAGTATGTTAGAACATGCTCTAACCTGGGCCAAGTCTGGGACATCAGCCAAGTGAAATAACCATAATTTGCCCTACTTTAATAGCAATCTGCCCTGTATCTACCGTCATATGACATATGTACTCATCAACAAATTGGACGGTGGCCATTAGACTTGGGGCTGGAAGTACATGTATATTATACGCTGATACTAAAGTGTCCCACCAGTCTGGGGATTTGGGCCTTGGGTCAGATCTCTGTATAGCCCACCAGTTGTCAGATGAGTCTTTTATCCTGTCATGGGACTGTCACCGGACTGTCCCTCAGAAGGAACGATGCCTGCGGGTAGTACATCCTTGGGGGAATCCCAGTGCAAGGGACTTTAACAAAAAGTGAAGGATATCTAGGTTTTGTTTCTTTTTAGTCTATAAATCAAAGCTGGAACTACCATACAAAACCTGTTTGGCATAGGCAAATGTCAAAGTTCCAGTTTATCATTGAGGGGGTCCATGCGGATTACTGCGTGATCAAATACATACAGGTGTGCCCACCACACACGTCCAAAGACAAAGGTGACTGGTTTGATATTGTATCTGAGATACCGGATAGTTTAGTACAACTCTATAGAACCTGCGAACCCACTTCAGATATTAATTTCAATGGCACCTATTAAATGGAAGATATTAAGCAATGTTCAACTTCAGCCTCCACCAAATGCCAGCCCACTCAATGGTCCAGCAGTTTAATGGTGGCAAGGGGTATTACATTGTATTTTTTTCATTAGAAAATATAGGAAAATTCCGATTCTCAATACATCTATTCAAGATTAATCTGACTATATTCTCGTTCCTGTAAGCTTTCTAATGATACTATACTCCATATCTGAGAATTCTGACACATATTTTGGGAATGTATATTTCTAATTTTAGTATCCCATGATGTCTTATGCGCCAATGGGCGCACATTTGGGTGTTTTAATGCGCCATTTTGCATTCAAATGAGTGTATAGCGCGCTGCGCGGCCCTAGAAATATCCCTGCACCTATTAAACGGAAGATATTAAGCAATGTTCAACTTCAGCCTCCTCCAAATGCCAGCCCACTCAATGGTCCAGCATTGAGATGCCTGACTCTGGACACAGGGTGGTTTGGGAGGCATTTCTAGCGTCAGGATGACCTTCACGTTTACTGTGTCGTAGAGCACCGTGCTTATTGTTTGCTCATGTTCATGTTTTATGAGCTGTCTGTTTGTGGACCTGTGCCGCTTTGGGTAATTCTCTACGATACGCGTACAATAAGTCCATGTTCTCTATCGTGTACATTTTATTCATGGGTGACTTCCTTTGTAGACCCAATCTATCATCACACCATATATGTCTGCGACCGGTTGATTACTGCCTATTACCAGTACATGTACATGGCTGCGACCAGTGGCTGGGAGACATCAGCAGCAGCCATCAGACACAGGATGGCCTGAGGTACAGATAGCGCCACTTTCACCATACTACTGCCTCTGCCGGGACCCTGATAAACACCCTCACGGGGACGAGGGAGCGGTCAGATTAAATGAGCCATACCGACTAAATAATACAATACAGAGTCAGTGAGGGTATCTTCCGTCTGGTCTCAATGGTCTGCTGCATGGCTTTGGGCCATGGTATCGTCTGTGGTATTGGTTATCACAATGATGGCGCCATTTGCCTTTCATCCGTTGTAGTGTCTGATACTAACAGGGCTTGGGGATATGTTGTAGGGTGCTTTTTGTACACTGCCTAAAGCAGACACTTGTACTCATTTTTGAAGCCTGGAATTTCATGCCGTCCAGTAAAGATATGGAAAAAGACTGGGTGGAAAAACACGTTCTTCAGGAGGGGAATATTCAGGATCACCATTTTAAAATATGTGGGAAATGTTGGTATTGAAATAATGTACCCTGTTTTGAAAAACATGATGTGTCTGAAATATGGATGAGAGTGGAGGGTTAGCAGGCCATGGACCGGCAGGTGGCGCTGTCCACTGCCACTGCCATACGTCAGTTCACACTTCCGGCGGGAGAGGGGAAGTATGGGAGTTAGTTTAATACCTTGCACCGCCCTTGTCTGTACGGGGTCTCTGTATAATACTGCAGACATCCCGGAAACACACAGGGATATGCAGGGAGAGCGGGAGGGGAGCAGGGAGAAAGCAAGATATCAGAGGGAAGGAGGAAGGCAGGAGATGGGAAGGGAGAGAGCGCCTGGGGTGACAGGAAAGGAGCGGTAGAAGGATGGCTGGAAGGAGGGAGGAGATGGGAAGGGAGAGACCGACTGGGGTGACAGGAAAGGAGGGAAGAGGCTGGAAGGAGGGGGGGAGGAGGGAGCGATTGGGTGACAGGAAACAAGGGAGAGAGTGATGGCTGGAAGGAGGGACGGGATGAGAAGAGAGGGACTGAGAAAAGAAGGGAGAGAGGCTGGAAGGAGGGAGGGAGGAGATAGGAAGGGAGGGAGCGATTGGGCGACAGGAAAGCAGGGAGAGAGATGACTGAAGGGAGGAAGTAAGTGAGGAAGCAAGCGAGGAGATAGGGTGATAGTGCTGGAATGACAAACATTACATTAATGTATATATGGTCCGAGACTAATGGCACCTATAAATCAGGATTCACCCGGATTCACCCCCTACACAATAGGGTGATATAGGAAACTCACCGGGCTATAGACCTCTCAAACCACTGGTGGTAAGTGCTAAAGACGTTGATGCATAAAGTGCTATTGGATGGACTGGTGGATACTGGTAGATGTAGTTGTCTGTACAGAGTCTGCCTCTCCATTCACCAAGCATCCCTTTTTACCTAAGAGTTCCTAACTACCTTTCATCCAACCCACCCCTTAGCTGGAGGAGATAGAGCATGGTGGCAATGTGGAGTCCTAGAGTGGTGTGAAAAAAGAGTCCATCCAAGGTCCAATCGCCTTTGAAAGCTTTGCTACCAGACTCTTCAGAAGTCTTTGATGCTCTAGGACGAGGTCCGGACGAGGTAGGTGATTCTGATGGTGGTATCTGGGTGGAGATGTTGGGATTAATCAATGGACATATAGCAGATAAGGGAGAGAACGTATAGAAGCTGGTACGTGTAGTTTGGTAATGGCTGTAGGATGTAGGGATACCACCAGAGGGTGCCCAGCTGTTTGGATTTAAACAGTGCAGGGGTGGACCTACCAGGGTAGACACTCTCTGCAATTGCTCTCAGTGCCCATCTTATTCACTTTATGCAGAGAATCATTGAGCAATTTTCTGAACACCCTTTATAGGAATTCAGTTTCCACCTAAAGAGATGCTTCCGTTTGAATAAAACTTCCTGGTACTAATGTGCTGTCTGGTTTCTTATAATTGCAGATGCATATTGCCAGAGGCGATAAAAAGGGCCACTTTTTAAGAGCCTTAATCACGACGAGCAGCATTAATTCCCTCTTCCTTCTGCACAGATGAATGTGACCAGTATTTATAAATCCTCCATGAGAAGAGTCTGGGTGTTGAAGGTGATGATTGGATCCCTGGGAGCCAAGGGATTCCCAGATTCAATCCACTTCAGGCCGGTCTACAAACATCTGTTTAGAATAATGCGCTCAGGGAGCCCCACCCGCAGCCTTGCAGTTGCAGGCGTTGGTCTTCATCTAGAAAGCAGTGGCATCTTCCTCATCATAGAGGGTTAACACTCCCCTTCCCAGGCCCTCCCTACACACGCACGATCACTCCCCACTGCACACTACAGTATGAGAGTATTGTGCATCACGTTCCTGGGTACAGAAGCTTACAGACTGAGGCCAACCAGAAAGCGTTTGCTTAGGGTCACACATTTCTCTGCAAAAAAAAAAGAATCAACCTCAAATTTTGCTGGTGCAATATTACTGCGGTAGGCTTAATTTAAAGAGCAAGCGAAGTGCTGCCCATTATTCTTTCTTATGAAAGACAAACTTTAGAAAAATTCAACCTAAGTTGTACAGGGGAACACTATCGGTGGTTACGACAAGAAGCATTCTGTTCAGCCCGCCGAGAATTGGCAGTCTTTTTAAGTCCTTATAGAAATACAGTTCCCTCTGAAGATACATTTCCCTATGGATAAAACCCCCTGATACTAATGTAGTGGCTGGTTCCAAACACACCACTTAAGACAGCAACGTTTTCTAAGGGCCACAGATGCCTATTGCCAGAGGGGATAAAAAGGGCCACTTTTTAAGAACCTTAATCACGACAACCAACATTAATTCCCTCTTCTCTCTTCATGGATGAATGTGGCCAGTATTTATAAATCCCTCACGAAGGACCAGTTAGAATAATGAAGACAAGGCTTGGATTCTTTAAAGCCAAAGGAGTTCTCAGATTAAATCCACTTAAAACTGCTCTACAAACAACTGTTCTGATCAATTCTCTCACAGCCAAAAGGATCTACCAACTCTTGCAGGGATTGGTTTTCAGCGCCGAGAAGCAGTGGCATCCTACATCCCCAGCCCACCCCAACACGCGCACTCCTCTCTGCACACACTACTGAAGTATGAGGGTATTGTGCAGCACGTTCCTGGGTACAGAGTGAGAACCAACCAGAAAATGTGTTTCAGATCACCCAACCTGACTCGGCAAAAAAGGGCCAGCTTTAATGTGTGTGTTTGTGCAACATTTATATTAATATAATATTTATGGCAAAGCATATCCCTCATACCTCTTATGTTTAAAAATGTTAAAACAAAAAAACGACCCTAAATACCTTATATTCTCTGACCATGTTACGGCCACTTACCTGACATTTAATCTGTTTGGCCTGAGCACATTTTGGATGGTCGGGCGGTGCCAATGCCTTTTCTCACAATCAATAAACCCGTCTGGTATTGAGGAGGCCATGACGCATTTGATCCTCCCAACTCTGTTTGCAAGATTACATTCTCAGATATGGCAATGGCACAGGGATATGTTGTGTCTCATAACTGATGTTGATATATATGGGGCACAGGGGTATAAGAAGTAACTGATAATATATCAATATATGCATGACTATTGGATATAATACCTAAAGTGCAAACAGCCTATATCGTGACATCACATGTACTCATACAATTGTGTTTACACAATAAGGATGTAGTGGCAGTGTGTAAATGTAGAACCAGTGAGAGGTTTCACCAAGCATCAGCCTGTCACCCTGTAGTCTGTAGTCTAACATGGTCTGTGTTTTAGGTCGGGTGACTAGGGGCAGTGTCTGAGCAGGGTGCTACAAGCAAACACCAGACTGTGAGGCTGCTGGGTGGGGAGGGAGACAGGTCACCTTTCATGCCTTCAGCCCACCCTTATACATTGGTGGTCACGTAAGGGATAGATCCCCGTCTGAGGGGTCTACAGGAATTATAGGACCCGATGTAGGTGGTCTATGCCCTGTAGACACCGAGGTGATGGTATCTATCCGACTTCGAACACTGAAATGAGGTGCTAAAGGCAAACACCAGGCCGTGGTAGGCTGCTGAGTATGTTTGTTTGTTTGTTTGTAATTGGTTTATTTAGACTGTCCAAATCATAGGCTTATAACCTGTATTATTGAGTAGAACAGTATAGGGAGTGATAGGTTCATCCCCAGCCTCACCCTCATACATCATTCCCTCACCTATGTGCATGGTCACCACATGCTAGACCACAGAAGGTACCCATGAGCTCCTGGTCTAAAGGTAAAATCTTATATTGGTCTAGATAAAAGCCAATATTTTATATCAGGATGTCTGACACAAGATTTAAAAAAATCTTTTAATTATAATAATAGCTTTTATTGACAACAGAAGGGAGGTCATTACTGACATAATTTATGTGTCATTAATACTTCTCCTTTTTTTTGGGGGGGGGGATAGGAGGGTAAGAGATTTCAAGCGTCCGAAGTGACAAACATCATGCACTTTATCATTTTTGAATCCTTATATATTTATATTATATTACTAGAAGTAGTATGTAGTATTAAACATGAGACCGTGGTAACTCAGTGAGCTACATGTATGTAATAGATAGACTATGGTTATGAAAAGGTATGTAGAATTAACCACAGCTTGCTGGTAGGGACCAGACGAGGGCGACAACGTAGTCAATAGTACAATGTACATTCTACTATTGACTACGTTGTGTCAATACTGGGGCACACTCTGTTAATTCTCCCCTTGGGAAATACATTCGACAACCTCCCATTGCTGAGCCGTGATGAAAAATATCTAAAGTATTTAGATAGACCTTTCAAAGATGTCAAGCCATTTGCTTTATAATATGCAGGTGCCTCTACCAATCTACATCAGCTCTTGACAGTCCATCAGATTATATATAGTTTAATACTAGATGTATATACTCTCGACTGGTAAGTACTTTATCCCGTGTGCTTTATTCATTAAAATTGAAAGGTGTGATCGGGTCAAGCTGTTTTTACTACTAGTATATCAGATTGCCGCTAGCTTATAACATAGGAATATGGTGTAAATGGTTCACTCAGCTTCCTTCCATTCCAACATTGACATTCAAACTGACTTGGTTGCACTTCAAGACTGCAGGACATTGCAGCGTAAATAAGAAATGCCCCACCCTGGGTGTCCACCTAACTCCATGGTATTGTTTGTTCTGTAATGGCTGTATTTGCAAGGAGGTAAAGCCTTAGAGGGTGTGCCATATTATCAATGAAATGTCAGACTGCTAGTCTGTATATTTACGAGTATGCTGCTCCCAAAGGCGTAGGAAGCAAATCTTCATTGGGGGGTGGGGGGGGGGGGGGGCACTCCAACCAACTTTAAATATTGGCTTTTATGCATGATTGTATAGAAAAGTACTATTTGAGCCCCTTTTTCAGTTTTGATTGAAAGAAAGAAAGGAAGGAAGAAGGAAGGAAGGAAGGAAGGAAGGAAGGAAGGAAGGAAGGAAGGAAGGAAGGAAGGAAGCAAGGAAGGAAGCAAGGAAGCAAGGGAGGGAGGAGGGAGGGAGGGAGGGAGGGAGGGAGGGAGGGAGGGAGGGAGGGAGGGAGGGAGGGAGGGAAGGAGGGAGGGAGGGAGGGAGGGAGGGAGGGAGGGAGGGAGGAAAGAAGGAAAGAAGGAAAGAAGGAAAGAAGGAAAGAAGGAAAGAAAGAAAGAAAGAAAGAAAGAAAGAAAGAAAGAAACAAACAAAGACAAATATATTTTGGGATCTTATGATAAGACATGATCACGAAAGGATGGATTAGTCAGCTTTCCCAGGGACAGTGTCTGAGGAACACCAGACCGTGTTATAGTCTGCTGGGGAGGGTGGGAGGGAGGGACGGAAGGAGGCAGGTGCCCTTTCATACCCTGACCTTATCCACAGACCTGGTGCCTTCAGCCAGGTGGTCACTGCATGGGAGACCACAGATATGACCAGACGTCCTGATATGGGTAAAGTCCAATCAATATTTCATATTAGGAAATGTGAGATGGGTGGAGGTTATAACATTGTATAGAGGGCCTGGTTGTATAAGAGGAAGACTACCACTTTCATACTGTCAGGTATGACCGGCGAGCCCGGCGAGCCCGGCGCTGCGGGCGCCCGCGTGTTCAAGCCGACGGCGGGAGACGCTACTCCCGCCGCCGGCACACGCAGGCGCGCGCCGGCCCGCATAGGCGGCGCTCCAGTCGGCACTCCCGCCGCCGCCAGGCGACGCTCATCCCGCACATTGTTTCCCACAGACCAGCATAAGGGTCACCCCTTTGATGTACACTAACAGGGGTAGACAAACTATGGAGGGGTATTGTGTGACTGTCTCTCTGACTGTTACAACCCTCCAACCACTGTCAACTGACACTAACACTCAAGATGCCATGCTGGTGGCCTGGCCCCCTTAAATAGGGTCAGGTCCCAGCACTGGGCATCTCCATCCTCACTCTACACTTGGACACCACAGAGCAAGGACCTCTCCACTGACTGAGAACAAGGCTATAGGCTATGCCCTACTAGGCCCAACTATCAGACATGGTGTAGGACCCCCTTGGCTCTAGTCCAGTACTAACCTCAGGGTTATTAGGTATATTTACCAAGACCTATATTATTGTGTGGATAGGTGTAACTGAGTGGAACCTACATTGTACTTACTGTACTGTTGCTGTCAACTTGTAATAAATACCAACTATACTACAAGACCACAAGACTTAGTCAACTTACCTCATATCATATTAAAGGGATCTCCCAACTAAGGGGATTCCTTGTATGACAAAGTGGTGGAGAAGTCCTAACAAGATCCCACAAGCTGGCAGCACAGACTACCAAGACTCACCTCCGCAGCAAAGGACCAGCTACCCCTGGATCTCTACCCAGCAGGAGGAGGAGACCCAGCTCCAAGGAGTCATCCAGGAGCTCCACTCCAACACCCTCAGCTTCACCACACCACACCACTCAAGAGAGTGACTTCCAAGGCAAGCTTCACCTGGACACCCTAGCTGCCCTGGACAGTATCCAGGACACACAGAGTGACTTGTTCTCAAACGGTCAGCATACCCCAGGATCAGGTATGAGTGACGATGAGACAGTACCCCCAGGCCAGGCAGCCAAAGAGGAGGCTGAGGCACTTCTACTCATAGCCCAGAATGTAGAAACTCATGTGGATAAGACACTTAGGCCTGAACTAACAGCCCTACACACCACACATGAGGAAAGCACCAGCCGAGCCTTAAGGAAGGCCAAAGAGGAACAAGAGAAGGAATTAATATTACTCAGACAAGCCAACCAGGCACTGAAGAACTCTATGGAGACCCAAAAAGCTGAAGCCGCTCAAGCACTACTTGATATGCAAGCTCATCTACAAGTGACAATGAAAAACCAGCTAGCTGAGGCCCTAGCCTCACTCAAGTCAGGTGCACCCAATACCCAAGGAGTGAACCTGACTAACACTGACACCTCCTCAGCACTCCTAGATGCCTTGAAAGAGGAAAGAGTTGCAAGAGAGGCATCTTTCAGTGGGTTAAGGGACCAGCTGAAACGGGACAAAGAGGAAAAATACTGTGATATTCTACAGCCAGAAAAATTTTCACAGTCCTCTCTCACACAATCCGCCAGGAGGCACTGCACAGACTATGAACAATACTTTGATTCCAGATATGGGTACCATCCCAGTAACAGAATCAAGTATTTCTCAAACTACCTAGATGGTAAGGCAAAAATTTGGTACAAAGCCTATAGGACAGCCCATCCAACAGCAGACTATGAAGAAATGAAGGCAGCTTTTCTGAAATACTTCAAGAAGGAGGACGACAGATTTGATGCTAAGGCATTGAGGAAGCAAAATCCAAAAGAATCTGTATCAGACTATGCCATGGCCTTACAAAAGATGGCCACAGCTCACAACAAGTCTGAGGAGAGAACAAGGGAAGCCCTGCTACATGGTCTAAGGGACGACATCAGTGCAGTAGTCATCCACAGGGAAGCAACTACATGGGATAAAATACTTGAAGTTGCAGAGGAGTATGAGAACCAACAAACAGTCTCCACTGGTAACATTAAAGACGAGATAAAAGCAGAATTAGGCTCAGAGCTACAGGAAACAATAGAATCCATGCAGGCACAACTGAAGTCTGTGACACATGTAAACTCTATGATTGTGAAGCAAACAAAGTCACAGAAAAATGGAAACCCCTCAAAGAAAGCCAAATCAGACCCAAAGACAGTTCAAATGGATCACTCATCAGAGGATGAAGACCAAAGCCTAAACCTCATGTCAAATGAACATGTGAGGAGGCAAGAACAAAGGGCACTGAAGGATCAAGGTAAACCCAACAACAGCCAACAAAGGAACTCTGGAAATAACAGAGGAGGCTACCGAGGCAAAAACTTTGACCCAAACTTCAGAAATAGCAACAGAGGAGGACAACGAGGCAGAGGTGGATACAGCCAAAATAACAGCCGAGATCACCAAAGCAACAGTCAGGACACCAGCCGTAGAGATAACAGCAGAAGTCGTGACAACAGCAGACACCGTGATAGTAGCAGAAATCGCGACTACAATCGCCGTGATAACAGCAGAGACCGTGATTACCACCGTCGCGACCAGAGCAGAGATCGTGACTACAACAGAGGTCGGGATCAAAACCGTCGTGACTACAGCAATAGTCGTGACAGACAGCATGACTACAACCGCAGTCGTGACAACAGCAGAGGTCGAGACAGCTACAATGGCTACAGATCCAACACACAAGGCTACAACCCCCAACAGCAGCCCCAACAGCCACCTCAAGCTATCCAGCCTGACGTGCTTCAACAGATCAAGCAGCTACTAGGATCTTCAAACTCGGGAAACTAGAGACCCACAGCGCCGCTGGGCCAGTGCGTTGTGAGCCTCTCCAACCCCCCATCAAGATCCAAGATCAACAATCCCTAGGACAACCAAAGACAATTGCTAGTATAGCAGAGACAATCCCCCAGATCAACACTGGGAAATCAAGCCGACCATCAGTGATTCACATCACACCTCAACAAGATGCATCGCAAAAGGAAATGGGTGAGAGTACCAAAATTTCTGTTGAACTTCTTAAAAATGGCTGTTTAAATGCAAGATTCTATGAACACACTGAAATACCTTGTTTAGTTGACACCGGTGCCACTATCACCTGTGTCAGGGATACTTTTCTTAGGGAAATTCAGAAATCTCGAGATGTAGAAATCAAAAAGAGAAAGTTCAATGTACACTTAGCAGACGGATCCATATGCCATGTAAGACAAGCAGCAGTATTGAAATTCAAAATTCATGGTACCAGATTCGAATTCCCATTCTCAATTATTCCAAATCTCACAAAGCCAGTTGTCCTAGGCACAGATTTCTTAAAAGCAACACGATCACAGATCGAATTCAATGTAGACCCAGAGCTACAAGTCAAGCCAGTCCGAGCTGTTAGGGAGGCTACAATCCTTCCTTTCACAGAACTAGCAGTTCTAGGACAAGTCACATCCCTCAAATGTTTAGAAGGATGTGTAGGCACATTAGACAATTTGCAGAGGAACAACAGAGTTCCATACCTAGTTCAAAAGGGAGTAGTAACACCCTCAGAAATGAACAGGCACCCAATCATACTGCTCAATACAAGCCACCGACCATACAAGGTGAGGAAGGGTGATATAATAGCCCTATTCACAGAGGTAGATCCCTCTGAGTTACATCAACCAGATACTGACATCCCTACTGAGGAACCCACACTACAAGTGCTAGACACTGAAGAGAATTGTAGTGACACAGAGTCAGACTGTGCCTCAGTATATGCAGATCCAGATACAAACCGTGGAGATGACACTGATGATGAATTGGCCACAATTCACAGTGAGGCTCATGACATTATGCCAGACATAATGGAAAATGTGCCACCCAAATGTGTACTAACAGATATTGGACAAGAGAGACTCCAAAAGTTACTCCACAAGTATCAAGATGTATTTGTAGGAAAAGACAATGACATAGGTACAACCCACCTATATACACATTCAATTCACATCAAACCAGATGCAGTACCATGTCACTACCTACCATACAGGCAGACGCCTGAGAAGCAAGCTAAGATGGGAGAAGTCTGTGAAGACCTAGTCAGACAGGGCATCCTCAGAGAATGTGCAGAGGGACCCTGGGCATCCAGATCATTTTTAGTACAGAAAGCATCTGGAGGCCAACGTCTAGTCACAGACCTACGCCACGT
This sequence comes from Harmothoe impar, assembly GCA_947462335.1. Lineage (NCBI taxonomy): Eukaryota > Metazoa > Annelida > Polychaeta > Phyllodocida > Polynoidae > Harmothoe > Harmothoe impar. The sequence continues at coordinate 83,384,775 of OX381704.1, read as the reverse complement.
CAATGCAAATATGATAAACCAAGCTTTATCAACGCCACGTGCAGACGACACACTAGACATGATAGGGTCACTCAAACCTACTGTTTTCAGTAAACTAGATGCGCAACAAGGGTTTTTCCAAATTCCCATAAGAAGGGAGGATCAACACAAAACTGCTTTCATAGCAAATGACAAAAAGTATGTCTATCAAAAGATGCCGATGGGTTTGGCTACCGCGCCGGCAGGATTTTGCCATCTAGTAACTCTAATTCTCAACAAACTGAAATACAAATGTGCCCTACCATACCTAGACGACATTCTAGTCCTATCACCAGATGTAGAACGACATTTTTCAGACCTTGAAGATGTCTTCAAAAGCCTGAGAATTGGGAAACTCAAGCTAAAGAAATCAAAATGTGAATACTTCACAGATAGGATAGATTTTCTAGGAATGCGTGTCACACCAGATGGTTTACAACCATCACCAGAAAAGGTGGAAAGTGTCAAAACCTTTCCCACCCCAAAATCCGTGAAACAAGTCAGATCATTCACAGGACTATGCCAATACTTCAAAAAGTTCATCAAAGACTATGCCAATATTGCTAGGCCACTGTACGACCTACAAACAAACCTAAAGGTTTTCAAATGGAATGAGGATGCAGACAATGCTTTCAAAACATTGAAACATGCACTCTGTACCCATGCACTATTGAGATACCCAGACTATGACAAAGAATTCAGTCTAGCAACAGATGCTTCAAATGTGAGCCTAGGAGCTGTTCTATCACAACGCAGTAGTGAAGGAGTACTGAGACCAGTAGCCTTCGCAGGTAGAACACTATCAAAGCATGAAAGAAACTACAACACAACAGAAAGAGAGCTACTAGGTGTAGTATATGGGATACTACATTTTAGGCACTACTTAGAAAGTAGACACTTTCAGTTGTACACAGATCATGCAGCTCTAATACCACTCCTCACAAACACAGGTTTGACCCACAGGTGGGCCAGATGGGCACTGGATATCCAACAATTTGCATTCACAATACAACACGTAAAAGGAGATGACAACATTCCTCCAGATGTGATGTCAAGAAGAGAATATCCAGATGCACCACCAATGACCAACCCCCCACCACCTCCAAGAAGGAAAAGGGCAGCCACCAGAACCAAATTCTCTAAAATCCAAACCAAGATACCATTCAACAGAGATGACCCACCAAAAGCAATTGACAGACCAAAACCAGTGATCAGAGGTATCTTAAAAGAGACCACCCATTATGTGTTCTGTCATTGTGAAAGGGAATACTGTGAAGAGTATCCAGAAAACTGTTTTACTCCGGTTGAGACCAACAGGATTGCACAGATGGTGAAAACCACACCTCGTGAACCACCACACAGTGCATCAGAAAATCAGTTGGAAGAAAAACTGCATAAAATTGCTTCAATCACCAAGGTAGTCAGATTTGCAGAAGAACAGCTGGATATGGAGGAAGAACAGGACAGAGACATTTGTGTTGTCACCACACGTTCAAAAGCAAAACGGTCGGTTGCAGAGGATACAAGGTCTAATGACCACCCTCAGCAATTAGGCCTAAAAGCCAAAAAGAACAAAGTGTCAACCAAATCCTCTTTCCCTACTAAATCCCCCATTTCAACACCCAGCACACCCACAGCCAATTTGCAGAAGCACTCAGACAGAGCAGGTACTGCACAGAAGGCTCACAAAAGCAAATCTGACCCCCATCCCAAAAGAACAAAGGCCGCCTCCACCAGCACAAACAGAGGAGCAGCCAGTTCAAAGGAGCAGACAGTCAACACAGACATAGCAGTTGAACAACCAAAGAAACAGACAAAGACCAGACCTGCACCAAAATCTCCTGAAGCAATCCAGGCAGAGAAAGATAAAGAAAGGCTGGCACAGCATATAATGGAATTAGACCAGATGTTAGACCAAATCCCAGACAGTTCAATCAACTCCACACTGTTGAAAGAAGAACAAAGGAAGGACACTGGACTAATACCCATTATAGACTACCTAGAGAAAGGTGACCTACCTGTAAAAAGCACTGAAGCAACAAGGATTAGGAATAATGCTCAGCATTACCTACTCCTAGACAACATTCTAGTACACATATCCCCTACATCATGGAGAAAAACAGACACAGTACCACTACAAGTTGTAGTCCCAAAAACTTGGGTTGAAAACATACTGCAACACTTCCATGACTCACCAATGGCAGGCCATGTAGGTACTTCAAAAATGATGTCTTCTCTCATACCCAGGGTATATTGGAAATCTATGATGGCTGATGCCAATCAGTATGTGTCAACATGTGACACTTGCCTAAAAGCAAAAAGGGCAGTGCACACCCACAAAACACCAATGACTGTAAGGGACTATATGCCAACCCCCATGAAGCACCTGAACTTAGATGCTGTGGGACCACTCCCAGAAACAGCCAGGAAAAACAAACACATACAAGTTTGCATAGATTATTCAACTAGATATGTCATAGCATATGCCACAAAGGATCTCACAGCAGAAACCACACAACATGAGTTCTACAAGAACGTCATATGTCAGCAAGGTGTACCAACTTCAGTTCAAACTGACAATGGCACCTGCTACACAGGCAGCAATTTTAAGAAACTGATGAACACCCAGAAGATAAGACACGACCTGTCAAGTCCATACAGACCACAATCAAATGGATTGGTGGAAAGATTCAATGCCAGTATAGGAACAGCATTAAGGACTTTCTGTTCTCAGAATCAGAAAACATGGGACCTGTATATAGAATCAATTACATTTGCATTGAACAACACAGAGTCCCAGACAACAGGTTACACACCATTCTTCCTACTTCATGGCAGAAACCCTCAAACCATTGTAGAAACTGCCCTAAACATAGAGGAAGAAATCAAAACAGTAGCAGAGCATGTATCTGGAATGATACTGTCTCAAGATGAGTCTAGAAGAAAGGCAATAGACAGAGTCAAAAAGCTACAACAAGGAAGGAAGTCAAGATATGACAAAAAGCTTACACCACAAGCTATACTTTCACTAGATATTGTATATATCAACATTCCCAGAATTCTGTTGACCACAGATTCAAAGAAGCTTCAACCCCTATTCATGGGACCATATGTTGTTGCAGAAAGACCAACCCCAACCAGCGCAAGGTTGAAGAACCTATCAAATAACCTACTAGTCCCCAGACCAGTACATATTGATAGGCTCAAAAAGGTCACAACACTGAGGAAAAATGAGTTTGCACACAGACTCATTCCCCACACCTCAAAGTTTATCCACAGGATAACAAGGGATAAATCCCAAATCACACTCACCAAAGAGTCAGTTGGTCTAAACCAAATAGTACCCAGACCAGCCCACCACAAGGTGAAAAGAAACTCCAGGCAAGGGAGAATATCTAAGTAAATTACTTTTATATATTGACATGATCATATGGAATATCTATACCCACAGACTATGAATAATAGTCAAATAAGTATATACACTCTATATGAAGGAAATTAAATTTCCAACAACTGTCCAAATCAAGAATGATAAGTAGGAATTTTCATATCAGCATAGGATATGAACCCACACAAAGGACAGAAAAGACAATATACACTATATAGGTTACAAAACAATGTGCACACAAAGTAGAATCAAAGGACAGATTACTACAGGGTTGAAGTCTGAAACCCAAAAGGCTACACACAAAAAGCCAAAAGAGACTACCTAAAGGGATTAGCAACCCAAGCTTGAAGAAACCACAATTATCATACTTTTGCATCAAAGGCTAGCATCCTTGAAAGAATGCAACAATGGAAATGTTTGAACCTAAATCCTGTAAAGTACATGAAACAGAGCGTGCTATGCCAAGAGACTACTGTCTAGACACACCCTTACCCTTCAAAGGACCCACACACCTGCCAGGGCATTCAAACCCCCACAGATGCAGGTAGTCCACACTAATTACTCCAGACATAATTACCCCAGTCAGACAAGCTAACACTGATGGCAGTTAACAGCCACCAGGGAAACAAAGCCAGGCCCTCAATGGATGAGGGTAGGGTGGGCTACATAAGAGGCCCTGACTCCATAGCCAACTCACCAGTTCTACTCCTGCAGCAGTCAGGTACACACCAGCTGGTCCTAGCCATACCAGTTCTCCTATAGCAGGAGGGACTCTGTCAGAAAGCAGACCACACCCACTCTACAATATCATACCCAGTTACTACAATCTTGGGAAAGGACTCTAGCACAGATTGGACATTAAGCCAACACTAGCTTGATCATGGAAAAAGGTACAGTTCAAATACTACATTGATTATTATATTACTATTGGGACCAACCAGGATTTCTGCTCTCAAAACTATGTACACAGAGGCAGCGCCAAGTGGATACTTCACATAAGCAAAAAGGATAGCTCACAAAATCAGCAAACCAATTTAAACCTAAGTATATTGCAAAAAAAAACACTAGTAGAAGTCTTACTAAGACATAGAATATATTTTATATTTCAGGCATGCTAAAGCCAATCCTACTACTAGTGATGATGGCCACTTCTCAAGCCATCACATATGTGCCCACCGTTAGACAGAACGTTGGAGCCATATATGAGCCATTACCTGAACCATTGGTCAATGGGCACGATACCACAACCATGATATTGGCAATACCATACCATATACCTGCTCCACCAGAGACCGAAACCAAAATACTGGACCAGGTTATGGCACTAACATTTCCTACCTTGCATGACGACAGTTCTACCAGTCAGATATTACAGCAGGCAAGGGAACTAGATCTGTTAATAGACATAACAGACAAGGAAATTAACTCTACCTTAGCATCCATCCATTTGTTCCTATCAAATCCAATTAACAGTCAAGGAAGGTACAGAAGAGCACCACTTGGGTTCCTAGCCCCACTCTTCAGAGGAGCAATAGGTCTTGCCACACTAGATGACGTCAAAGAGGTCATGGACCAGATAAAGAACATAGACGGCATTCTAGAAGCTTTTTCCAAGCAAGACAAAGAAGCAGCTATATTAATTGATAAGGTCACCCAACGCCAAGACAAATTTGTCAAGGCGTATGTTAAGGATAAAAGTATGCTAGACCAAACCATGAACACTCTAGGCCAAAATATGAATTTATGGGCTCAAAATATGACCACATCTCTGAACACTTATGCAAATCACGAGCACACACAAAGAAGGAAGATCCAAATTTTAACTGATGCACTCACCATTATTGTAGCAAGAATGAACTATCTGCAAGCATTGCAGCGCACCACATCAGCACTCAGGATGCTATCAGCAGGCATTATGACTGCTGACATAGTACCACCAGCTGAACTAACGGAGCATCTGAATGATCTGGACATGACACTCAGAATACACTCACCAGGATCAAAGGTCGCCATAACTGACCTTGACTACTATTATTCCCAAAGAATGATATCCTACACCTATTCGGAACGGCACATATACATCCACCTGGATATCATTGTAGCATCCACTGTCTCCACCTTCAGAGTATTTCAACTGGTAACTACACCAGTACCAATCAACACCAAGGAGACACCTACAAAGGGAGTAACCCAATTAATTACTGATGTCAAATTTTTGGCTATCTCTGAAGATGGTTCACTATTTATTGAACTAACAAATGCAGATATGCTAACCTGTCCAGGAACTAAGATCAAAATTTGTACCAAAACTAGCCCGAGAATCCATAGACATGTACCTACATGCACAGTAGCAATTTATTTGAACCAAGCTCAGCAAGTCAAGGAAATGTGCCAATTTACTATCTCACCCTTGAAGAGACCTATCTCACACGCTGTAGCCATTTCACAAGATGAATATCTAGTGACCACAAATTCTCCCACCTACACAGTTACGTGTCATGGGAAACCAGCTACTACTCACAAAGCACCATCACACTCAATCATAGGTGTACCATGCCTATGTACAGTGAATATAGATCACTATTCACTACCAAATTCTAGGTTGCCATGCAACACTACAATTTCATTTCACTATGCTTTGGAGACTATAAACCTACCTTTTCTCGCGGCTCTAAATGAAATCAAAGAAATTGGACCAGACTCCAAGGCAAATCTGCCACCTTTTCCAAAGGTCAACCTATCCAGGACACTGGATATGTTAAGAAAATCAAGTAATATTGATGAATCAACATTACTAGACCTAAACCCATTCGCAAAAACCCTGCTAGATGATGCCTCCAGCCTGGCTAAGCCACTGGAAAATAGACTAATAGAGTCCTATCTATACAAATTTGCACGGCATCCAGCAGCATCTATCATACCAATGATACTTTCGGTTATAGCTACAATTTTGGCCACCTACACCCTATTCAAAATGCACAGAGGATCCACACTACTAGCTTATATGCCAACTGCAAAAGCATATAGATTTGTCACAGAGAAGCCTATGGAGAAAGTCTTCGAAACCCTATACAAGAAGGACACCACCACGGCACAAATAGAACAGGGCCCCACCCCTATTCTAACTATCCATGAGACCCATACCCTTATCATAGCCATACTATTCACACTCACCATTTACTCAGCCTACAGGCTGACCAAATATCTAAAGAGTATGGCAACCAAGCACTGTGGAAAGGGAAAAGTCACTAAGAGGACAAATCCCACAGTAGTACTAAAAGTCTACAAAGGAGACACCAACTTCTCCTTCCCCTTGCGTCCAGTGCCACATGAGTTTGACACAATTATAAAAGCTTCAGCCCCAACATACAGAGATATGATTATCAAAATGTACCCTCTCCCAAGACTAGTATTTGAATGGAATGGACCAGTAGTAATTACTACAAAGATAGGAGAGACCGCATATTTACTGCCAGAAACTATCAATCTACCATGGCGTGCCAGGTTCAGCATAATACCAGCGCTCAGGGAACCCAATCTAGATTTTGCCATGTTACTACAAAATGACATTTCACCCCAGCCCGTTACCATGGATACCCATGAGTCAAAGCTGGAAAACATCATAATTGACGACCAAAGAGAGAGCACCAATACATTCAAAAATGTACTCACCATACTCACCCAACCACCTACAGCTGTAACTAGTGAGAAAGTACATGGGGAAGAATAACACAATTATACAGGAGCGAGATTGACCAAAACTTTTGTGAAAAGTTGGTTGGCCCTGAAAAGGACCGTTTATATTGACATTTATAGATGCCACCCACTAGTTGTTATAGTCCCCCCATCCCAAGGCCTCCCAGGACTCGGCCAACTCGGCAGCGGCAGGAGATCCAATCCACGTATCTTCACTGAAGAGCCACTCGTTCTCCTCCCTCCACTGGACAAAACGTGCCTCCAAGGTAGACAAAGCATGCTCAGCGCTGTCTGCAGCATCACCTGTCACCGTGTAAGCACATAGGCCGACAGCCAATAGGAAGTCCCAGATGACCCCATCATTTCTGGTGAAAAGCAGTCGCGGGTCATATCCATCCAGATCACGTAGGGCCTGAGCCAACAGCTCCAGAGATGCCGCCCTGCGCATGGAAATCCCGCCAGCACCAAGGAAGTACCAGCCGTGATGACGGCACACCAAAACATCACCAAAACTGGCAATGTCGTGCCGGACTTTATGCAACCACCGCGTCCTTACTGAGTCATACCGACTCAAAATACTCCTAAAAGGAGTACCAGGAGTCAGCCCCTCCAAGGTGTTTTGATCACCTAACCACAGGTCTAAGGCCTGCATGTCACCCTGCAGCCAGGCCTCAGGGAGATATGCAAGTACCTCAGGTACAGCCTCCAACTCGTCCTCCAAAATTGCCATATGCGCCATACTGTGTTATCTCAAGGGTACTCAAGGAATAAGTGATCCTACTGTGGTCTACACAGCCTTTATAACCCCTCCCCACCCCCAAATGACACTGTTCACCCTCTGAAGTGATCCCCTCACTTCAGGTGACAAGTCCATGAGAAGGCACATGATCTGCTCACCAAAAGGTGTCAACCACCGGTGTCACCGCGGCACACGACGCATCTTGCGCCGCATGACACAATAGCCTCAAGGTGCCACTCAAAAATCTGCTCAAGGTGCAAAATTTTCAAACTCTCACAATCCCAAGGTCAAAGCAAGGTCTCAGTGTGTGTCAGTAGTATCAGGAAATCAATTTTAAGGTATCCCAAAATGAAACAGCCAATTTTTGAAAAATTGAAGTTTTACAAAAACAATTGCGTACTCTTAACCATGTCAAACTTGCTCAAACATGCATTTATATGTATGAAGTTGTATTATTACAATCTAAATTGCTAATCAAACATGTTTGTATATAACACTGTATTTGCACTGTATTTTACACTGTATACCTTTGTATTATGTAAGACTATTTACAGAAAAACATGAAGCAAAAAGGGAGATAGTCCGCTGACTAACCCTAGGATACTACACAAAAGACTTAAATCTCACAGCAGCGGCCCACTGCAAAGACATTTCTGATCAAAGTGTAGATCCACAAGTTGCAAATTGCCAACACCAAGAATCTTGTAAGATTCAACTATCATTGCAGAAACAAGATACCAAGTCATTTTTATGACATTATGAACACTTACCCTCCACCGGATAAGGACAAAATATCTGCATAGAAAGGACTGTATTTGTACATACAAACTTACAAACTTAAGTAATGCAAAATGTCAGATGACACAATTATGAACACTTATCCGCCACCGGACAAGCACATAACTATGCATAAAATGTACATTACTGATTGCTATATCACGCAAATCCATAGATAAGCGCTATCTAGAAATAAGAAAACAAACTTCAAGCCGGTTGGCCTACTTTTATATAAAAGTGGCCTTGGTTTTTTTGGTATCAAACAAAAAAGTTTGTAAAAGATTATCATAAGATTTTGCATAATTTGCATTATACTCTGTATATTTGTATTCACATGTGAACATTGATATATCAAAATCCACTCAGTTCCACAAAGCACCTATTTCACCAAAGACAGCCTATTACTTGATAACACATTTTTCATCATGTTTTAGAATTAAGACAAAGATGTACCATGCTGTGTATATAATTCAAACAATGATTTGAAAAGTGTCAGATAAAGACACAATGTATTACTACACTGTATAATATGTGATTAAGAAAGTACCAAATTGGTACAAAGAAGGTTTACATACCTTATAGTTAAGTTACACTGTATATAATGTAGATGACTAGCCAAGCACAAAACCAAAATTCTCCCCAGACCTTTGGTATTTACATACTCTCACATCATCTATATTACAAAAAAAAGTGTACTTCACTACAAAAAAAAAATCAAAAACAAAAGGTAAATTCTATTTGCCACCAAAAATTGTGGATAAAATTCCAAAATTCACCCCAAATTTTTAGATGGAATGACAACTGACGGAGAGTTGTCCTTTTTCCCGAGGGGGAGGCACCTGTCAGGTATGACCGGCGAGCCCGGCGAGCCCGGCGCTGCGGGCGCCCGCGTGTTCAAGCCGACGGCGGGAGACGCTACTCCCGCCGCCGGCACACGCAGGCGCGCGCCGGCCCGCATAGGCGGCGCTCCAGTCGGCACTCCCGCCGCCGCCAGGCGACGCTCATCCCGCACATTGTTTCCCACAGACCAGCATAAGGGTCACCCCTTTGATGTACACTAACAGGGGTAGACAAACTATGGAGGGGTATTGTGTGACTGTCTCTCTGACTGTTACAACCCTCCAACCACTGTCAACTGACACTAACACTCAAGATGCCATGCTGGTGGCCTGGCCCCCTTAAATAGGGTCAGGTCCCAGCACTGGGCATCTCCATCCTCACTCTACACTTGGACACCACAGAGCAAGGACCTCTCCACTGACTGAGAACAAGGCTATAGGCTATGCCCTACTAGGCCCAACTATCAGACATGGTGTAGGACCCCCTTGGCTCTAGTCCAGTACTAACCTCAGGGTTATTAGGTATATTTACCAAGACCTATATTATTGTGTGGATAGGTGTAACTGAGTGGAACCTACATTGTACTTACTGTACTGTTGCTGTCAACTTGTAATAAATACCAACTATACTACAAGACCACAAGACTTAGTCAACTTACCTCATACCACATTACAAGGAGTCTCCCAACTAAGGGGATTCCTTGTATGACAATACTATATGGTGTCTCTGGCGTATCATTGGGTTTTTACTGCCCTTATTGGTCTTTACAGGGGTTCATCAAGTGGGTAGTACAAGAACTATTAACATGCAGTGGCAAACGTATTGGCTTTAGATTCATCATCAGACATATTTAAGTTATCTCTTCTCATATGGTATAGGTTTGATTTATGTGCTGCATCGTTAGTGCGCTGCATGCATTTGAGTCTGGCAGACTTGCATGATCACAAATGTAAATTGTCTTCCTTTGTTATATTGACCCTTATCAAAGTGGGTGACGAAAAAAGATGAAGAAAAGAAGAAGAAGGGGAGAAAGAAATCGTTTATCCAAAGGGATCTTTCTATAAAGATCGCAAAGACTGGCAAAGACTACACCAATAAGGAGCTGCTCTCAATAGTGCTGTGTCAGCAGTCTACTCCCCAGGGTGTCAATATGGGAGAGGGTGTGGTTAAGGGATAGGGGGGTTGGTACTTGTCATGTCTTCACATGGCGGTGGTACCTTGCATGCTGCACTAACATGGGTATTGATTACTGTCGGTAGCGTGAACCAATCACCACCACTGCAACCTTGCACTGTTGCACTCCATGTCTGTTGATGGTTTAAGCCCCTTTAATTATTATAACATATCCCGATATCAACTGCATAGCACATATATACAGGTTATGTATTTCATCTCATGAGTGCTTAGACTTTGGGTATAATATGTGAAAATTAAAGCGGCATTAGGGCTAGGCCTATATGTACTGTTCCAGTCAAATAACGTATGGCATGTTAGCCGTGAGCGTGAAGCGTCAATCTGATTGCTGAGAATACTTAGTATGAGCTATCGACTATTTTGTGTCATACAATATTGAAGGACACGTTGTCTACTCCTCCCTTTGGGAAATACATTGGAGAAGCTATTACTGAGTGCTGCTGAATCACGATGAAAAATTTCTGACGTATTGGGATAGGCATTTTAGAAATGTCAAGCCCTCGCTTTATATGCAGGCAGCTGCAGGCACCTTTTCCTATGTAAATCAATTATCCAATAGAGAGAAAAAGTGTGACGGACCAGACCCTGACACCTGAGGGATTAACGCTCATGTCCTGGCTGTCAGGTGTGAATGCCGTTGACAAGCTGTATACTACATATTCTCGGCTGGGGATTACTTGATTCTTTAGAATTGAAAGGTGTTTAGATGGATCCAATTAAGTGATTCTAATAGTGATCCTTTCTAGTCAAACTACCCTTACTGTATCATACTGTCAATGACATATTGTGGATGGGAGCATGGTTTAAATGTGTTTACCTAACCCCCATCCCATCAAATGGAGGAAACGTCTGAAAGTGACATTTTAACTAACTTGAATACGTTGCACGACTGGCGCACATTACGGCTTACATTAGTAATGCCTCAACCAACTCAATGACATTGTTGGTTCTGTAATGCTGCTACTGCCAGGAGGCAGAGTGTCATACCATAGAGTAACATCGATTGAACGTGTGATTCACATCACAATTGACTCCGAGTCAGGGTGCTTGATTGAATGATTGACATGTATTTGGATGAAGAAAGGAACGAATCCTTTATCTTAAGCTCAAATCCCACGATGCAATTGTTGTCACAAAGTTTCTGCAATATAAGAATCTGTGGCGATATGCCTGACTTGATTCAAATAGCAACAGATGTAACTCCAACTGGGAGGTATAACAGCTAAGAATCCGTTGGCCTACTCTAACATCTAGATATTTAGATAGTATCCCTTACTCAAGTGAAACGTTTCTGCAATTTAGCATTTTCTCTTTCCCTTGTATGTGCCCTCCAATGTTTATTTTACAACAGGTATGACCAAAGTGCAGAGATCCACAGTGTGATACATTGTACAGTGGGATTTGGAGTGAGCACCCTTGCAATAGAACTCTTGAAATTTAGGGTAAACGCAAGGCCCCCAAATAAGAGTCTCAAATTGCAGAGGTTTGGATCGTGGGATTCGAGCTATATTAATATTAGGGCAACAAACAATTCAATACTTGCTGTGACCTTATTTAGTTTCAATATTCGAGCACTAAATTCCTACTTTGTTTGGTTATGGGGAGACACTGAGCATGTCTTTTGGTTGACTTACCTACTTCCTCCATACTTGACCTAAACAAAGTAAGTGGTGTAGACACACAGTATAAAATGCATGGGTTATTTTTGGTTTCCAGTAGTTTATATATACTGTAGGTTACACCAATTATACTGTAGCTGTAGGTCAATCCAAAGCCCTAGGGTTCGAACCCAAGTCAGGCTGCCAGTGCCCCCCTGTGCCCTTCTAACTCATTTCAAATGTAAATCTACCTATATTTACATAGCAATACCAATCTTTCAATAGGTTTATTAGTGTAATTCAGGTGCATTTCAATGTTAATACATAGCTATTGTGCCAAGTGGAGACTCGAAACCAGGACCTCATGTGTGTGGGTTTTACAATAGGTGGGTGTAGATAAACAGTATGCAATACCAGTAATTAATATGTCCTTTTGTACTGTAAATCAACAGTATATCTCACTCTGGAGCTACACTTACTTCTAACAGCGTACTTGAGGCAGGAGAGCTCTGAGAAGTTGGATCATAGATATCACCAAAAACGTCTCCATACAAAGGTGTCTACAACATGAATGTAGGTCACGCAGGTACTCTGTATACATTGTTAACCACTGCTATATTCCATTGGGTACTCTTTATACATAGGGGATTTACCCAGAGAACAAAAGTGTCAACGATAATGGTGTCTAGATGGAACATGTAATTACCTAGAGAATATACCCCAGTGTCCTATTCCATAGCCTGCGGGTTAGCGGCTAAAGAGCGAGCAGCTCTCACGGTGAGGGAGTAGCTCTAGAGAATAGTTCTACTAACTGCAAGACACATGCAATTGGATCATCTGTGCCCAAGGCAAGGCCGCCTACTGCACTGTAGCATGCGGGTCCGCAATGGGAGGCAAGGGACTGGGCCCTGTAATAGCATATCATTAATGGAACATAGCGGACAGAGCCCAGATAATGAGCGATTCCAGTTGATTCTGCATATCTAGCGTTTTCGTTTTTATCACAGTTTTAACTGCGTTGACATCTTCCATGTACGACCCTCTTCATCATGACATGTATTGCGCCTCTGCTATCGAGCCCATAATATCAACCATAACTCACCGTAACTAACTCACGTGGGGCTGCGCTACTGCTTCATCGGTCACCCGTGTCTCATGTCATCATCACGAGTATACTATATGCCTATATGTGCCCTATGTATACATCTATGAAACGTTCGCAGACGGAGTCAATAGGGGGTATTAAGGTTAAATAACGAAACTGCATCTCAGACTCTGTTATACAGTCGTATATATTATGTGGTAAACTTTTTTTAAGTGACAAGGATGTGTGCGGGGAAGGGCGGGGTCCTGAGAAAGGTCCACAAATAGAGTGACGTTCAGTACTGTCTTGGTCCAGGACACTGGTAAACCATCACATATACATATGGTATGGATACAGCAGGTTGAACCATGCCAGTCACCCGGGCAGTCACCATGGGTCATGTTAGGATGTCCTGTCCCGTACCTACTCCCATGGACCTTTACCACAGCCTGAGCAGCTCACAGAGCAGCTCACAGAGCAGCTCCCGAGTATGACCCATTGTGTGCATCACTCCTGACACGTGTCTACCAGCTGACAACCAGGACCGGGCGTGATTGAGGCGTCGCCTGGAGGTGGTAGAGGTGCAGGGGTGGAAACCCGTCAATACTATTGATTGGCGGCCAGTAAATCAGACTTAGGGAGACTTTGGACGCTATTATTACAGTATACGTCTGTCTGGCTGTGTGCGCTGAGGGTAGGGCCCGGGGTAGGGAGCTGGTACAGGGATTGAGGCGTCGGTGCGGGATGACACCATCCAATGTGCTACATGTATGACGATTGTGCGGGGAATTATATATCATGACACACATCTCCTTAATGATATATATTCTTGGTCCCATATTCGAGTGAATGTGTCCATTTATTAAAGCTATACAATGATATCACTAGACCTCATGGCACAATAAGCAGTGTTAAGAGTGCACACATGTAATTCTTTCCAATCACCAAGACCAACAATCTTAATGATTACCCTTTTCGTGACGTTAATTTTCTCAACATGACATGTATATTGCCACCTCTCGGGGACATTGCAAAATAAAAACAAGTGGGCAACAAATACCGTCCATGACACAATATTATTGGGAAACTTGACTGTGCTTTCCTTTAGAGTTTCTATCCTGTGCTATCCTTATTGCATGTATATGGGCAGCAAGACTTCGGCCTTAACTATAATAAAGCGACTATGGTTACTTTGTCGGTGAGATATGAAGAGAAATCCTCTCTGGTGAGATGGATGCATTATTTTAAGCACATGGTCCTGAATAATAGAGGCACTATCAGTGAGACTTGGTCAGCCATGGTCGGTAATTCCCACCGGTCAGCGTAGCATACAGATGACCATAAGTACCCGTTATGGCGCTCTCCTGCCTCAATGACCTACTCTCCTTCTTGACGTACTGACAGCCAGGAACTATAATATATAGTGCGTTGGTGAACTATACCAGCTATATGTGGCACGATCTGCGAAAAGGGACCTTAGTGCAAGGTCCACAAATGTCCCTTTTCCCGGACACGTCACATATATAATTCGTTGGTGAGCTAACAATTGAGAACAAAATAGCATTGCTTGACAATCAAATATTAAAAACCCCGAATAATTGAAGCCAGACGAAGGAAGCCGTTCGTTTAAGAACCATAGGGAGGAGCAATACACATCAATCCATTTAAGGCTTTATTATGAAAGAAATGGTCCGGTAATCACCTTTATAAGAAATGGTGGGCGATGCAACATGAATCCTAATCGGCTGGTCCATGAATATTTAAAACATACATTGCCAAGGAGCAGCTTCCCATAGCCTCTGCGTAGGGGTTAGCATTGGTTGGTAGTCAAGTTGGAATAAAATGACATTTACAAATACATAGCGGGAGACTAAAATAATAGGTTATGGGCAGCCATGACTGTCTCTCATGGCACACAATTCTGAGTTTAATATATGCACAAAAATATGCCGGAATATTGGAGAAAAGCATGTATACAGGATGGGCGCATGGTCTCCTTACATACTAGCCTACCCCACACATAGTAAAAATAAATTCATATTATATTACAGCAATAATCATCCATAATTATACAACATACGTAGGTTTACCGCAATTGGTCGGGAAGGTTATTTTGTATCTCAATGAGGACATGATAAAAAGACTAATATACTGTACATATAGTGTTGAGACCTTGGAACACCTAATGTATTACAGGAAGGAGACCAAACGCTCGTCACAATGGATTTGATTTATGGGATGTTGAATTTCGAATTTAAAGAGCAAGGTCGATTTTGTAAAGGTTTCCGATATTGGATCCAGGAACACAAATGGAACCATTCAGTCACTTCTCGTCTTTCAGCCAAGGACTCTAATTGAATCAAGGCTAATGTCCTCGTGGATAAACACAACTTGGAAGCTAATTCAGAAACATTGCTGGCTGGCGGAAGTAGCCAGACAGACACTAGATTATTTCATCTCATCAGCAAAGCCCCTCAACCCTGTAAGGGCCGCAGGGTTCTTTAATCTGCTATGTATTTTGTCGTCATAACGCATAAAAAGCAGCCATAGCGCGTAACTCGCCAGTGGTATACTAGAGCATTATGCCTATCCGACCCGGTACATAGACAACTCCCAATGCCCATTAATATTGTCTCTGACGTATTTCACGAGTAAGGGTTGGGGCCATATCCAATGAAGCCACATACCCAAATCGTGAAATAATATACCGAAATACGTCAGAGGTGATATCAATGTAGTTGACATTTCTGTTTATTATTTAATTTGAAACCATTTAATGAAGGAGAGACAACCTCTTCTTAGCTCATTGAATACTGGCCACATTGTATTCAATGGGGACATTGAATAGGATCAGCATGATAAGTACTCAAGTGCTATTCCACCCTTAGAGGGTTATAGACGGCAGTAAACTGCCACTCGTATCTCCTTCCCCCTCCCCTGGTGCTCATGTTAAGTGCACTCTGTTTGTGAGGAGCATGTCGTTCTATTTGCATTGCTGCACGGCGGCGGTCTGGAATACGGATTGCCTCGCAATGGTGCCTGCGTCCCAGGGATGGATGCCTCGTACGGACAGTACGTGCCTGCCTCCCTTTATACCAGCAATGGATGCACTACAGCGTCTGCAGCAATCTCCATTCACACACTAAGTAGGTTATCTCTTCACATCCCTCATCGGTTCCAAGCGGAATGATCCGCTTGGAGGTCGAGTGGATCATGGTCTGTGGGTGCCCAGACTGTGGTTGCAGCATGGTATTTATGATTTGGCTTAACCTATTAAGGGCGGCATAGTGTTTAAACGATATACGGGAAATCATGCATCATGTCTATCCTGTGGAGGGCCGGAGGGAATACATTGCTGAAGACTCCGCATGATGCACCAATGCAGTGTAGGCGAATAATTCGCTGGCGCTGTATTCCGGGGCTGTATGCAAGCATTGGGGGTACCTCAACAACAAATCAACCATGGGATACCATCCCGTACCTAAAGGGTTAATCAATGGCTGATCTGCCAAGGATCCAGGTAATGAGCACGACAGTCATGATCCTGTAACTAATTCCGGCCCTAATTAAATTAGGTGTCCCATCAGGACTGAAGGGCCGCTGCAAAGTGCATCAATTGGGAGATAATTGAAAGGGGGCATTCTGGGGAAACTGCCTGAGCAGAATAGATGTTGGAGGTAAATGACATGTCTGCAAGGGGAATGGTGGGGTGCATGCTTCAGCAGGTTTAGCAGTCTCTGTCCATGTGCACATATTCTAGAAATTATTTGGGGAGGCGACACGTCAAGTAGCAATATGAGAAGATGACCTGGCGTCTTAGAAGGAAAAGATTACCAAATACATACATGTAGATGTAATTTTATGTATCTGTATAGATAAGGAGATGTCAAATTGCCAAGGACATTCGTGCAATAATGATCCCCAGTCGAATAGAAATAAAGTGTATAGATCTATCTGATTTGTTTTATGTCGCTGGCAGTCACATAGACGCTTTAGGACGTTTGTAGACTTAACGGTTACTTGGTGCACATTATATATCATATTGATAGGCAACAATTGTTCATCCCGCATCCTTCCATGACTGTTATGGACAAGGGTGCCAAGTTATTAAGTGCTTAGGGAGTGCTCATTTTTTAACAACAGGGGGGGGGGGGGTGGTGGATTTGGGGGGGGGGGGGGTAAAAAATTTGGACCCCTTGACCGGGGGGGGGGGTAACAAATTTAGACCCCTCTTGGGGGGGGGTGAAAAAAATTCAACCTGTTTTGAGGGAAAAAGCCTGCGCGTTACTATGCTACAAAGGGGCGCGAACGCGCCCGATTTTCGGCCTGCCAGGGGGGGGGGGGGGGGGGTAAAAAATTTCGACCCCTCTAGCGGGGGGGGGGTGAAAAAATTTCATGCGCTATGCGCGAAATCTCACCACCCCCCCCTGTTGTTAAAAAATGAGCACTCCCTTAGTGCCCTGGATCTATAATTTTATGTGATAGAGTAATACATAATAGTATAGATAGAGCTATAGTTTTGGATATTATGTACTGGTGACGTCCCATATAGGTTCAATGGAGCCAATAATGGGCCTCCACCATATGCCTGTATCATTGTATTTCTGTGAAAGAGTCAACATGCACGGTGACGATTCCATTTACCGATGTACGTTAGCACATGTACGTATGCAATATCAATAATGAGATCTATCTATCTATATCTATATATCAGGTACTATGATTTGGCATTATTTCGAAGTTTGTCTTAAATATTCCTACTGAATCCCATGAACACACCAATATATGAGAATATCCAATTTTAGCACAGTCTCCAAATGGCCTTGTGTGCCTGTCCACACTGCTTCTATAGGGGCTTTAAAACATACCAACCAATAGCCAATAGCTGCATGCCATATGGTATGTCGTATGTCATGCAGTAATATACCCTTTCAATTGCCTGGTAGGAATATGACAACCTCTCACCCTGCATGTAGCATTCTGACAGTTATAGCGCTGAGTAATGACACCACAAATTGCTGACTTATAGTTGGGGATGGATGCTGGTATCTATATTATCGGAGGGTTGGAAAATCAACAAATTGACCATGTGCCACTAAATTATGTTACATCACATCATCCGAATCAATGTGGGTAGAGTAGGGTGGTACTGGTTGGTACCGTGGCCATAGCTGCAATGCAGCTACCACCGTGATATGGAATATAACGATTCCAGGAATATGTCAATATGAATTTGTCGGAGATTGAATGTTTTGATTTAAGAAGTTATGAAAATTGGAATGCGGGAAGGAAATATTAGGTATATAGGTATCCCCCTTCACCAAAATATATGTTCACCATATAGTTTAACTTGTGGTGCGATGTTGATAAGCTCTGACCCATACACAAACTCATGCAATGATAGTATTATAATATATGGGTCCAAAGCATAATCTAAATTCCTCTGATAACAGACCGCATAGACCTGTATAAAACAAACACTCCCTAATGTTCGTCTAGTATAATGCTAAGTACATGTGCACTCTTATCTTATCGTATCATTATCGATACATCTGCTGACAAGACGCTGATATGAAGTACATGGTAGGGTCTCTTGAAACATGAGGGCCCCTGAACAAGTGTCTATAGCCACACTATGTATATTTGTATACAAACTAATCTCGTCACCATATCAACACTGGTCCTGGATGGACAGCTCTGATCCGTTCCATGTATTTGTACATATTTAGTGGCCTTTTATGAAAAAAACAGTATCTATTGAATAAGGTTAGACCGAGTATGCAGTATCAATATCTCTTCCTCCCTAATTTGCGGGACGCAGCCAATGACCTCTGGTGCCAATAAGGGTTGATGTGTGTCCTATCTGTAAAGCCCAGGAGAGAGACTGACCTTTCACGTGCTCAGCTACCTTTTGGTGAACCCTTCACTGCAGAAAGGTCAGACACCATATCGTGCATATTGTATCTTTCTTTTAAACGTGGAAAGCTGCCCATGGCCTATATCTTTTAATTATGTGCCCCTGCATGGGTAAAAAACGACACGGGCGACACGGCGACACGGCCCTTTTAAAGATCGACACGTGCGACACGGCCCTTTTAAAAATCGACGGACACAGGCAAAAAGGGGATAAAAATCGACCCACAGTGATTTTTCTCTAAGTTCTTATATAGCTAAAATTCGACCCAGCGACACGCCCCTTTTGCTAAAAATTGACACGGCGACATGGTCAAAAGTTCGGGTACCCATGTAGAGGCACAATTATGGGGCAACACATGTGTACTTATAGCCAAATTCTACGGTACGATCTTTAAGCGGGAAAAACTCTGCGTCTCTAGAAGTTGAAGTTATTTTAGCTATATGCAAGGGTTTCCTGTTGCATTTCAAGGTATAGTCGACCAAGGGTCCTTGTGTAAGTATTGCAACTACAGTCAACTCCCTCTTAACGGCCACCCCTCCAGTGCAGCCAATCCCTCTAATGCAGACAGTTTTCATAGTCCCAATCATACTACAATGTATAGAAAATGACTCCCTCCAATGCAGTCACCCCACCAATGCGGCCACTTTTTCATAGTCCCAAGGGTGGCCACATTAGAGGGAGTTGACTGTATACAGTGTCAAATATCAAATCATTTAGATATTTTCTCCATGAAAACCTTAGAAATTAGATTTTCTGTGTTTTTCCTATATTGCAAAGATATTTGACATATACAAATACCTTAAACGTTGAATTTGTACAAATTGCAGCATTCCAGTCCAGAAGGCAGAGGTTTCCTGTCAGTAAATCACTTGTACTAAACCACAGAGGTTTCAGCCCCTTAAATCACACTGCGGAGTATGGCTATTACCATGCTGCAATATGCTATCATAATGGCATATTCTTCTAAATATTATTTCCACATATTATATCTTGTACAAAACGTCTGCTATATGTACATACTGTCATTGTATTTATCGGCTATACCAGGTATCTGATTCTTCTTCCTTTCTCCTGAAGGAGCTGTGAATATTAAGTGAATTGAATTGAATACTGAGTCAACTTCAATGTTGTAATCCTCATGTACCTACTATATTCCCAACAGAAAACACACCCTACCGGCCTATGAACCTCTGCAGGGGATAACAAGATGATAAATGGCAAACGTTTCGCTCCAACCCCAAGACAATAGTGCGATCTGATAATATAGAGATATATAGCCTGGAGATGTGGAGATACATAGCCTACCAATGGCCATTATTCCCGGACCCAGTAGTACAAGGACTGACAAGAGTAAATACTGCACGGCATCTGCAGTCAGACGTTATCAGTATCCTGATTTCTGCCATGCACATGTGTATATTGTCGCTTATGACATACCCCTGATTATAGCCTCCCAGCAATGTATATACACAACATCCCTATCAGCAATGGATTACACCACTATGTGTATACTTTACAGCATCTGTGCTAGGGCTGCATTATGTATATGGCCCATCCTGATATAGGCTATGCATGGTGTCTATGACTAAAGAGACCTATGAATACGAATATAATGAATATAGAACGAGATACACCACGATATATGCCTTCTTTCCTTCAGCCCGTGGCAGAATTGGTGCAAACTGGCCAGAGATAATGCATTACCACCGGGAGAGGAATGATTCCATTTGGGGTCTAGGTTAGGCCTCTATGGAACTGGTTTCCTATACACATTTGTTCCCATGACCCCAGGAAACGATATTAGGTTATTATAAATGTATACACGAAGCAACAAGGGATGGCTAGGCTATGTGGCTATGGCTAAATGGTTTGTATTGTAAGTCCCATTGGACCATTGGATGATCTCACATTGGAAGGGTCTGAGGGGAGTATAGGTAGCAGCTACATTCTGAGCATTTCTTTCATAAATACATTATATTATATGTATGTGCACTTGAAAACTACCTCATAGGCTTGGTTCCATTCTGCCAAAGCTCTCATATTACAATCATACTCAGGGTAATCCCCAGATTTTGTCATGACCTTCTATTATTGATCAAGATATAATACCTCAAACAGAAGTGCAAGCATTCACAAAGGAGTATCAATCCTGTAGCAGCAATATCCAGGTGACTTTAGGCTGTGTCTACATAAGGAGGGTGTGTCCTCTGTGTGGGGTGTTAGCTGGGGGCCTGGTGTGTCTGGATCATTACCACCCATAGCACGGTGCCAGCTCTGTTTGGCTGATCAATACATCACACAAACAGGTGGGTCCACTGCCAGTCACAGCATACAGACAAGCACTATTACACTTTCTGCCTCCATAAAAACTCTTTGTGGGTCAAAAATTGAATTTAAATTCAATTTGCGACCCACATATAATCATGGCTCTCTGTGTAGGGATATTATAAGGCCTACTACCAAAGCAAGTTTTGGTTGAGACAGATGCCACAACCCTATAGCCGGTTTCATTTCTGGAAAAGTCAATATATTCCATTGAGAAAGAGAAGGGAAAATCAGACTAATTTTCTGGTTGATATCGATTCAACTGTAAGATCGCCTATTCTATGTTCCTATGCATATCCAATAACACTATAGCTATTATCATATCTGCCACGCGGCCAACTCTGACCTCAATGGCAATGATCCATTTACCTTAGTTACAATACAGAGCTGTAGGTCTGTTTGCCTGACCGTTCACTGCATCTGTCTTATATTCTTTGATATAATAAAACGAAATACGAAATCTTCTATTTGTTAACACCAAAAGTAATTCAAGTACATTCTTCTTTATTAACAATAAGGCCTATGCCAACGTCAATATTCCACTGTCTACACTGTAATTTGTAAACAGTTAGTTGTCATTTCTGTCGGTGTACAGTAGAATCTACTGTAGGTGTACAGATCAGTGTAAGTATACAGTAGAATATACTGTAAATCAACAGCGCTGTAAAAGTACAGTAGATTCTACTGTATACCTGCACTTTCTATTTACAGTGTATGCTTAACATGTTATTCTATAGGCCTAATGATATAGCATTTATGATAGAAAACTCCTGAACAAAACACATTCTTTTGGTGTAAATCGGTTCCGCTACTTATAATATATAGTAATGGTTGTCAGCTGTAAAGGCACATGCATAAATAATTGATTTCTTCCAAATAATTCAATGGCTCTGAAATGCCACATGCCACATTTCTGTATTATTCTGGTGACCTGTTTCGTCGGTTGTGCATGACAAATCTCCAAAGTTTTACCAATTGTGAAGATGAGAAAGATTTAAAATGTCTAATTCTAGATGTTACCATCATTAGATCTTTCATTGTGTTATCCAAAGTTTCCCTTTTGGATCGCTAATTAGCGTCTTGATGTCTGGCCAATTTCCGCCCCAGGCCAAAAGCCATAAGAGTGGGGTGGGTTTTATTGTGCTGCCCACGTTGGAGCTGCGTCAGAGGAAAATTAGGTTCCGTGGTAGCGTGGAACATTCTTCAATGAGATTTGTGTCTCTGCTGAAGAACATGCCAAACCACCCACCGACCTGGCCAACTGTAATTTCGGGGTGTGCTTACTTGTTGACTGGTGAGACTTGGTCCCCTCGGTCTCCTTCACACAGAAAAGAGACGGCAGTGATTTAAGGACACGTTTCTAATTAAACCAGTCCTTCTGATCAAGACAGGCAGATGCATGTAGACGGGCCCATGCAGGACAAAATGAAAGATGTGCTATGCTTCATGTGAATTATTACAAAGCACGCTCTATATGAACTGGCGCCAAGCTTCTATGTATTGCAGTATTTGTGTTGTCACAAGGTTATCTTTAGCAACAGTTGTGTAGGCCTACACTGACACGGCCATGATAGGACGGGGGGTTTCCATTCATAAATGTATTAGCACCATTGGTTGTAGCGACGGGTGGCGATATTGATTAGTAATTACCAATTCAATGTAGTACTGCCTACGCACTTGTCACCTGTGGATGGAAAGATCTGGATGATAGCTCAGTGCATTCATACCGGCATTCATGCCACGTGTAAAGTGGGATAACCACCTATATTATAATGGATTTGTGATTTCTATCCTGCATGATAACTGTCAGTGTGCTGATACACCATTCATTGTTTGGTCAGATAAAATTATTTAAAAAAATTAAGAACCCCCACCTCCATGTCATTATCTTTGAAGGTTTCCCGCTATAAAAGTATACCAAAGACCCTATCCATGCCCGTGGCGCCATTTCTAAACGTTCCATAACATCAACTTGACTTTGCCTCACCCTTTGTTTGCACAAAAAGACAGGTGTTGCCACAATGGAGGCTTTACCTTTGCATTAACTGGGTGGAGTAATCAATAAATCCATTGTTGCCAGTCGCTCAGGTGTATGTATTTAGGTTGCTGCCAGACTAACCAGGTCAGGGAGGGATGCCTCAACGTCATCACAGACTGGGTGTGACCACTATAAGACCATCTGTAGGGTTAGTCTTCGGTTGCATTTCTGGGAGAATACATGTAGATTTTATCTCTTGACATATACACTACAATACATGTATTAGTATTGGTCTTTATCTGAACTGTTTGCGACTACAGATGATTTTGACCACTTGTCGATGCATGGGTACACATTTCTCAATCATGAATGTAAACCATCGTTCTAACAATGAAGGTTACCCTAAAGATTTTAGGAAGTTTTGTTCAAAGAGGAAGTAACATTTGGTGTAGTCATAAAACACATAGTCCAGACTGTTAAGAAACGGTTAATACCCCAGGCTGTCAGTACAACACATGTACTATACTACTAAGGTGCACTTTTTGTAAAGGGTCTGCTGTTTTAAAAACAACATCTAAGGATATCCGTCACTTACAAGTGATAGCATCTAGAGTGCCTGGATAAAGGTGTAGGGATACCCTTCGCATATATCAATAGTGAATATAGTGAATACAGACTTCCTCATGCTGCTTTTGTTTTATGACCCTGTTTGCAAGGAGTGGGTCTAACAGTGTAACACATAACAGGTGGGACGAGCATTTGTAACTCTATATATGTAATTGCAGAAGTAGGTATCTGTCGGGTTTACTCATCTAGCACTAGGTAATATATGGAACATGAACCGCATGCATCACACACCTGTATGGTATACTGCAGTGCTATACAGGTGAAACCTGGCTATGAAGAAACAGATCCAAACAGTGTTGATTTCCTGTAGTATACTGGTACACATGTATACTGTATACCACAGTAAAGCTTAACCCACAAAGACCTGAGGGTATGTAAAAATAGGGCAGCATTCACTCTACCATTGTTACACACACTCAGGTCTTTAGGTTAAGTTTTACTTAAACCTCCGTTGTGTGAGGGTATACGATACAACCAATATGTGTGAAGTCTTTTGCCTTACCCATCCACCATTGTTTATTAAAAGTTGTTCGAGGAATCCTGTGTGATTCAGAAGATATAGTCAGGATAAGAAATTTATTAAATTTTGGGCATCAGGTGTAGGAAGATATTGTTAGTGAGTGTGATGCCTTCTGGCAGAGGGGAGAAGTAGGGGAGTTGTGCAGATACATCACTGCCAGGTATACTATTATCTTGCTAGCTCTATTCTATTGCAGAAGCATTATATTCAACTGCAACGTCCCATAGACTAGTCATGCAACAAGGTACACCTCCATGACCGGGACATTCATCAGGTCTTCCGTTCCCTCGGGACCCCTCCCCCCTACACACACGCCAACACAAACACACCCGCCTTTATAATCGCCCCTGCCCCTATCCTTAATGCCCAAGTGTGCCCCCCTCGCATTTCCCTAGTTCAGTACGCCCATCTTTTATCTCCCCATGTCGTCGCATGGACTGCCAGCATTAAGCTGCCTGGAGCAGCTCCTGTATGTGGAGTGAGTTGCTCCAGAGCAATAAAGCACCAAGTAATACGCCACACTCATGCAAGACAGCTCACGGCACTGGGTGAGTCGAGTCTACTCTAGGCTCTATATGTGGCAGGACGCGAAACCAAGAAGATTGACTGTGTGCTTTACATAACAAATGATTTAGGTCAAGCGTATTAAAGGACTGAATTTTAGGGATACCGTTTATACATATCTAGAGTGAATATAGACTTACTTATGCTGTCTTTGTTTCATGACCCTGTTTGCAAGGAGTGGGTCACATACAACAGGTGGGACGAGCCTTTGTAACTCAAATGAGCCTATATGCAATTACAGAAATAGGTGTATATGGGGTTTCTTTATCCAGCACTGGGTAATATGTGGAACATGAACCGCATGCATCACACACCTGTATGGTATACTGCAGTGTTATGCAGGTGAAACTTGGTTATGAAGAAACAGATCCAAACAGCATTGTGTCCCTATAGTATATACAGTGTATACCGCAGTATGTAAAGCTTAACCTACAAGGACCTGAGGGTATGTAAAAATAGGGCCACTCTACCATTGTTAAACACACTCAGGTCTTTGTAGGTTAAGTTTTACTTAAACATCCGTTGTGTGAGCGTATACGATACAACCAATGTGTGAAGTCCTTTGTCTTACCCCAGGCCCTCCACTATTGTTTAAAGTGGTTTACATCACAGGAACGATGAATGCAATATAAACCGTCAATGTGTGATTTAGCAGTTGTGTAGATACATCACTGTCACATTTACCATTATTCTACTAGCTCTATTCTATTGCAGAAGCATTATACTTTAACTCCAACGTCCTATAGAATAGTCATGAAACATGATGTACATCTATGAATAACCCACGGTGGAGGGCTAAGACAAAGGATTCACACCTTGGTTATATTGCATACCCGAGGATATAGTCAGATAGACTACACCTGGCCAGGGTCCTTCCACATACCCACTTCCCACTGGTCATTGACTCGGTGTATAACACCTCGTCTTGACCCTGTGGGGCAGTGGGTATATGGAAGAACCGTGTCCAGGTGTAGTCTATCTAAAACATGGAACATTCATCAAATCTGCCGATCCTGTGGGACCCCCCCCCCCCCACAAACACACCTCAATACATACACCTGCACTAATCGCCCTTGCCCCTATCCTCAATTTAAATAACCCCCCTCCCATTCCCCTGTTTGGCATGCCCATCTTTTATCTCCCCATGTCGTCGCATGGACTGCCAGCATTAAGCTGCCTGGAGCAGCTCCTGTATGACCTGTATGTGGAGTGAGCTGCTCCAGAGCAATAAAGCACCAAGTAAATTAGTAATACGCCACACTCATGCAGGGGCACACACTGGGCGAGTCGAGTGTACTATAGGCCCTATACGTGACAAGCACGAGGCAAGACGTGAAAAAACATTTTCACTATACACACCAGGGGCATGCCCCCCACATTCACATTTGACCAAACCTAAAAATTGTCAAACCTTAAAAATCAAGACGAAAAGGGGTAAAAAATCGAATTCCTAATACATGTACTTTCTGACTGTGCTAACTTATAAATGTGCGCCATATCAAACTGGATAGCCTGGACTAAATCGAGCATATTATATTTAGAGAGTCTCGCACGATTGGCAGGGAAACATCCCCTGCCAGAGCTATAGCCCTATCACCCGCCCTTTTTTTTTTTTTTTATTTTTTATTTAACCGATCATCACATACAACAAGTGATACATGAAGGTCTTCCCGGTTAATTTTGCGGGGGTAATCCATCCAGTAAAGTAGATACTCATAGTTTAACATACGGTTTATCAAATTTTAGATAACCTTTTGGCTCCACCCGGTTTTGCTGCTTAGGTGACAGTCTGTTACTAAACTACATACACATAGATGATATTTACAAATGGATGAGGTGGTACAACGATTGACGACTTAACTGCTGGTATCCAATACCAAGTAGGTTTACGTAGAGGTTTGGGTGTAGAGGGGGAAGGGGGGAGGTACATTAAAAGTCATTGCTACAATCCAACAAGATGAACTGGTTTAACATCAACATCCAACAAACAGTATAAGAGCACCACTGATATATATATATACCATACCAGAGAATATCAAATAGTCTATCCATCATAACAATACATCCTTTACACAGTCTTTATCAGTTCATGTTATTGTTCTTTTGTTCTTCTCCTCACCGGGAAGACATCAAAATAGAGGTTTGGCTGTACATTTCGCCTCCCATCATTCCTCCTGTTTCTTCTAACTGCCAATAACTTCTCCCTAGCCCCTTTCAGGTTAGTACCTAGTTTTTTCTTAATCTTCTCTTTGAAAATCATTTTGTTTGGAGCCATCTGGACTTCAAAGTCCAAATTGTTCCAGAGCTGCGCCCCTCTATGGTATGGGCTTTTATCATATCCATGTAATTTGGACGTAACAATAGGGAAATTTCTTTTCACATCATTCCTTGTTCTAGCTTCATCGCCTTCTTTAGGGGGAGAAAGTTTTTTGGCTTTAGAGTACATACATGACAGCAATAACTCTTGCCTTCTAACCTGTTGCTTTGGCGTCTCACACAGGAGATGGACCGTATCCGTAGATTCATCCATTGTCCCTATCATGAGACAGGACCGCAGGATTCTGTTCTGTACACTCTGGAGCTTCTTTACACTATCTTGAGAGGCAATGTCTAAGAGGTGAGAACAGTAATCAAATCTTGGCAATATAGTTTGCTTGAAAATGATGATAGCAATCTCAGCCCCTGTTAGATATCTAATATTTCCAAGTTTAAACGCCAACTGATTGCCTTCATTTAGGACTCTATGTATCTGATCCTCCATAGTGAGACATTGATCCAACATGGTACCAAGATATAGGAAGGAAACTACCTGTTTTACAATTTCACCATTCATCATTATCTCCAGCTGTGGCACAGTAGCACATTTCTGTCTCGATCCATACCAGATACTTTTGGTCTTGGCTATATTAACAGTCAGACCCAGCTCCCTATAATTCATACAGAGTGTATCGCAACCCGCTTGTAGATTCATACATGCTACCTGCGGAGATTTATGTGACGTGTATAATACCAGATCATCGGCATAGAGCTTGACCTTCACATTTTTAGTATTTTTAGCAATGTTATTAATAAAAATTGTGAACAAGGTAGGACCCAGAACTGATCCCTGAGGCACTCCATAACGTACGTCTTTCAACTCTGACAGTTTGCCATTGACAAAAGTGGCTTGCTTTCTATCTTTCAAATAGGAAGCCAACCATCCAAAAATCGTAGCCGGAAAACCCAGTTCCTCTATTTTCTCCAGCAGAATTGAGTGGTGGACTGAATTAAAGGCCTTGGCCACATCCACAAAGACTGCTGCCGTAATCAAACTTTTGTCCTTGGCTAGGAAGAAATCCTCCACCAAGTCTAGGACTGCTTCTGTTGTGCTCCTGTCAGATCTGAACCCATACTGGTGCTCTGAGAAGAAGCCTTTTTCTTCCAAAACCCACATCATGTATCCCTGTATTAACTTTTCCAATAATTTACCTGGTAGGGGTAATATTGAAATTGGTCTCCAATCACCTACATACTTGGATTTTGTACCTTTCGGTATTGGGGTAACCTTAGCAACAGACCATGATTTGGGGAAAATACAAGTGGTAACAGACTCGTTGTATATGTGTGTTAAGTGTGGTGTTACAAAACCAAGAACATCCTTCAATACTCGTGCACTAATACAGTGTAGCCCAGAAGGCTTATTTACATCAATATCTCTTATCAGTTCCCTCACTACACACTGATCAATTTTAGCAAAATCAGGCATTTTTTGTTCATAGGATGACTCATTCCATGCATCATTCACCACTGGTACCCTTATCGGGTCATTTACATCATTCAATTTTGAGAACAGATCATCTCCAACTGTTGAGAAGAAATCATTGATATGATTCGGCACATCTTCAATTTTATCTCCTGTCTCTTGGTCAAATAACCTTACCGTTTCTCTCTCTTTAGGAGGGTTAATAATTTTGTTTATATGCGCCCAGAACTTTCTATGATTTCCCCTCGACTCCTCCAGTTTTCCACGTACATATGCCACTTTGGCTTTTCTCACTTTCTTAGAGATGCTCCTCCTGAGTTCTTTCGCCCTCAAGAGGAAGACCTCCCTCCTGGTGATTTTATACCTCTTAATCATATCCATCCGTTCATGGGTTTCAAAGACTATTTCAGCTGTGAGCCACTGGTTGCCAGAATCCCTGAATGTATATTCTTTTACAGGACATTTGTTGTTTAAATATTCTGTTACAGTATTCTCAATAAAAAGCCATTTTTTGTCAACTGAGTCTAGAGAGTAGAATTCTTCCCAATCAACTTCGGTCAAAATATCTTCAAGCTCATCTTTACAATAATTCTTATACGACCGACCCTGAAAGGAATTCCTGAAGGTCCTATTCCTGTCCTTCTTTTTAACTACATACACAGGCAAGTGATCACTTATCAAATCTCCCCTTACCCCAGTCTGTGAAACAAACCTTGAGTTGGTCAGAATGTTATCAATCGCTGTACCCCCATGATAGGGCCGCGTCACCTCATTTATTAGCCACCTAACATTATTTTTACGACAGAATTCCTTCAGTTGATAGGATTTGTTGGACCTCTCCAGGACATTGACATTGAAATCACCCATGACAAAAATCTCCTTATTCTTTACACTCTTTACAATTTTTGACAATTCTTTAAAGAATACATCAATATCAGCATCATTACCATTTGGTCTATACACATTAATTATCATCATGGCCTTGTTCCCTGGTTTGTGCACCGACACCACTAAACATTCAATGTCTTTTGTCATACGTGTAAGATGTGGCACAACCTCTGAGTGCTCATAGAGTTCTGCATTCAAGTAGCATAAAAGACCACCGCCGACCTTATTTGGCCTATCTAGTCTATGATAGTCCTTACCTGTCCAATTTAGTAAGGCATCATCGTACAACCTGTGAGTCCATGTTTCAGAAAGTGATATTATGTCAAATCCATCCATCACAATTTGGACTTCATCCCTTGTCTTCTGATTATAGCTCCGACAGTTCAAATGTACCAATTTCAACCCCTTCACTCTACATATATCCTTCACCCCTAAAGTTTTAATATCTGCTTGTTTGACTTTATCCATCGTCAAAAGGGATTAGCATAAATGCCAGTAGATAAAAATTGTACCAAAAAAAATGATGATGATGATCGAATACCAACACAGGATCTGCATGACGACCCTCTGATGAGATGTCAGTACACAACAGAAGTCTTGCGACAACTTCATGTGACCGACCTATACGTATATATACCTTAATCATGTAACATCAATGAGATATGTGCCTATACCCCGGTTCTGGGTCAAATAACAGTTTAATACAGCGGGTGTGTGCTCCCTGTTACAGATAAGGTTTTAACTTAGCTCAGACTAAATTAGGTGTGCATGTGCACAGAGTTATGATACTTAATCAATTAAATGATTAATTAATACCAATGACTGAGACTTGAAGTCGCAGGATACCGATGAGTTGAAACTCTCTCATATTTTGATTCATAAACCTTTTCCAATGTTAACAGTTATATTTCCATGCTCGTATAATTACTTTAAAAAAATGCTGAGGAGTGACCAATTTATCCTTATCCAGTAACATTACTCCGTTAGAAATACCTTAAAGTAAAATAATGGCAGGAGGTTTACTACCCTTGTTACAGCTTATCACTAACTGTTCCCTGCAGCAGGAGAGATCATAGTTCAATTGTGTTGTCTCGAGCCATTGCCGTGTTGTGCGTGTCACTAGTAGGGACTGTGGGCTGGTTCACAATGTTCATGATGTGGTATTTTAGAAAATAATATATTATGAGTGTTCTATCCAGTCTATTGCAATACCTGTCTTTCAACCCATCTTTTGGTTCTCACCATCTAGTAGTTGCTGCTTAGGTCTGTATTTAGTAAAGGCGAGTAAAGCTCCCTGCCTCTTCTCACTTTCTGACTGCGGACAGTCACGCATGTGGTCCCGGATGGTGGAGAGGCCCGGGCTAGGTACGACCTGTAGGGGGTATCCTAGCTGTAATGTGTGTTTGGGGGAAATCTCGTTGTTATACCATTACCCCCATGCTTATAGATTGGTTATATGTAGGTCCCCAGATGGATAACATCGACAACAGTTTAATCATTGTGACAAAGGACAATAGAGAGAATTTTTTTTACAATTTTGATGAAAAATGTTAAAATTGGAAAAATATGAGCAAATGTAGGCTACTACCCGGTATCAGATTGAAGCTCATGCTGACAGTAATGCAGTCAGCTAGGAAAAACTTCCATTACAACAATTTTTGCCAATCAATAGCCTATTAAAACTCCGAAATACTAAAATCTGAAAACTGATCGCGAAACGTCTGAATTTCCTTATACCGGTACTAGTTATAGCAGTTATATTTGAGCCCCCAAGAAAAAAAAAAGAAGATTAAATAAAAAAACGCCCTCGTCATATTTTTCTCAGCTTGATCAAGTTGATGATAAGCAACTTTTTTTTTGACTGGCCTAAGAAGAGTTAGGGCTGGTGACATGGGACAAGGGACTTTTGGTACCAGTACCAGGGTACCTTAAATTCAGATTATAGGACAATGTTTTGCAGATTTCCAGCACTAAAA
The DNA here is from genome assembly GCA_947462335.1 of Harmothoe impar. Lineage (NCBI taxonomy): Eukaryota > Metazoa > Annelida > Polychaeta > Phyllodocida > Polynoidae > Harmothoe > Harmothoe impar. The sequence goes on along the minus strand of OX381704.1, from coordinate 83,352,904 downwards.
TGTATAATCCACTAGGCCTAAATGTTTAGCTCTTTCAAATGTTAAAACATAGATTGTATAGGCCTATGATGTAACGGTGTAGTCGACCTAGAAGTAAAATGCAACATGTGCCATCCAAGCATAGGTCCTAATAGGTGGAGGAGAGAACAAAACTAAATGGAAGGGTTAAGGAGGGGAGCTGAGCTGCCCCTCCCCCTTTTTAAATTGGCCATAAAATGAAATGCAATACAGGTCGTTCACCAGCTGGTTTTACTGGAAAGATGTAAAACATAGGCAAACAAATATGACAACTGACAGTGAAAAAACATCAACTTTTAAGGGGCCAGAAAAAGTGAAACTCCAGGTCGAACCATCCTACCAAGCTATTAGGGCTGAGCAGCCCTACCAAAGTAAACAACGATTCCAGACCAGCAACTGAGGTGATGCCTGGCAGGACTGGCCACTGGTGTCTAGTTAATCAGGGTACTCACGGACTAATGGCTCAGAGTAAGGTCCTCCTGAGGCTCTAGCAGAGGTGATCGTCTCCCAGTAAATTTCTGAAGATGTTAGCTTAACAGAAAACGCTTTGTTTTGTATTTCTAGAGTAGATTTCAACAGGACCGTCTCGTTAGAGCTTGCCATTTTGACTGATGTTGCATGAAGCCCCACCTGGTGAGCATCAAAACAACCACTGGCTGAGAGTAATGTGCAACTGAAGGTTTGGATTGTGTGGTTGGTGTCATTCGTTGGCGTGGCAACTTCTGTAAAATATGCTATACTTCCCAAATAAGACAGCTTGCGTTATTCCCCTAGCAATGACAAATACATAGTGAAAGTTCATGGGCAACGGCAATAAAGATGCAAGCGAGAAACGGATTTTAAACAGATTTTAAATTAGCATGTTTGGTTTAGAGCTGAACTGCAGGGTGGTGAAACTCCTAAGGTCAAGGTCGTGTCAGGTCACCGGTAACGTCACTTCCTGTGCCGACCGAAAACAAAGATGGCTGAAGATTTTTAACCAGGCACTCAAAACAAGATTTAACTTTGTTTTATTGTGTGGATACTATGAGCCTATCGTCTGGAGGCAATACCCTAGTTATGTCCAGCTTTGGTGCGAACGCTGTGAAAGACAATAAGACGTCGTTCTGGAAAAAGAACACTAAAAATGTCCCCGGAAGGTAAGGATAATATCACAGCTTTTGGCAAGAGACTGTGTACTGTCTACGCCTACTTAGTACACACCCCTGACACTCAGTCAGTGACAGTAGCAGATGTGAGGTGGCAACACAGACTCATAATGAAGCAAATGGTCACGCAATAACGTCCTCTATCTGTCAGGGTATTTAGAAGCTGTGAAACAAACGTAATACCATGCATAAGTATAACTACTGTTTAGAGTTTAGAAATTGCAAGTCTAGTTTTAAAGGGACACTCTCATTCTCAATCTCATGACTCTGTCTCTGGAGACTGGAGTCTGGACCTGACTCCTGAGCCTGGTCTGGAAGCTGACTTCTGTTTACTTTTTTTTTTTTTTTTTTTTTAGAACATGTGGAGATGTCACGTGCAATACACATTGTTATTAAATCATAGGAATTAACACATCTAGTTTAGGAAATTGAATCAAATACACATTCACTGGACTGTTGAATTGAAATAGAGTCCTGAGTCCTGCGTCCTGCTGACCGAGTGACCCTACATCATAGTACATGTCCTACATAGCCAGCTTTGCCTTGGGACTGATGGCCCCACGGACAGTTGGCCCCACGTCAAGTTGGCCCTACTTGGGTCCTGGCAACTTGGAACTGATGCCAGTGATGGCCCCACATTTTGGGACTGATAGCCCCACTTGGGACTGATGGCCCCACTTCGAATTTCATAGCTTATGTGATCTAAAAGCATATTTAAACATATTTTGAAGCAAGTAGAGAATTATAATTGCCACTCCCAACGTCATATTATATGGAATTATATGAAATATATGGAAGTGCCTGTTGACATTTTAACTTTTTAAGACATCAATTCTTATGAGTATATTTTTGGGTTGGAAAGGATGAAAAACTAACAAGAATAGATGGATAAATAGCTTCTATTATTACCAAAATATGCAAATATAAAACGAGAGTAAACTTTCACCAGGTGAGTTGTGAAAAGTCACAGTTCAACTGTTGACAACTGTCACACCTATGCCATGTGGACGCCACATGGCCACATCTACTCTGACACCCACCCAGAAAACCAAAAGTATAATCAAATTGAAAAAAACATGTTTTATTATCATTACAGTGTATAGCTATTGTAATTGCAAGAAAAACTGTATTTAATTGTTTTTCTAATGAAAAAATTGGGTGTTTTTTTTTAAATTAGGAAAAACTTTAAAATGTAGAAAATAAAAACACTCCTGTGGTGCTGTTTAGACAAAGAACACAATGCTGATATTAATAAATACTTATTGGTACTTTTTTTTTTTTTAATGGACCCCCCCCCCCCCTTCCTCCTCACACTTGCAGCTCACACCTGGCTTGCCCAATGGAGGAGTCAAGTGTGAAGGCTAATCCCCCTGCCCAGGTTGACTGCTATGACACCTGTAATTTGGCCTAATTAAAACACCACCAGTAGACCACTATAAATGGCATGTATCTTTAATAATACATTAATTACATGTATGTATGAATATAAGACAGTAATAAGTGATTAAATATGTTGGGGGCCATCATTCCCACTGGTGGTACCATCAGTCCCATAAAGTGGGGCCATCCGTCCGTTGGGCCATCAGTCCTTGGAGATAGTGAACCACATCCAATGTGCCGAATTTAAATTGAATACTATAACGCAAAACCTTTGCATGGTTCATGTCGCTTAACACTAACTTTACGCACCACACTGCATCACAATTCACATTGCATCTGCATGGCCAACATTGTACCACATTGACGTTTCATATTATTCAAGTTATAGTGCACTTAATCTATTTTCTAAACTAAAAACTTGTTTCCTGAGTACTGATAAGGACCACATTAATATCGGTACGGCTCCCATGATGCAGTTCACCCGAGGCGATTTTGTTGGGTCCTGGTCGGTGGTTACGTTCCCGCCCGCCGCCATGTTGTTACAACTTTCTTCCTACGGCTCACCCCAAGGCACCAAATATTCACCTGCAGCGAAGCTGCTGGTTCTCCACAAATTTGCGGAGGTCCGTAAATTTACGGAGGTCCGTAAATTTGCTTCCATAAATTTGCGGAGGGCCGCAAATATAAATATTGAGCTCCATATTTGTATGCAAAAAGTACTAAAAAACGATTTCCATATATATTTGCGGACCTCCATGAAAATAATACTATGGAGTGTATTTACGGACCTCTGCAAATTTGCGGACCTCTGCATATTTCTGGAGAAACAGCATCCTGGATTAAAAAGAAAATTGCACTTTATTTATGCCAAAACAAAAATCGGATAACTACATGTACTGCCCTCACGTTTCCCCAATAGTAATACGTCAATCAAACAAACACATGCCTCCCCCAAATGACAATTCCTTCTGTATCTACAAAGTTTTAATCTACGTTAAGTTTCAAGTAAAAAGTCCTTAAGAACGCTCCGCTTATGTTTACATTGGGTCCCTATACACTGGCTAAAATATAGCCAATGTTGGCGCCCTGATGTTTTATAATTCTGAGAAAGTCATAGAAAGGCTAGGGATTTTAATCTAAAATGTTTGTGGGAACCCTGATTGTTACTTGAGAATTTGACACTAAAATCCTTTTTTTGAAAAAAGGTATATGCTGAGCCTGACACAGCAAACACTCAACATGCACACTATGCATTTCAAATTGGGGACATTTCTCAATATACCTTCTTTTTATACATAATGTTAGTAACTTAGTTAGGCCATCTGACATTGGATTACGGGATAAACAGCAAATATGTTGGCTTCGAGAGGAGGGAGGGAAAGCAGCCCTACAAGGGGAACTGCGTCCCAAATTTTGCCAGCGTCAAGAGCCAAAACATAAAAAATTAAATGCATGGGAAATTCCTTGAATGAAGCTATCAAATGAAGGTATATTGAGAAATGTCCCATTTTTCTAAAAAAAAAAAGAAAAGATTTTGGTGTCGAATTCTCCAAAACAGCCAGCGGGCAGAAAGTCGAATATTCCAGTGGTCGCCCCATCCGTAATCAAAATTATCAGAATAAATGACATGAGGTCGCACGCTGGTATATGTCCCTACACCTCGCTACGCACCCAATACACTATCAGTGTCACTGTCATTATCAACGATCCATTGAAAAGCATGTGTGTATGTGTGAATAAATGTGCTGGTGGGGGGGGGGGGCTCATAGTTTCAGTTATTACAGGACCTCTGATTCCTTTTCAGTATCATTAACCCGGCCGCGGCGAGTTTTTAGCATTATTGTTCCCTTTTTTGTACACTTATCGGATGTCAAAAATTACACATTTCCTCTATTTTCTGCGAGGCCCCTGATAAATACACACTAACATACGAGTCTCCAATACAACTATCTTTATCAGACTCCTTTGTGAAGGGTGTAGTGATATTATCAGCAGAGCCCGCAGGGGACGAGGATGTTTGTGATAATAAAAAAGAAATTCTACCAGAAAATTCTCAATGTCAATTCCCCATAGTAATAGGTCAGACGTATTTCTAAGACTATTAAAGGTCACTGGTCAAAGTGGTTGAATTTAAGATAAAAAGTTGTGGGATTTTACCTCGTCCCCTCATCGTGTCTTCCCCGCTTCAAAACAGATGTCTGGGTTTGGTTATCATCATACAAAATAAAACCAATCACATGCGAAACGGTACCATTTAGCATATACCGGTATATCTAGCCACGGCAGAAGACATGTTGAAAATTGGCCTTGGTATTTTCATCATTAAGAAATCTGTCTCCGGAGACATCCAGTTAGGCTCATGCGAATTTGTTCGAGAGCATCTGATTAATATACTCAATCATATATTGGAGTGGAGCAGAGGTGACCGGTAGATTTAAGGCATGGTTTGTCTCTCTTCCTCTAGCATTCGGCCTGTGTATGGTGCACAGCATCCCCCACGCCATGAAAACCCGCTCAGGTAAGGCGCCGCCCGCCCACCTACAGCCTTCTATGACTCAGCATAACACTAAGAACCTGTCACATTGAGTCCTTGTATTGATCCATACTACAAGGCACAGTTTCCTCTTCTATACCATAAAAATCATGGCTCAATCAATACGGGACATATTGTATATCAAGTTATTGATCTCCAAAACGACTTGATGCAATCTGGACAATGTGTGATATGTAAATTGAGCCCAACTGATGGTAACTGCTTAGGTTACTGATCAATGGTACATTGTCATAAAAGTTTGCAGATGACTGTCTGTGGCGAGTTAGTTTCCCCAACTTATGTTGTTGTTCATTGAATGGTTTCTGTTTTTCATATTCTCTAGAACCTAAAGCTTCTGTAAATGCCTGTTATAATGCTAGAATGTTTTTTTGCTCTAGTTATAATGGATAACCTGCGCATAGAAATATCTTCTAAAGTCTGGTAGCTGCAGAACCCTCAACATAATATATAGATTTAATTAAAGACGCGTAGTTTTGTTTCTTAGTAACAAAGACTTTATGAAAATTAGTTCTAAATTAACACACCTCAAGGACAAGAATACATTGCTAATAAGGATGTAATTATGGCGTTTTGTCAATAATCCTGCCTTCTAGGCCCTTCAAACAGAGGCAGGGTTCATTTCTATCAAGATTTATATTTAACGGTGTCTGGATCAGAATTTTGTACCATCCCTAGATATACATTGTCTTTTTTAAAATATATTGTTCATTTGTATGTATTCATGGTTTAACCAGTGATCAGTGTTGCATATGTTGTGTATGGCCATGGGGGATAACTAAAGCTTTTGACACATCTGGGCAGCGACATGTAGGCCAATGCGGCACATGTCACAGTGCAAACAGTGTTCAATGGGGTCAAAGGGTTGTTATTGATTTTTCATTGTTTATTTGATATGTACTTATAAAGGGCACAGACAACAGCTTTCATAACATATATACCACCCTGAGACTACGCACATATTGTTGTTTATCCCAAAACAGTGTTACTGTGTTAAGATAAACGCTATGTGATATTGTAATGTTGACGTTTGATGTGGATCTCAAAGAGACCTGCCGATACAAGTCCAATATATTCAATAACAGTAGACAGGTTACACTAACGACACGAAATTTTCAAGAAAATCTAAAACAGAACACACCTGTTAATTAAGCTAAATTGTAGACATAACCCGTTTGGGAATTTATAATTTGGAAAAAAAGAGGAACTGAGTGCTGCCTGGTATATGGTCCTTTCTAACAGTCAACTGGGAAAGGTATATTGATATTAAAACGTGTCTACCGGAGGGGATATAATATATGCATAATGACAGATAATATAAACTTCACATTAATAACGGGGAGTGTACATGTATAGTATGGTTTTCTAATATATGTTAATAGATTCCCGGTTTGTGCCTAGCTTGGTCGTCGCATAATGCATGAATAGTATGAATGAAAATACAGCATGCCACTGTGCTCTACAAATTATATGTTTTGGTATCTTTTTGTGTGAGAATGCTGTTTCGAGTGCCTTATTTCCAGTAGTTTATACCTGTGAATGAGATAAGTGATTTTGCCCTTTATTTGGTTAATGTAATATGATATAATGATAACCAATTCATACAAATAGTCATGACCAGTTATTTTCTGTGCCTTCAGTGTGACAAGTACTGGTGGCAGTCAACAGTCGACGCCCAAAAAGGACTTACGCAAAACCAAGCAGTTCGACTCATTCCAAGATTTTCAGGACAAAACCAACGATGCATGGGATGACGGCGATGACGACCTTATCCTCATGGCCAACGTCAAGATGTCACTCAAGGACGTACAGAACACAGCGATGCAGGTAGTTACTTGGTGCCAATATCTTCTCATAAAATCGGAAAATTTGTCTTATTTTCTAATAGTACGAGGGGGCTAACTCGTGCAGTTTTCTTTTAAATTTGACTAGAAATGCAGGGAATTGATTGTTTTACACACCAGAGCTAGGAATAAATCAATTGTCCGCAATGCCCATTTACAAAGTAGCCCTATGTGTAATAATGTTTAATATGTATTATGTTATCCAGGTTATATCCAACCATAGTCAACAAGCTGCAGCAGCTAAAGCAGCAGAAGAGGAAAGTATGAGAGCAACGCCAAAGTTTGCTAGATACCCAGAGGACCCTCGACCCGACAGTCCTGCCCGCCGCCCCCTCACCCCTGTAGGATCTAGTAAGTATTCTTTCAGAATGTAGACATTTAAAATAGATTCATTTATACGGATTTTACTCTTGTCATTTTTACTTCTAAAAAATATATACCGGTACTGTAATCTGTGCATATATATGTGCCTCTCCATGGGTAAAAATCGACACGGCCGACACGGCGACACGGCCCTTTTAGGCCATTTTAAAAATCGACGGACACAGAAAAATTAGGATAAAAATCGACCCACAGCGATTTTTCTCTAAGTCCTTATATACCTAAAAATCGACACGATGAGATGGCCCTGTAGCTAAAAATCGACACGGCGACACAGTCAAAATTCTGGGGACCCATGTAGAGGCACATATATGTACAGCTTTAGTGGGTACTAGCAGATTCTAATCAGGAGTGTTCTATCACCGTTAAAATCAATTAACCATGTAAAACAAATCTGTTTCCAGCACACAGTACCCCCACTCACGCGGCGGGGCCAGGTGGACCGGGGGGACCGGGGGGACCAGGGGTCGGGGTGCGACAGTCCTCATGGAAGTCGCAGCGTCAACCGTACCTCAGTCACATGCCTTTACCCGACAGAGAAGCATCTAAAATGGAGAAATTCAAGTCCGTCTATCGCACGGATGATATAGACCTAGGTAAGTCATAAATTATATTTGTTAAAAATACCATGTATTAGAAGTACCGGTAATCAGTATTACTGTGTTTACCGTGAGCAGAACGCATGCATTTTCAACACAGAGATTGGACAATTCCTACTTTTTTTTTCTGGAATTTCTGTATTACATTCCACAAATTTCCTACAACAAGTTGACCCAAATTATAAGACTTCCTATGTTTTTGTGGACGACTAAGTGTATCTCTGAACATATATAAAGTATGTCTATCTAGTATCCTTTTATCTAAAAACACAAAAATTGTGAACATTTTTTTAAACACCAGGGCTTCATGTTTGTTTCCAGAGGAACTACGTAAATTGAGCTGGTCAGGAATACCCAGGCAGTATCGACCAACAACATGGAAAATATTATCAGTAAGTACTTATATTTTGATAAGATGTAGGTGATGAGTTTTCTTTTATCATTGTGGATGTTCTTATGTACCATTTCTTTGAAAATTTACGAATACACATGTATCACGAGCCATAGTTCACCAGTTCTGTTGTTCTTTCCACACAGGGTTATTTACCACCCAGTGCAGACAGACGAATATTAACGTTGGAAAGAAAACGGCAGGAATATTTTAACTTCATTGAACAGTATTACGACAGTCGGCTACAGGAGCCACACACGCATACATTTAGACAGGTAGGTGTGCAGGTACTTTAATGTTAGCTGTCATTGACATAAAGGTATGCATTTTAGTACGCACCACCCCCGCCCACCCCTATCACATTGTGTGTTAGGTATGCACAACTCACCCCTATGCCGTTACATTCGTTTTTAATCATTGTGGATGTTCCCTAATGAAGAACTTCTCGCATTTATAAGGCATCATATTTCAAAAAAGGAAAAAAAAGAAGTCGTGGTTATAACAACTCTTTGTTTCTCCAATTACAGATCGCCATAGACATCCCAAGGATGAGCCCTCTAATACCACTGTTTCAACAAAAACTTGTGCAAGAGGTGAGTTTTGGGACACATCAAATAAACTCTTTAGTCCCTAATTAATTCTTTACCTCCATCTATTTCAGTCTTTCATCCAGATTAGACTGAGGATTTGTTTAGAAGTTTTCAAAAGAATAGTTTACACACACACATATCCGTGATGTATTGATAGTATTTAACACATTCCCTTCATTTATAGCAGAATGTTGACTCGAACACCAGACCTAATGACATTGAATGGTTGAAAATGCCCCCTGGCCCTGGTGGACCCTGATCCTAAAGACATTTTCGTCGTGGACTAGTGACTAGTGTCTTACTTTCAGTACTTTAATGTAATTCTGTGACTATTCCAGATCTTCGAGCGGATCTTGTACATATGGGCAATACGTCATCCAGCTAGTGGATACGTCCAGGGCATGAACGATCTCGTCACTCCATTCTTCGTCATCTTCCTCTCAGAACACGTAGAAAATGGTACGTAGAAAGTTCCTACTCGCCATCAGTAATTTTATTCACTGAACCAGTAAAAGACGGGCCATATATTAAGGTGGCTGTCTAGAATGGATCAAAAGTTTTTGAATTTCCACCAAAACGTTTATCCAGGTTCTCTGCATAATTCTCAACCCAATGGCAAAAAGAAATATGGGTGGTCCCGGGCTACTTTTTTAAATATAGAATTTTGAAAATTAAAAGTATTTCCCTAAGATCAAAGAGTGAAAATAGGTTTAATCAATGAGGAATAGTAGTAAAAGTTTTTGAATTATGCTTAAACTCCCACAAAACATCCATACCATCATTTCCAAATCAATCAAAGTTATTTCAACATAGGGTCCCGTGCATTATTTCAGTTTTTTTCATCATTTTGCCATGAGGCCTATACTTAAAGTGTTCTAGTGAAAGAGCCCTATGCTGGGAGAGTGCATATTGATTTACTGGCCCACTACTGCCCCCTACTGTATTGATAGAGAAATGCCTGTATAGGTGCATAAGGCTATGCACATCATGTTATCCGGCTAAAGGAACATATGCTGCCCTGCCCTCTGTCATGTGCAATGAGATGCGCAGTGGATCCGTTTTTCATCCTAGACAGCTACCTTAAGTCGCTGCTAAATGTACTTACCATACCGCCGTCTATTAGTTCCCCAGCACATATTGATTTGGAGGCATTGACTCAAAACCCAGCGCTTTAAACTGAATTCTCTGCCAAGGCCTATGTTTAATCCTATAAATAGCAAACTCAAATCACTTGTATATTTTGGTCCATTCAGTTTTCTCATGGCTGAATCTCTATTCTATGTAGACGCAGACATCGACCACTTTGAGGTGTCGTCTCTGCCCGAAGACATCGTGTGGCAGATGGAAGCCGACTCCTTTTGGTGCTTCTCTAAACTGCTGGACGGGATTCAGGATAATTATACATTCGCACAACCTGGTATCCAGCTCAAAGTCAGTGCGCTCAAGGATATCATATCGCGGATAGACAGTGAGTGTATTATTTTTCCGAATAAAATGATTCTTTTAATTAATGGAAATGGAAGGTTTTGAACAACTAAATTGTACGTAGAACTACATGAATACCAATATTATGTATTAGAAGATCATGATAGACAAACCTTTTTGAGATTAATAACACCTAGCCTACCCACCCCCAAACAAATATTTTTGTCACATACCTCCATAGAAACACAAATTTAGCGACCATTAATTTGAGTTGTTTTCATTCAGCTTTCTTTAAAACGGTATAACTTAATGTTTCCCCTTTGACCCCTCAGACACATTACACAAACACCTGGAGCAGCAGAACGTGGAGTACCTCCAGTTCTCCTTCAGGTGGCAGAACAATCTACTGATGCGAGAGATCCCTCTCCGATGCACTATCCGGTTGTGGGATTCATATCTTGTAAGTTATCACACTCCTTTCCCACATCTAGCATCTCTTACTTTTTGGTCTCCTCGATAACAAAAATTGTTGGAGAAAAACCTATTTAAGAAATACAAGTATATTTGTATAAAAACTTGATAATGAATCCGAAAGGTAAGGGAATATATATGTTTTATGTATCTCTGCAATGAATAACGTGACCTGAAAACAGACATATTAACGTATCATGTCATTCCCATTTCTATTTGTCAGGCTGAGGCAACAGACTTTGCGAGTTTACATCTTTATGTGTGTGCTGCTCTTGTCATGCGGTTCTCACAAGATTTGATACGAGAAAAGGATTTCCAGGTAAGGGAGTGCTACTTTTTAAACAATGTGGTTGTTGAGGGGGAATTTTCCACAAGCGTGTCAAAATATTTTCCTACTCGTTACTCCTCATGAGAAGGCTTCTCTTTTTATGCACCCTCCCCTACCTAACAGGGTTTGGATGAACCCCTATTTAATAGGTACATAAACGTATTTTTTTTATCGAAAAAAAAAAGAGATGACATGTTTTACCCCACGCTCTTCGCTAAGCATCTCCCTCCTTTTTATGAATGATTGCCGTAGTGTCGTCTAAGTGCCTCCTAGGTGGCACTCTTGTAGGAAGTTTTAAAGACAAGATGGCACCACTATTCGACATTTACTCCTGGCTATTGTAATCAACGATTGTAATCTAGTGGTGTTACAGTTTCACACCACCTTTTGTGTGGCCATATGTAGTTGTTCAAATCCAGTTGAATTCTCCTGAAGATTGGATATACTGGTACACAAAATATAAACTAATTTGTTATGCTGTGTTGTTGTAGGGCCTGATGATCATGCTACAGAACCTGCCCACCCACAACTGGCAGAACGAGGACATAGGAATGCTACTGGCCGAAGCCTACCGTCTCAAGTACATGTTCGCTGATGCGCCCAATCATTTAGCCCAGAAGAAGTAGCCTCTGGAACTGTAGATAGGTCAATACAATGTTATTTTGTGAAATGCTTAACAACCTTAAAGTATGTTTGTACAAAGTTGGGTGGGTTTGGGGTATTAAAAGTGGCAATTTTCTTTGATCATGTGATAGCTTAGTGGCATCTAGGTCAAGTATGAGTATGATTGTGAGAATACGATAAGTAATCTGTCAGAGTGTTTAGGGAAACCAACTCTGCATGTGTGAGAATCGGCCAGAATGAATTATGGACTAGTGACGCATTCTCTTGATAGAGTGTGTGCCCCCAGTTTTGGATAGACTTGGGTTTCACGTCAGATATTATCGTGAAGCCTCATGTTAAAGGTCTTGCCAGTAAGTGCATGGATACATAAGTATGTGCCTGTTGTAGATATTACCATCTGTCATTCCTATCTGAAACCTGGCTGTCCATGTATCATATATTGTGTAATGTGTAAGTATGATACCCTGAATACAGCACACACTTCACATGAGTGGGCATTTAAAGATGTTTTAACTAGCAGGATGACATTGAAGAGGGTAAAATCACTATAGAAGCCATTGATTCGATACTTAATATGTGTAATGGAAATATCAGCGTGTAAATGGGAAGGTGCATGATTAGAATGGGGATGCACTTTGGAAGTGTGCGTTGATGCCAGTCATGTGATATTAGCGACATGTCGGGGTTAGTGCGAAGGTAGTCGTAGGCAAAGAATTGTATACAAACAACGCTTTTATTTAATGAGACGTGCCTGCAAAGAGAGAGGGTTACGGGTTAGGTGTAGTGTTCAGATCTGGGTTGCGGTCAGATCTGGGTTGCGGAATCTGACTATCAAGAAGAGTGAATGATTTTTGAATAACTCGGTTTTGGGCTGGTGGTCAAACAACACAGATTTTACACCCCAGGACAATTTGAACCAGAATGAAAATTTAACGTAGTAAATGCAAGCATGGGGTGAAAAGTAATCGGGTTTAAGGGTTTTCTTTCTATCTTTCACAAAAAGAACAATTTAAATTAGATTGATGGAGTGAGATATTGATTTCTGTTTAAATCAATGGACCTCTGGCCCTGATTACTATTTTAGATTAAGCCTGTAATTAGCAACAAGGAAATACCTTCATGCATTGTATATTACAATGCGTCTTGAATGTTGTATGAAATACACCAATCATTATGAGGAAACAGTAAATGAAGGACTGACTGGCTAGAATGATCTCGGAATGTTAAACGCAATTTAGTAAATAATATATACATACACACACATATATTATATCTATGACTGTATATTTTCTGAGCAGGAGAAGTCTTAAACGTGATATGCTATTCATTATAATCATTATATACATGTTTAATGTTTGTGTTGAATTTGTTTGATGGTAGGGCCGAGTGCAAAGGTATATCTGTAGATAAATGACTGGTAAATGCCTTATCCACAAAATGTTTGATATAAGAGGGACCTGTCTATGGTATCACAATTAAGCATGTCCAATAATGAACAAACAGGACTGCTACATGTCAAACTTGGAATAATAGATTGTTCTAAAATAGTGAAAATTGCATGGAAATATTGAGCATGGAAAGTACCGGTATGTAACATATTGGCGTTCAATGGTTCTAGAATTGTGGCTCTGCTCTATTTTCGAAAAGTATAATTGACACATAAGAAAATCGAATGAAACATGACTGAGGGACTTTTGGTACCGTGTACATGATTTTGCCAGGCAGCATGTTAGAGGCCCCATTGTTCTCAATTTTGTATTGGGTAAAGGTACAGATAATAGTTACAAACGTATTAGAGACAAAATATGTAACTCACGGTTGATAGAACCTTAAATTCACTTTTATATGTTTAACTCGGTCCAACGAGACTATACCATCACGACTGGCCTTTATGAAACAGGACCAACAGTCTCTGTAAAAACAACCAGTATAATGCATTGCAAATGTACCACAAAAATGAGGCATGTAATATTATAATAGGAGTGATTGATAGGTACCAAGTCTATCATCATATTTAATATATATATATGTACATAGGCATACATATAATGTCTATGATATAGGCACACTACATGTATGTGTTTACCAATCGTAGGGAAGCCTTGTTTAAAGTTGAGAATTCCCTTTCATTGGACAACAAGTAATTTATCATTATGTTACCACGGAAGTTTATCGCTACAGCACATAGCAGGGTATAGGGAATGAACTGTCAATTTGTGTATCATATTATCATTTCGGAATGCAACATAAACTTAACTATGAATCAGTACAAACGGGGACAGATAGAAAATAGACTTCCCATCTTCTCGGTTTTCAAGGATAAATCCTTTTCCACAAGTAGTACATTAACTTTAACCGATATATGGACGATATAATGCTTTAATATGCGATGCCCTTGTCGTCATGAATGCATGAATGCAGCCCTGGTGACTACTCGCCAGACCTACATGCATGCACCATGCCAACCCTTTGGGAGTGTATCAAGACCATGGGGTCGGCATGATGCATGAGTTACTGACCAGGGCTGCATTTGTGCATCATGGCGAGGGCCAATTTAAGCGCCCCTGAAGGGTTTCAGACGTTTTAAACAGCCGACCATTCTTATGGTTTTGAGTAAAAAGATACATACCAATGTCTACATGTACTGTTGGTCCGCGTCTGTGTGAAATAGCACGTGATTGTGAGAAGTGCAGCCAAGTTAACCATACCTTGTATGAATCGTTTGTATTCATTTGTGCATGGCATGTAATGAGAAGGGCCCGGAGAAAAATTATTTTGACACTTTAGAGTGTGCAACTTGTGTACATAGCTATTACCCACTGACTTTGTACAGAAAAGTGAACTAATTAAAATACAAAATAAAATATATGTGTTTCGTTTGTCTTATTGTGGAAGATATTGCAACAATCCGAAAACCTTAGGACTACTATTGCCTTCTGTGGTAACCTATACAGCCCATTTTGTAAACGATTCACTACTCATGGTCCCAAATTTGCAAAATATTACATTCCGTTTTGCTCCCTATCAAACCTATGGTCGGAATAATCTAAAAGAGCTGAGCTACATAGACTTCCCATTCTTCTCTTATTCGCCACTAGGGCTGAGCCATTTTCTCATGGAATACCTTCTTCCCTATGAGTTGGCAGACAAGCCACCAGGTGTCACCAGGTATGGACATCACACCTGTACTAGTTTTACCCCATTGTATTAATGTGACGTGTGTCAAACCCTATGTGTTTTTTTATTATGCATATAATCCCTAATAATAACACATCCAGGCACATTCAATACAAAAACATGCAGTGATTCTGTGCCTACGGTGTTTGTGAAACGTGCTTACTCAGATATTTTACATTACAGCTTCAGACTTCCCTCTGAGGGAATGGTCATTTTAAACAACAGGTGTGGGCTGGTGGTTTTTTTGTGCCAGTGTTATGAAACTCTGCTTCGTCGCCCATCCCCCCACTAGAGGGTTTTGATATTGGTGATAATATGTTTCACCCTTCCCCCCCTCCCCACCCCACCCCCACACCCAGAGATGGTTCAAATTCTCGCGGCCACCCACTATTATACATGTATATCACAGGCTTTTTTTTTTTACTAAAAGAGGTGACACTTTTGGACCTCCCACCCAATCAAAAGGGGTCCAAACTATTTTGCACTCCTCTCCGTGAAGGATTCATTTTTGGGGACCCCGCACAAATCAACCACCCCTACATGTTCTTAAAAAATTACCACTCCCCAAGCAAATTGCTGACTCGGCATTTCCAGGAAATCAGTCGGCTGCTCTGTTGTATCGTTTATCCGGATGAGTGGAAACCTTCTCAGTTGACGCTCTATATGCTGAGCTGATTAGTCCCTGACCCTATCAGAATAGTGACATTTGTTTACGTAAAGCTGTTTGTGACCATTTACATCCCAATTTTAGAGAATACATTGTATAGCCAAATTGGTGTTCTTACAAAACGTTAGTGATAAGGAGTTATGATATACATGTATAGACGTTTGGTAATACCCGGTAGTTAAAATACTTTCTCGAGTCAAATGTCCATCCACCATTCTTCCACCCGGTTAGATTAAAATATCAATTTATAAGGACTTTTGTTCATATAAATAGACACATGGTGATTAAACCATACAGATGTCTTTAATAATTATGCCAGCCCTCTTTCGCCCTTATGATTCTTTTTTTAATAGGGGTGGTTTTGCAGGACAATAAGTATACATCAATGATTGGACTTTTTAAAGAATAAGCAAATGATAATTGTAGGGTAGGGGTAACTTTTCTTACTCTTGTCTTAAATTGTGTGTTGAATTAAGCTGAACGTATTAACACAATGCCAACAACACTCTGTAATTCTTTTATCATTTTCATGTATGTTTATTGGTATAATAACATGATGACAATACATAATGTATACATATATACAACGATGAATTGGCCACAGAACAGGAGAAATCCATGATCAGCTGGTTTGGGGAATATTTTACCAGCTTACGCGGGTAGGTATTAACACAGGGACACTTTTAAGCGAACACAACTCCCACAGAGGGATAACAAAATAAAGCACGCCCCAAAACGCTAAAACAACTGTTAAATAGTTTGTGTGTATAGATAGATATATACCACTTGCGATATAGCTGATTGTGGCAAATCAAGCCAATGTAGCCAAATTGATGTCATTACAAAATGCTATATATAATTGATCAATGATGTAATAATGTACAAATGTTGGGCAAAAAATAATGAAACCATAACTGTCAGATTGGTTGATCTGACTCCCCAAATAAGGCATACCAATAGACGGAACAGTGAATGGTTAAGTCCAAAGCAACCATTATACAGAAAAGTAGAGGTACCGGTAATATGAAACAGTGTTTTCTACATAACAGGACATTGTAATAGAGACGTATAGTCAGGTAATATATGGTTCCTGCGCCTCTTCTCCCACCATCTCTGGTCTCTAACAATGGATATGAATGGAGATTTCGGAGCAAAAACTCAAGGATGTAAAAATGCCATATCTACACCCACTCGACTTTGTATAATACATTGGCTACTAAGACCACAGACACTGACCACACTTGGACGCAACTAACGAGGTGGTCTCAAGTAGAATCAGTCCGACCTTTTTGGGCCGTGTTCAGAATAGCCAACGTCGAGAGGCCAACGTCTTGCGTGCTACATCTATTGTTAGTCCCATGGCAGAGGTACAGGCCTGAGCAGTAAAAGGTCAAATGCGATTAAAAATATCACTTCATCTATGGACTCCTTCACTTTTATCAGACATTATCTGTCTAAAGTGGGGTTACCCTGGGTAGCCCGTATTAATTAATACTGTTAAGAATCAGCGATTTCTCCCACTAAGGGGTTTGTTTCTATTATAGGTTTTGGTAAGAAATTACATATCATGATCAAATAGCTTCTCTCCGCTTACGATTGATTCAAAGGCAATAATTTAAATATCATTCCAATCACAAAGTGTCTATTTTGGCCTGAGGTGATATTCTCTTTGTTTCTCACGACTGACATTTCCAGCTGAACGTTGATAACAAAGAGCAGTGCTAGGGACCGCCTAGGAATATTTTATTTAGAGACAGAAACATGCGTTCATCTAATATCACTTATGCTACGAAATAGTGAGGCACAGCTTACTTATTTCTATTTGACTTTAGCCTTGAATCCACAGAAATGGATTCAGACGCGTTATACATATGTCATTTTCTATTCTAAGGGATGTGGGCACAATCTTTTACATCAGACGGAGTATTAAACTGTGCCATGTATGATTTTGAATACGATCTATAAGACAAGGCTGAAAGCGCCTCTGCTCACTGCTACGCAACCATTCGATACATCCTATGAAAGCCGCAAAAAATGTGCAAAAAATAGCTCGGTCGGACAAGTCCACCATATACTATAGTTGTAAGTCTATGTCGTAGAAAGCTACTTAGTGTGTGTATATTGTACCCATACAAACAGAGTGCCCGACCGAGAGGCACAGTTCCATCCACTAATGCTATTTACAGAAACAATACGGTAACTAGACAGGGAGGTATAGGATGGCATCACATTGATAGACACAGTACTCCCACGGTAGTATAGATCTTCCCTTACATCGCTATGAAACTAGAAAATGGGGTTATATACATGTGTCAAACATGTAGCTCCACATTGAAGTAAATAATGGTTGGTTAGTGCGATAATAAGAAACTACTGAGTAGATGGCAAGGCTCTGTACAACTGACTGAGAGTAGTCAAACATTACACCAAGCTTGCAGTCTATTATAGGAACCAAAGATTGAGACAGATAACGAATGATATGAACCTTCTTACTCCCCTCTGACCAACCCATTTATTATGCGTATGAACAAATGAATAATAATGGTATTTCCAATGTACAGGTAAATTAAAACCAAGCTATACATGATCCCATGATATGAAATACTACATATATGTACATATACTATAAAAAGCATACCTATCAGTAATTTGTCGCCATAGGGCCATAAGTATAATTGTTTCAACACAATCCCTATTTAGCTGTTCTAACCTTTTCCTAACTTTGAGACAACCCTTTATCAAATAAATGGTTATAACAAACAAAAATAAGAATGACCCAAACCTTATCATGGTTGAAAAGCCCTGTGGATATATGTTAATACTATATATGTACAATTTGTTATTTTGTCTTGTAAGCAAAAAAAAAGAAAGAAATTCGAGTATTTGCACCATTCAAACATCACAGAACACACAGCAGGCATTGTTTAATCATTTTCATGTGAATATGACTTAAAACAAAGCTCTTACTCAGCAGCTCACCATATGTACTCTATTCTCCACACTCACAGTGGTACCTAACAATAAACTAGGGCAACAGTTCAATACCGACTAACTCCTATCAACCACTCACTTCCATCTACTCATGTAAACTGGAAGGAGCTTTCTTGTCGAGACAATGGCCACACGATATGCTGAAGTGTCCATTTGAGTTATATTCTAGTTATACCAGTCGACGGAATTTATTGGTTCAGTTGGTCATGAGTGTAGAGATGAGCAGAATATGTGAGGCTCGGGTTTAACGGACCGCTAGTCGGTCACCTCAATTTTGTCCGATGCAGGACAGTTCTTATAGCTACCTATCAATATTCAGGACATACCGCACAATGTAGTTGAATAAAAGACTACAATATTGACAGGGTCTTAAGTCTCAGTGCAGCTCTATATACAATGCAAAGCGTCCTAATTGTATTCACATATACACAGGTACGTAACAATGTGACTCCATACCTTTGGTGAAACACATGTCTTCAAGTTGTTTTTTTATAAACAGTTTCTAAGATTGTCCGTCGTAGCGGTGTTATAAAAAAAGACTATACAAACTTCCCATTGCTCGCCATTAGTTCACTGCGATCATATCAATCAAACGATTGGCTATAGTTCAGCAATCTTTCGCGACATCTAGCTGGTTATAAAATCTTCAAGTATTGAATTTTTACAGTAAACATGCATTCAGCTTACATGTTATCATCAACCTATCTCTGACAACCATACCAAATTGTATATGTCCGAACCTGCGTATCTTTTCATATAAACATTGTATTTACACAAAATTTAGGAAGTCTTTGTAAGTTATTTTCTCTCCTCTCCCCAACATAAAACCGCGAATTTTTGTTAGCGTTTAGGGTTTTGTACGTTCATTGTACTAGTACATAACGGGCCATCGACATCTATTTACACGTACAATTGTATCTCTGCGAACATAAACCTTTGCAAAACCACAACAAAAATAAACGCTCCTTTGAATTCCTGGTTTTATAATGGCTCCTTTTCGCAGTGTACATGCTTTACGAAAGGACTTCAATTAAAGAGACAGATATTGAGGTTCGCCTTTATGATAGATTTTTGCAATGAATAAAGCCATAAAAAATACACAATATCACCAATGTACCAGTTACTGACTAGACTATCATGAATTTGGTTGTAGTATGCAACCACACATGTTCAGAAGAACGTTGTAGTTTGACCATGAAAAGCCTAGGTGGCAACTGGCAAGATATTGTTTTATATTGACATGCAGATTACCCCCCATCTTATTCCAATGAATATTAGTGGTTTCAGAGGTAAATTATTGCGTTAACTCCTTTTGATATGTTTGCAAATAGCCAATGCCGATGCAACTAAACCTTCAATATAAAACCCTCGACTGACTTTTGTATAGTTTGTGCTGCATTACCCATAGGGTATTGCTTTATATAGAATGTTAACATTCTATTCAAAGTGAAAAGAAACTGAACTCACCCTCCGAAGAAAATAAAACTGGCAGTAATCAGAGTAGGAGCTTAATGTTAGAATACACAAAAAAAAAGACTGAAAAGAAAAGAATGTGAAAGGATTGTAAAATCGCTTCGCCACATCAGTTTTTACGTCCTTGGTGAACGGAGTCCTCGAAGAGGCCTATTTGTGGTAAGAATTAATTCCATTCCATTCCAAAGAGGAAAAGAAAATGCCCTTGGTTGGGCAATCACTTCCAAAGATCATGGTGAGGCATATCGGAGAAGGTGGTTTAAGGGGGTATATTCATGGTGGTGGGTTCATAATAAGTGGGTTGGTGGGCGGGAATGTCTCTTAATTTTGAGACACAAGCCCAGTGAGCCGCATCATGTTCTCGCGCACTATGTCATTGGTGAGGGTCATGGTCATGGTTTGGCTGTCTACCCTGGGTGGTACAACAGGGGCTTCTGGGTCAACATCCACTGCCTCCAGGGCAGACTCAACTCCCTTTTGTTGCATCTCAGAAGCGCGAACACGGGGTGGCGCTGTTGGGGCTGGCGCATCACCTTGGTTTGAGGGGTGGCGGCGTATCCGGGGAGGCACAGTCATGATCATGGGCATACTGCTGTGGTCAGCAGTGTAGGAGGGTGGCTGAATGATAACGTGTGGCATGTCTGGTGGGCAGTTGCCGTCGGGCGACTCATTGACAAGCAGACCCGCGGTGTCACGCTCGTCTACGGCATACGGTGGCGGCAGTTCCAGCTGACGGTCACCGCATGCATTGCTGATAACGGGCTGCACCGAGTACGGCGGTGGGGGCTCTAGGAAGGCGATCGGTGGTGCTACAATATGGCGGATGTCGGCAGGCTCAACGATAGCCCCATCCACATCACTATGCGGAGCAGGCACATGGGGTGTCGGACTATGGTACCGGCGTGATGCTCTGTACCTGGGATTAAACCAAGCAACCACAATGTCAGAAACCAGCTTTTATTGTCAATCAGGAGAAAAAATGTAGTGCCTACTTACAAAAAGTTTTCATTACAGATTTTCTTTTCCCAGAAGGCAGGGACCATTAGCTTTAATATCTTCACGTCATTGATTATTTATTTCTTGAACAAGAGGACAAAGAGTTTATTTCTATTCCTGACCAGAAGATACGCTTTATCATCCTGAAAATAGTGCCGATGAAAACGTAAAGAAACGACCGCTCTAAAAATAGTACCAATAAGCGTGCACCACTGGGAGTCCCCATTAAAAGTGGTTCATTAACCTGCCCTAAATGTGTTTAATTACCATGCTCTAATTTCTCGCCTTAATTATCACTCCTTTTCTTTTCACAACTCACCTCTTTGTGCGTTTGATGCACACGATGCCCAGCCAGAGTACGACGACCATGAGAATAACGATGCTGATGGCACACCCCACCATCAGGCCAAGGTCAGCTGAGTATCCTAAGCCTGAAAGTAACAACACTTCATTAGCTTTTTGCAGAGCAGACTTATCAAGTGCTTTTCCCTTTCTCTCCTCAAGAACTGATGTCTTTTTTTATTGCAGCTAAAAACCTTTACACATATAGATTTGTGCAGAGGCTATCCACTTCTTTCTACATTTCCGAGCGGGGTATGATATCTGTAATACATTGTATGTGACAGATGATGTATTGACTGCTTACCCATATTCCTGTCAGCAGGAGGTGGAGTGTTGTTACAGTCTTGGCTGTCGGTGTGGTCATGCTGACCACAGTTCTGGTAGCCATTACAGCGCAGCGACTCGGGAATACACCGACTGGTTAAAGCACACTTCAGATAGGTTGGGGCGCAAGTGCCCTCTACTGTAGGATCTGTAGAAATACAAATGTTTCTGTTAGTTGAAGCTCTTTAAGTGGTCATTTGGATTTAGTACATTTTGTAATAGGTAAAGGTACACTAAGAATACAACCATTGACTTTTATTAGTTAAGTTGATCTTTACCATCCGGCCATATTAACTGTCTATATCTATATCTTTATATCTATCTTTATCTATATATACCACAAATCGAAATGTTGCAGTTTATTATCAAAGCAAGACTCACTTCTGAAAACAGTTATGAGTGCACGGAAACCAGTAAATTCCCGCGACAACTCGCCGATGAAGAAAAGAGTGAGCGCTGGCCCGGTAGATGTGTAATCGTGAATACTGCCGCTGCTCCGCTCATACTTGTTCTTCAGGTATATCCCGTAGAGGCCATGTGCTGGAGTCTTCTCATCATGTGCATCTAAGCCATCGTAAATACGTAGCCTGAAAGAAAATCACACATATCAATTAGTTTGATTCCAAGTAGAGCTTGACATTTTCTATACATAAAACCATTTCGAAATCCCTTATGTTAGAATTGATTTAATATTTGTGTCAGTGCACAAGCTACTTGATGTTTGATATATACGGAAATTGTGCCAAAACAGAAGTACACAGTATTGATCCAACTACACATAAGTATCAGTATCATGTAGCACTTAACCCCATACACTTACCTGTCAATAGTTCCGGGTCTGAAGTTTATATCCATGCTCTCAAAATGCAGGATAAGTCTTTCACTTGGGTCCCTAGCAGCAAAAGTTACTATGCAAGTAGTTTGAGTCTCCTCGTCCAAGTTGGGGGTGGCTTCAACCACAATACTGCTGTCCACGTAGATCCTGTTCTTATCGTGGATATAGCCATCCACCAGCTGCCGGCAATGTTGGGTCATGAAGAGCGTAGGCAAGGCAGCTGCAATAGACAAATGGGCACTGATTAACTTAACTCATCCCTTATTCAATCTCTGGTGTTCTGAGCTATTGGCACAGACTATTGGAATTAACTGCTATTTGTTATAAGGATTAATCTAATCATGTTAATAGTTTATTAGGTGGTATAAATAATTGTCTATCTGTCACTTATGTCTTGAATAGCGGACATTAGTAAATTATTGAAATGTGTAAAGAGACAAGTGTTTAATAATGTATAGGTTAAATTCAACGATGCATGTGAATCGATTTGATATTAGAGTAAACATAATTACTTCGTTGAAAGGACACACCTGTTGCCCATTGACTCAAAACAGTGAGAATCAAAGGGGCAATAGAAACCTTGTGAATATGTGTTTACCAGTCTTCAAAGAGTACTCGTATATAAACATGCTTTAATACTAATGGGTCCAAGCTGAATCACCAATTCAGTTTTTCTATGTTGTTTGTATAGTGTTTGAATATGTAATATCAACCAATACATATTTGGCCATCTTTTGTCTCAATTCTTGGCATTGTCTCCTACACCCGGGGCCTACACCTACATGGTTTGTTTATAAATATGAAGTAATAAAACCACAACAAAACATGTCCTGTTCATACAAAAGGCATGACTCACCCACCCACCAATGTTACGTCTCACATCCTTTCTCTAGTCTAGACTCTTAGTTCGACAGTTAACCCCAGCCTTTGGCTGCCTCGGGAGGAAATTAAACCCAATCATGCCAGGCACCCGGATGCACAGCACACCCCTTAGCTGGGCTCAGACTTCCAGTGACGGAAGTAGGGATTGCCTGTTGACAACGTCCCATGTTGTTGGTGGTCGTCCCTGTGGCCACACAAGCTCTATTTAGAATAGTGTCAGTCTGTGATGCCGCTTCCCCTCCTCGGCAGTTGCCATATAGAGAGGCCGAGCTGCTCCACGGGCGTAAGCAGTGGCAGCGACATCAGCAGCGCTATGCCAAACAAGGCCTGCCACTGCCGGTGAGGAGGAGCCAAAGGTTTCCTACTGTGGATAGCTTCTTTTACATTGAGCTAACTCCAGCACGTAGCTTGTCATTCAACTAACAATGACTTCATTCACTACCTCAGCCTGCCTGTCTCCTTTTGCGTGTAGCCACAGAGGATGTGTCAAGATCCTGTTGTGTTGTGGTACTATTAGTCTCCATGTCAACAATAGGTTGTAAATAGGTATAATGTAACCGGTATGGTGTAAATATACCAAGGGGAGGAAACCCAACCAAGGGCCATTTCAAATCGATCACAATAGATTAGTAGGACAATGTCCAATATCCAAACCATCAAGCCTTAAGGTTATCTGGTGATTAAATCCTTAACACGAATGGCACCAATAACAAAGTCATAAACCCATGTTCGGTGAACATATAGGCCAAATAATTTCAAAAATGTTCAACTAAGGCAGTAATCAAGTCCTATAGGACAATCGGAAATTATTAATATGAAGAACATCATCATCAACACTACGGAAACCCTGACTAGACCTGACCGCATTTCGCCATGAGAAAAACTCCGATCATATCTCCAGCACCCCTAACTGCCTAAGTGTTAACGTGTAAGATAATTCTAAAACGTCCCGACAGTTAATGATGTACAGCAGAACCTTTCAACTAAAATAATATCTCCACAATGTCTAATTAACAAAGGTTGATCAACAATGATCAATGTGAGACAACTGGTTAAAGACCTATCAAAAATAACCACCAGTCCTGACCCTGGTAGAGTAAGTGTTTGTGTTATTGTATCTTTATATGGAATGTAAACAAACAAGGGGACAAATTCAAGGATTTTACGGCAAAGCCGTAGTGGCTTTGGGTTTTTATAGGATTGTTATGAACTACAGCTGAGAAAAAGAGGGGGCATAGATTTATAATTGTTGGTGTTTCTGGGGTTCTTATGCAATTCATATTTGATGGTTTGCATCAACACTGCATGGTCAGTTAACTACATGCACTTAGCTAAAAAAAATTGATTTTAATTGGTTTTACTGCAGCTGGTATAACAATAGAATCCAATATGTACTAATGGAATCAAATAGGTACCAATGCAATTCCATTGGTGGTGATGCACTCCATTGATGCCTATGCAAATACCATCTTGGCAGCCATCTTGAAAATTACATGGATCAAAAATCGGAGCCTACAAATGGATTATACACACCAGAAAACCCGATTATACATGTGTCAAACAAGGAAATCAGACAATCTTGAGTTTTTGGTGGCCATCTTGGCAGCCATCTTGGAAATTTCTCGGATTGAAAATCTGAGCCTGAAAATGGATTCTACATCCCAGAAAACCCTATTATTAATGTATCACACAAGGAAATCAGACAATCTTGAGTTTTTGGTGGCCATCTTGGCAGCCATCTTGGAAATTTCCCAGATTGAAAATTTGAGTCTGAAAATGGATTCTACATCCCAGAAAACCCTATTATCCATATATCACACAAGGAAATCAGACAATCTTGAGTTTTCGGCAGCCATCTTGGCAGCCATCTTGGAAATTTCTCGGATTGAAAATCTGAGCCTGAAAATGGATTCTACATCCCAGAAAACCCTAATATCCATGTATCACACAAGGAAATCAGACAATCTTGAGTTTTCGGCAGCCATCTTGGCAGCCAGAGGGAGGAGGAGGGGGCAGAGAGAGGAGGAAAGGCAGAGGGGGGAGAAGGTAACAGGAAGGAGGAAAATGGGGTAGAGTGGGGGAGGGGGCAGAGGGAGGAGAAGGTAACAAGAAGGAGGTAGAGTGGGGAGGAGGGTAAAGATGGGGTAGTAGGAGGGGCAGAGGGAGGAGGAGAGGGCAGAGGGAGGAGGAGGAGAGGGCAGAGGCAGGAGGAGGAGGAGGAGGAGAGGGCACAGGGAGGAGGAGGGGGGCACAAGGAGGACTTGTGATGACCTTCCTTTAAACCCCCAGCTCCCATATAAATAGCATTCAGCTTGGGCATATGCAAATGACCTATCAGACCATGGTTTGTCAGAGGGAGATGACATATTTGTGTATTGACTAGAATATAGCTACTTACCACCTCTATATTTTGTCATGGTAACTTATGAATGTTTCCCAGAGCAAGCTATACCAAAATAATTTTACACATGGCAATTGAATCAGTAGAATAATGGGATACAATTCCAAGTGTATGTGCTGAGTGGGTGGTTGGAGCTATGTGATTGGCAGGTACCCTGTGTTGTTTGTGTATACCTGGGGCATAGAAAGCATGGGGCTGAGGTCTGAGTACACCTCACAGGCCAGGACCCACACCTGGGCAGGCCCTATGACCTGTATGTTACTGATGTGGTCACTGTACAGGTCTGCCCTCTGTGGAGAATTATGGCACTAAAGACCTTACTTCAGTACTGGGTGCCTGACCTAATTTGTGTAGGACCTCCCCTCCCACTGCCCCACTGTGGCTACTTACACACAGCACCTGTCCGTCACCTTACAAGCCACTCCCCTGGACCTTACTGGACGTGCAGTAAGATCTGCGGGTTTAAAGACTGTAGAATATTATTTCAGGGTTGGTGCATGTGTGTGTGGGGTGGGGGAGGGGTAATTATGTTGGACTTCACAGTTTGTCTTTGGGCGGGCTTGAGTGATTTCAAGAGCCACCCTGGACCACTCAACCTCTAGTATAGGTCCTGTATGGGAATTGGCATTGACATTGACAGCTTGGCTTGACATAGGAGTCAATAGTTATTAGGCTGGTACCTATCCTTGCCATTGACAGCCACATTAGAGAACTCAAAATATGGCTGTTCACAAGATCTCTAGGCCTTACCACAAGGTACACTGGTACTACATGCAGTAACTGAAAACCAGACCTAGGTTAAATTAGTCTTGCACACACCTGCAAGGACACATGGGGAACCAGTCCTAGGCAATGTTTAAGGGCCAGCTAGGGCTTAATTTAACAATGAACAAGGGGACCTATGCTAGTCTTTTCTTGCTACTTTTTCCAACTCTCTGTGTGTGGTGTCAATGGCTTTGGGGACAAGGTCCCAAAGCCAATAATGTGGCAATTATGCTTAATGGCATGCCCTAATCGGGTTCTATCCTTTTTATAAAGGTGTTGTTTACGTGTTTTGGCTATATAGTATTAATATGAATCTAAAGACTACAGTAGAGCTGATCAATTTTGACATGAACCTGGCCTACCGGTATTGCCGGTACCTTGGTGCTTAATCCCTAGGACAGCTGGGCTATGCCTTCAAGCCTTTGTAGCAGTGCCTAAGGGTACCAATGACCTGGGATGGCCTTTGGATGGATGCCTATTGATCGATTTATGTTAACCACCAATGGAACTGTAATTGATTGAAATACAAATCAACTACAAATCGATTGGATTTAGGATTGAGCGGTCGGCATATGTATCGGGAGCAACCCCATTGGCACAATGATTGGGCGTCTATGGCAATGACAAACGACGTGTTGGCCTGTCTGGTATGGCTACATCGTTATAGGTGTTGTTTCACCAGCATATGACAAGGCTACTGCGATAAAACATTAGGCATACGCTCAACTTAATTTGATAAGTTTTTTTGTGATAGCTCTCTCTCTGCCATACGACTACATTACTATGGACCTATAAGTGTATCCAAAAATCGATCTTCCAAAACAAAAGGTAGGTCTACTGGGTATGGGCCAAATTCGAGGGATAAAAGTGGAAAATCCATGGATTGGCATTGGGGATCCTCTATAGACTAGTAGGCCTATAGGTAGTAGGTCCCTATAGACAATATGTTTATATAGGATAATAGGTCTTTGCAATATCAAAGGCCTTGAAATCCAGGAAAAAGTTGAAGTCATCCATCCCTGAACTGCACATGTCCTATAGTTACACTGACAATAATATTCTGTCAATGCAAAGTGTAGGCCTATGTACCCGGACTCAGGGAGAAGTGAAAATGCTGATTGTGTGGGGTTGGTGAGCGTATTTAGTGCCATTTACTATTATGGAGTATGGCTTCCACAATGAAAGTCCAAAATGAAATGAATAGGCCTACATGTACAAGACAGTTCAGATGCAATCTCATGGGCTATCTCCTCGAGTCTAGTTTAATATAGGCCTACCATAAATGATGAACTCCCCACGCCATAACAAAACATGGCATAATGACATCTGTTCCAATACACACACAAATAACTCCGAGGTCTTGACCCACAGCCCAGGGAATAACATAGATACGTTATCTGATTCTCTGATACAGTTTTGAGTAGGCATAGGCTAAACTAAAAGACTAAGTGATATAGAGATAGCGAGAAACCATACTACAATGACAATGTATAACTATGATACTATGCCTATCATCCTATCGCCAGTATCGGCCCGGGTCTATATTTATGAAGTATTATGTCTGGTCTTGGGCTGCTGTAGCTTACTGTGGTATGATCCATAGAATACATACTATTTGATGACCCTTTGACTTTAGGACATACCTACTTGTATAGCCATATATGCTTATATAATCACCTAAACAGTCAGTCTAACTGCACGCCTCTATTTAAGTAGGGGCTTTATAACAGATGTCAGGCGCTCAGCTCAGCCCAGGGTCACACAACTGACAACATTGAAGTTTCTGAGCCTGTATCCTCCTATTTTACATGAAGATTTACAGAACTGCAAATTCTAAGAGATCCAGAAACTTCCAAAGCCATCTTCGAATATCTGTTAAGACAAACTGATGCCAGATATAGAGGCGATTTGACCTGAGTTGGGGTGCCTTTCCACTGCCAACACTCACTTACCCACCCAAATACACACAGAGTGGAAAAATGTCAAGCCGTAGAGCACTCACCTTGCTTGCCGTGTTCGCTAGAGTTGCTTATTTGTATGCTGCTTTTCTTCTTGGACATGGTCTGGATATCCCCCAATACTAGGGTTTCCAACCATAGACACATCCATGTTACGTACAGCGTTACCAGCTTCATGATCCGTCCCGTGTGGAGCGAACAGTGCCTTTGTTTCTGACTGATGAAAAATGATAGTCCTCGTCCCTCGACTGACAAGGCGGAAGTGCCTCCAACTGCATTCAGGCCTCGCCACACAGAATTCTCGCAGCGCCTTCTGCGAACGTGTTCGGACGTCACAGCGCTGTAAACGCTCTACTTTTCCCGCCGCGTGACATTTGCAGTTCCAGCCCATCCTTTGTGTCAGATGACGTCTTCCCAGGGGGTTCTTATTTTACCATCATAATGATAATAATTTCACGTGGCCGAATTATCCTAGGGGTTATTATCATAGTTGAAATTATTATTTGATGAGCTGGATATGGGGTGAAAAAAATAGTGTTTCATTAAAAGTAATGCATTTCAATTAGCTCCTACTAAATCTCAAGTATTTATCATCCGGTGGGCGTCATAATTTTAGATCCAGGTTTTTTTCGTCATATGCTATTTGAAGAAACTAGCGTAGCTGGTATTCTTACGTCGTTTTCAGTCGTGTGGTCTTAATTGTGAATTTGTGGAGCTGTAGGCCTAGAGGTAGAAGCAGGGAACCTTTGTAAAACTAAAAGTCTAGAGGTGATGTGATCTTTGGAAATAGAAATGATCCAAGGCACCGATTTAGAGTTATTTAAAGCAATTTAAACACAGGTAGTCTAGCATTTATTATGATTAATGCATATGAGTAGACTCATGTGATTATCCTATGCTTAATTGCCTCATGAAGATTCATGATTGTTGGCTATCTTCTTCATATTTAGAAATTAGCCTAAACAATTCATACTAAAATTAATGTTCGATGATTCAGGAAGTGTGTACCTACCGGGGTATAATTATGCTCACAGGTGTCCTATGCGTTACCGGTACCTGAATCAATCCTATGTAGCCTTATTGTAGGCCTATATGTATAGCTTGCTTCTAAATTATCACACATACGATCAGGACAAAAACGAGTGATCAATGTCAAACGCATTTTTTCTTTTTCTTTTCTTTTTTTCGTTTCTGTGTTCTCCGGTGTTTGTTTTTTTTGCCATCTAGGCTTTATTCAGGGGTCACCTCAGTTATGGGTTTACCAATTAGGGTTAGCACCCCGGGGGTGGTAGGCCTACAGACAGGGATTAACTCAGGTCCCCAGCCCATTGTTTGAAGTGTACAAACATCCTGTCCCATACGATTGGAACTTATACATCTAAAGGTGCTAAATAGAGAAACATTGCTTTGAAGTATGTGGTTGTAAAAACTAGATATAGGACCATAGACATACACGCTGAGACATTTGCGTGAGTGGAAGTACTGTCGATGGTGGGGCTAAATTAATGTTTAAATCGACCCAGCTATATCATGCACCAATTCAGGTATACTTTTTGGGGAATCTATGCACTGATATGTGACATAGTGCATAAATAGGCTACCGTGATGCGTGAATGCAGCCCTAGCGAGTAACTCGAGTAACAGTAGCCCCCCCCCCCCCCCCCCCCCCCCCACTGCATTCAAGTATCATCCGACCCTGTTCGTATACGGGTTTCAGACACTCCCGAAGGGTCGACATGATGCTCCAATGCAGCATAGGCCTATGCGAGTTTCTCGCCGGGGCAGCATTGGTACATCATGACGACAAATGTCATTTTTGGTGACATGCCGTCCGTACAGGGTTTGCAAGTGAGAGAGGACTCAACATGAGTATTGGGGAAGGAACACGGTATGTGGGGCCCTTGATGGGGGGGGGGGGGGGGTCCCCATGTCGCATGTCGATTTTAAGAAATGGCCATGTCTCATGTCCCCAAAGAAAAACCCATGTCACTAGTGTCACTAAGAGATGATAAATCATTGAATTTGCCTTTTAAAATTGGAACATTCAGAGTGGTTTGAAACAGTTAACCGTAGGCCTATGTGATCTTTAGAAAATTTTGGAATTTTACATTTTTTTTGCACTCCCCCATCCAAGGAGGGGTCGTAATTGCTTACACATTCCCACAAATTCTTTAAATAAAATTCTGCATTCATGCGGGTTTTGAGAGCAACATAACATTCTGCCAGCCATGATGCTATTCAATCCATGTCACTAAGGCCAATGTCCCATGTCGGAGTTAAGAAATGCCCCATATCCCATGTCACTAGTATGGCCATGTCCCATGTCGATTTTAAGAAATGGCCATGTCGCCATATCGGACTTAAGAAATGGCCATGTCGCCATATCGATTTTAGGGGTCTAGGGCCATGTATGTGATACCGATCTTGCACGAATGGAGTGATGGGAGACCATGGAGGAGTGTGCACGGGAGTCGGGGGACCCTGGATGAGAGATGCACGGTCAGTGGACGTTTATGAATGAGGGACGTGAGATAGATTATACCATCATGTGGAAAGGATATGTTCTGTGTACATGGGTTAGGGTCTGTACTGATCAGGTCATTAGCAGCTCATGTTAAGACGATCGAGATGCTCATGAGTGTAATGAGCTTCTCAGCGTAGCAGGGTCTCTATCAGAGCTCAATTAAGATAGACTGCTCGATCAGGGTGCAGGGTGGCACCAGTCACACCAACTGCTCACTTTGGACGCGCTGTTTAGGGTATCGCATGAGCTACTCACCTTGGACACGCTGTTTGTGGCTCCAGAGGGGTCAAAAGCGACCTGGCGACCTGGGCTGTTTTCCAGGCGACCTGGCGACCTGGTAACAGAATTAAAGCGACCTGGCGACTTTTGGAAAAATTTGGCTGTAGTATAAATGGTCTAAAAAAGCGACTTTGTGACCTTTGGCCCTTAATTTCGGCGACTTTCCGACCTGAGGGGGGGACTCCTCTGCATCCCCCTGTTTAGGGCATCCCATGAGCTGCTCACCTTGGACGCGCTGTTTAGGATATCCCATTGGGGCCCTTGATGGGGGGGGGGGGGGTCCCCATGTCGCATGTCGGATTTAAGAAATGACCATGTCGCATGTCTATGTCGCTTAAAATGCTCATGTCCCATGTCAATTTAAGAAATGTCCATGTCCCCTGTCACTAAGCCTCATGTTGCATGTCACTAGGCCTCATGTCGCATGTCGATTTTAAGAAATGCCCATGTCGCCATATCGAATTTAGGGGTCTAGATCCATCCCATTGGCTGGGCATGGGCTGCTTACCTTGGACGCGCTGTTTAGGGTAGCTCATGGCCTCATGAGCTGCCCATCTTGCCATCTTGGACGCGTTGTCCTGGGTGGTTTTACGTTGAGTGAACGGCTCTCTTGAGCTCTATTCTATTCCTTAGCCTACATGCAACACTCTACTAGCCGTGGTATTATGATCCGTCCTTTTCAATTAGGCCTAATAGTTATCTGTCAGGTATACTGTTGGCTCTATTTAAACCTATAACATTCGTCGAGAGCATTTTCGAAAGATTTTTAGTCCAGGGTTTTCAGTGTAACACAACAAATGACCAACCACATGGCTAAGATCAATTGGACCCTCTATCTAAACATTTTAAAGCCTCCAGTATGATGGATCTAGAGACAGCACTACATAGCCGGTTATGGCTAGTGCATGAATTGGACCACCCAGGAAAAATAATAGGCTCCAGTGCACTTTATGGTTCAAAATTCAAACGAATGAAACAATATTCGGACAGAGATGTTACTTTTTCTTCTAAAAGTGCTCTCTATAGTGTCGTTTTAGAGCGTAGGCCTACCTGGGATAAAGTATGCTGCGTTATTATAGAATAATCGTGAATATTTTCATTCCACAAATGAATATGATTAAATGGAGAGCCCCTTTCTAAAAACAAACAAACAGTACAACCAGTTGAACACCAGCTGGTTATATCGATGGTTGTACATTTTGTAGTAAGCCTTATCGTAGTAGAAAGAGCAGTGTGAACAATGTTGCACTGTTGGCTATGCAATGACCGACATTTTCCTTTGTTCAAAGTTTCTTCACAACTGGTGAAGATGCACTAAGAAATCGGCATTGTCTTGTTACCAAATGACCGCTTGTAATGAGGAACAAAAACGCAGGCTCACACGTTTTTATAGAAATGTGTTTCTTTTAGCGTTTGGAGAAAATCACACAATGACGCTCTGATTGCAAAATGTGGGTCATAATATTAAAAGCTCACAGAGTTCACGATGGCCGACCCGGCGTAACTCTTACAATTAGGTTAATGGCTTCGATCAGACGTCTTTGTTTCTTCCCTTGAGTCCAGTATTTTGATACCCCCAATGTCGTCTGCTTTTGTTTTGTGATCTTTGACCCTTTAAGGGCCGCATATTGTTTTAATGCAAAGTCATTTGTCAACAAGATGCATGAATGTAGCTCTGGTGAATGTACTAATCAGTACTGCATTCATGCAGCATGTCGACCCTAAGGGGGTGATACACTCCCGAAGGGTCGATATGATTCATCACCAAACCAGTGCCCGCGGGTTACTCGCTGGCGCTGCGTTCGTGCATCATGACGTCAGGAGATAACATACCATCCCCAAAGGGTTAATAACTGACCTGGCCGACCAAAGTTCAAGCCCCTGACATTCAACATTGTCTTTAGGGAGTGTTCATTTATTAATTACAGGGGGGGGGTGGTGAGATTTCGCGCGGAGGGGCGAAAATTTTTTACGCCCCCCCCCTCGAGAGCGTGTGTAACGTTTTGCGCCCCCCTCGCCGAAGGCGCCGAAAATTTTTCGCCCCCCCCCCCCTTTGAACTATAGTAACGCGCGGGCTTTTTGGCTAAAAAGGGGCTTAAATTTTTACGCCCCCCCCCTCAAGAGGGGGCAGAATTTTTTACGCCCCCCCCCTCAGAAGGGGTCCGAAATTTTTACGCCCCCCCCCAAACCCACCACCCCCCCTGTAAATAATAAATGAACACTCCCTTATATCCAACAAATAGGACTTGGAAGGTTTAATTCAGCCCTACTACCGGAAACACAGATCACCGATTTCCACTGATTATCTGTTTTTCCCCACCCTATAGGGCCTAATAACCACACAATTAGAACGATAATTAATCGCCGGAACCAAAAGTAAAGGAACACAGCTGTCTCTTCTACCTGAATGGACACATTATTCTAATTTCTTTTCCTATTGAATACCAAGTTCACGGTCCATAGTTTTACGACACGATGCCCATCAAAGGTCAGAGTGCTCTTTGTGCCTGTAGCGTAATTTCCGCCTGAGCCAGCGTCTCAGATCGTGGTTCTCCACCTTTTGGTGCTTCGTTTTTCATCCCCTTTCTTGCACCAATTAGGATGCTTGGTCGGTCTGGCGCTCTTCATTGACGCAGCTGGCAACTGCTAGGGCTCTGTTTATTTTGATAGTGATTTTTAAGGAAACCTCAGACCAGATATAAATAGTGTTTACGTATGGTGTCTATAATATGAATGCAGTAAGGCCTAAATCTGATCCTCAGCCAGACTTCCTTGCAATAATTATCCTATTTTCACCAGTTTTAAATCAGGATGTAACCGAGGGGGACTTCTAAGTGTGCTACTCTGACCATAAACTATGTGTCTTCCCAATCGGTGAAAGGTAAACAACCATCTAGCCAATATGTGCCTTCCTCTTCAGTTCAATTTATATCATACACAAGTCCAAACATAAAACCAATCGCAGAACGAAAGGAATCAAATTTATTATTTTGACATTGGAGGGGCGATGGCAAACTTCCCCTCTCTTCCCCAAGGGCAATGCATAGCCTACATGGTTAGTATTACATGTAAATATAACAGAGAAACGTTAACAATTTCACTGTGGCCTACAGCCCTACACCAAAAAGCTGAACGACCTGTTGTTGATGCTGGTTGGTTGCATTGGTTGAATTGAATTGAATCTTTTATTGGTCTTGGCATCTTTCGACGCTTTCTGCCTGAGCAAAATCCGTTACATGTGTTGTGATGTAAAAATCAACAGCGGATTTATGATTCATATTCAATATAAATATGGTTAATTAGATGAACACCAATATACTGTTGGCGTGTTGTCACACAAGCGTGTCCTCTTCATCGTCTTCTTCACCATCCTTAGCATGCTTAGGTCATGGTCTTACACAATCATTATTATTTACAATTTATTACATTAGCCGATTTGAACATGTATTATGTGATTAATAATCAGATCAGGACCACGACGCGTTACGTCATTGGTTCATTGCAGTCATTATCACTGTTATAATCATTAGGACCGAGTCATGTGTGCAGGTGTCAATATTATCAGTATTAGCCTATCATCATTACCAGGTATCAGTACATTGGTTGCTAAGGCAATTTAAAGGCCAGTGATGATGGTCGAATATATGAGTTGAGATCAAGGTGCACATTCACGTCTATGGAGGGTTTATGCTGATGCAAGGCTTCACTTTTAATATATCCGACGCTGCAACAGCGCAATATGAGATGGACAGGCCTTTGATACACATCCACCACAGCACAGATAATGTCATGTGGACGCCCTACCAATTGAGCATTTAGAAATTCAGTGGACTGATCTAAATGCCATACCAGATGCTTGGCAAGCAGTTTCAAAGTAGAGGGGGCAAATGGGAGTTTTTGACCTTTTCTCTACCCCTTTTCTCTTGGCCTTTTAAGTTTGTCCATTTTTGGGTCTGGCCACACCTCCCACCGCCCCCCTGGTAGTACGCGAACCAAACCATCAGTGCGGGTTATGTGATTCTCCCAAAATCTAGGTGTGGGTTACGCAATTTTTGTTCTTTTCGATTTCAGAATCACTTTAGAATAACTCCCTGTCCAAGGCAGCACCCTTATTCCCTTATCACCCTTGGTGGCCACAACTATTACCAGTAGTACCCCCTACCCACGGCAGGTTTGTAGGCCCAGGTAGCAGCTTTGGCTGGTGGGGGTGGAGAGAGGGGTTGGATTAAAGCAGTCTTCCAAAAGGTGCGGGTGTGGGTGCGGGTTACACGAGGGTTTTTCCCTGTGAGCACAGACCTCCGGTGCGGGTTATAGGGTTCTCTGAAGGTCAAGGTGCGGGTTATACACGAGATGCCGGTAGTGCGCAGAGATTTACAGTATTAGCGGGTATTTTAAACTGGTCAGAACAATGGCTGAATTTGCTGAGTTTAAAATTAAATCCCATAAGCCTAGGCTCCGCTTTGGCGACACTGACGTCTGTAACACAGTGAGCGAAATAGAAAACTTCTTTCAGATGGCAATACCGCTAAATACACGTGAAGCATGCACAACAACCCATGAAATTATCCAGAACAAAGAAGGATCTCACACGTGTGAAGTGCGGGCTTTACTTCAAAGGCTCTTTAATTCATTCTGTTGATACTCAAAATGTTGTTTAACCTGTTACCAACCTGCCCTCCTTACAAGTTACAGCCAACGGAACATACTATAATTGATTATGACATTCATATATCATGATGGAACGTAATCGTAAATCACAACATATCCCGCATTTAGTCAATAAATTCTTACTGTTTCAACGAAGACCGCAATAAATGAATAAATGAATATATATATATATATATATATATATATATATATATATATATATATATATATATATATATATATTGTAGCGGGCACGGGGGTGGCCTCGTACGAGAGTCGGCACATTCTCGGCCGAGAATGCACATCGTACGAGAATGCACATCGTACGAGAATGGGCACATTCTCGTACGAGAATGGAGACGCTGGGGGGGTATATAAGTCGGGACTGACTCTGTACTCAGCAGATATAGATTGGAGCTCGTGAATAAAGGATCACTTGGAATACCCACAGGGCTGGCTGTCGTGTTATCTATGATATGCTTCTGATATCCTTACAGTGGTGACAGCGGTGAAGGCAAGGATACGGACCCATTGCAGCAGGATGGATCTATTAGAAGCATCAAGGAGATAAGGAGAGAGGGATGTTGATAAAGGAGTCGGTGTGGAGTTTCAGCCTGGCAGAGGGAAGATGAGGGGATGGCTGAGAAAGACACTGAGATGTATTATTAAGTATCACATACTTTTTGTCCTTGTTTACATGTCTCGACAGTTTGCAAGTGTGTGCTGGCAGACTGCAGAGGACCCTAGCAGACCGGAGACCATGCAGGGACAATCTAGGCGGCCGCCGGACGATGCTGGACGCTCGGGGGCAGTACAGGAGGATGTCGGACGAGAGTGGCGGCCGTCGTACGATCCTGGCAGGTCGGGGCTGGTACAGGAGGATGTCGGACGAGAGTGGCGGCCGTCGTACGATCCTGGCAGGTCGGGGATGGTACAGGAGGATGGCGGACGATTCTGGTGGCTAGAGGACGATGCTAGCAGGACAGGGACTACACAGGAGGTTGTCAGACGATGCTGGCAGATTACACACGATTCGAGCAGACTGAGGGCAGCACAGGGCGGACAATGCTGGCAGACCGCAGACAACCCTAGCAGACCAGAGACCTTGCAGCGGCCGTCGGATGACGCTGGCAAACCGGGGAGAGCACTGAAGGAAGTCGGACGATGCTGGCGGCCGTCGGACGATGCTGTGACGTCGGGGACTACACGTGAAGATCTCGGACGATGCTGGTGGCCGTCGGACGATGAGGTGATGTCGGGGACTACACGTGAAGATGTCGGACGATTCTGGCGGCCGTCGGACGATCCTAGCAGACTGGGTACCATGCAGAGAGTTGTCAGACGGTGCTTGCAGACTGCAGCTGCTCCGAGCGAGCTGGGGTTAGCGCAGAGAAGTGTCGGACAAAGCTGGTGGACTGCAGACAATCCTGGCGGTTCGGAGATGGTACAGGAGCATGTCGGACGATACTGGCAGCCGTCGGACGATGCTGGCAAGTCGGGGGTGGTACTGGAGGAAGTCGGGCGAGACTGGCGGCGGTCGGACGATTATGTGAGATCGGGGGTTGTACAGGAGGAAGTCGGACGAGATTGGCAGCCTTTGGACGATTATGTGAGATCGGGGGTAGTACAGCAGGATGTAGGGCGATTCTGGCAGACTACATACGATTCTAGCAGGCTGCAGGCGCCACAGGGCGGACGATGCTGGCAGTCTGCAGACAACCCTTGCAGATCGGAGAGCATGCAGGGACAATGTTGGCGGCTGTCAGACAATCCTAGCAGGTCGGAGATGGCAGAGGAGGTGGTCGGACGAAGCTGGCTGCTGTCAGACGACGCTGGCCTGTTGGAGATGGTACAGGAGGATTTAGGACGAAGCAGGCGACTGTCGGACGATTCCGACAGGTCAGTAACTACGGAGGAGGATGTCGGTCAATGCTGGCAGCCGGCGGCCGATGCTGTAAGGTCGTTGGTGGTACAGGAGGATGCCGGACGATGCTGCCAGATTGCAGATGATGCTGTGAGGTCGTGGCCAGAACAGAAGGGTGCTGGACGAGACTGGCGGCCGTCGGACGATTCTAGCAGGTCGGGGATCGCACTGGATGCTCTAGGAGGAGGTTGGCGGCTGTCGGACGATTCTAGCAGATTGGGAATCGTACTGAATGATCTCGGACGATTCTGGTGGCCGTCAGACGATTCTGGCAGGTCGGGGCTCACACAGGATGGTGTGGGACAGGGCTGGCACCAAGATAGGACGGGGGTGCAGGGGGACGCGAGCGAGATGCACCAGGAAAGGACAGGGGCGCAGCGGGACATGGTGGAGATGCATCGAGAGGGGTCGAAGATGCAGCGAGACGTGGTGGAGATGCATAGAGACGTGATAGGGATGCACAGAGAGGGGTCGGGGATGCACAGGGACATTGTGGAGATGCACTGGAATATGGTGGAGATACACCGAGAGGTGGTGGAGATGCACCGGAGCATGTTGGAGATGCACCGGGACGTGGTGGAGATGCACCGAGAGGGGTCGGAGATGCACCGGGACGTGATGGAGATGCACCATGACCTGGTGGAGATGTGCCGGGATGTGGTGGAGATGCACCGGGACGTGGTGGAAATGCACCGGGACGTGGTGGAGATGCACCGGGACGTGGTGGAAATGCACTGGGACGTGGTGGAGATGCACCGGGACGTGGTGGAGATGTACCGGGACGTGGTGGAGATGCACCGAGAAGGGTCGGAGATACACCGAGAGGGGTCGGAGGTGTACCGGGACGTGGTGGAGATGCACCAAGAGGGGTCGGAGACGCACCAGGATGTGGTGAAGATGCGCCGAGAGGGGTCAGAGATGAACCGAAAGGTGTCGGAGATGCACCGAAAGGGGTCAGAGATGCACCAGGACATGGTGGAGATGCACCAGGACATGGTGGAGATGCACCGGGACGTGGTGGAGATGCACCAGGACATGGTAGAGATGCACCGGGACATGGTGGAGATGCACTGAGAGGGGTCGGAGATGCACCGGGATGTGGTGGAGACGCATCGGCAGGGGTCGGAGATGCACCGGGACGTGGTGGAGATGCACCGGGACGTGGTGGAGATGCAGCGGGACATGGTGGAGATGCACCAAGAGGAGCCAGAGATGCAGTGGGACGTGGTGGAGATGCAGCGAGAGGGGTCAGAAATGCACCGGGACGTGGTGGAGATGCACCGAGAGGGGTCGAAGACGCACCGAGATGGGTCAGAGATGTACCAGGACCTGGTTGAAATGCACCAGGACATGGTGGAGATGCACCGGGACGTGGTAGAGATGCACCGGGACGTGGTGGAGATGCACCGAGAGGGGTCGGAGATGCATCGGGCCGTGGTGAAGATGCAGCGAGAGGGGTCGGAGATGCAGCGAGAGGGGTCGGAGATGCAGCGGGATGTGGTGAGATGCAGCGAGAGGGGTCGGAGATGCACCGGGACCGGGTGGAGATGTACAAAGAGGGGCCAGAGATGCATCAAGAGGGGTCAGAGATGCACCGAGACGTGGCGGAGATGCACCGGGACATGGTGGAGATGCACCGGGACGTGGTGGAGATGCACCATGATGTGGTGAAAATGCATCGAATTGTTGTGGAGATGCACCAGAGATCACTGGTTGATGGACCAGGGCGCCAGGCGGCGAGGGTAAAACCATCGGGATCACTGGTTGATGGACCAGGGCGCCGGGCGGCGAGAGGAAAACCATCGGAATCTCGGGTTGATGGACCAGGGCGCCGGGCGGCGAGAGGAAAACCATCGGGATCACTGGTTGATGGACCAGGGCGCCGGGCGGCGAGAGGAAAACCATCGGAATCCCGGGTTGATGGACCAGGGCGCCGGGCGGCGAGAGGAAAACCATCGGAATCCCGGGTTGATGGACCAGGGCGCCCTGCGGCGAGAGGAAAACCATCGGAATCCCGGGTTGATGGACCAGGGCGCCCTGCGGCGGGGGGAAAACCATCGGGATCACTGGTGGATGGACCAGGAGGCCCTGCGGCGGGGGGAAAACCATCGGGATCACTGGTGGATGGACCAGGGCACCAGGGAACTGGATCGGACAAACCTGAGGCTGCACCGGATGACTGCCACACCGATTCAGGTGGACACAAAACTAGGACGGATGAACCAAAGGCCGCACCCGATGGCTGCCACACCGACTCGGGCGAAGACGGAACTATGTCGGAAAAACCGGCAGCTGCATCCGATGGCTGCCACGCTGACTCGGGCGGAGATGGAACCATGTCGGACGAGCCAAAAGCTGTAACTGACGGCTGCCACGCAGAGTCGGACGGAGATGGAACCAGGTCCAATGAACCGGAAGCTGCACCAGATGAACCGGAGCCAGGCAGTGGTTTCAGCCCCTGGCATCTAGCTTTAACCTGTCTCATAGATGGACCGGGGAGCAGTGGACTCAGCCCTCCCTTGGTGCCATGTAATGATAAGATAAAAGTAAAGAGTAGGCGACTGATACAAACTTCCTGTTCAGCCTTCTGGCTTTATTGTGATACCTTAGTCAGGTTGGTCTTAGTTGCTTGTTGTAGTAGAGGGGGCTTAGAAATAGGGTGTGGAGAGTGTAGCGGGCACGGGGGTGGCCTCGTACGAGAGTCGGCACATTCTCGGCCGAGAATGCACATCGTACGAGAATGCACATCGTACGAGAATGGGCACATTCTCGTACGAGAATGGAGACGCTGGGGGGGTATATAAGTCGGGACTGACTCTGTACTCAGCAGATATAGATTGGAGCTCGTGAATAAAGGATCACTTGGAATACCCACAGGGCTGGCTGTCGTGTTATCTATGATATGCTTCTGATATCCTTACAATATATATATATATATATATATATATATATATATATATATATATATATATATATATATATATATATATATATATATATATATATATATTAAAATAGGCTCGGCCCAGGGGGGGGGGGGGTGTAGAAGTCATAGCGGTGGTGGATGTCAAAGTTAACGGTGACTCTGCACCCTGAGATTTAGGGGGAGGTCACTCTAGACGTGGGAGCAGTAATGGTTATCAGTAAGGTGTTAATGGTAAATTGTAGGAGATGATATTTTTTGTTTTTAGGCGTTTATTTTGGCAATCGGCAATTACCGTCATACCGTCAGTATCCCCCCCCCCTGGGGTTCAAAGGTTGAAATACTAACAGAAAGGCTGATCAAAACATGTAAAAAAAATGCTAGGTCCGAAAGAACCTAAACAATGATAATGCATCTAATGTAGTCTACCTATGAAAATATAGAAATATCCGAATATGTCCCATAGCATGTAGCACTACCTTTTATTTAACCTTCATGAAAGAGCTGACACAAGCCACAGAGGAAAACACATACCAGGCCTATGACAACTGATTGATTCAATTACAATTGGAGTAAATTGGTGGGCCAAACAAACCACTACTCTTAACGAGTGTAGGGTACAAAAAGTGCAATTTCCGAAGAAATTCGGATAATTTACATCCTCCTACGATTGGTGACATTAATTCCACGGTAGTGGGTGTTTCCGCTCGGCCTACTGTGACCTTAAAGTAAAACGTTGATATAATTGACCAGTCTTTTTTCTAAAGGTCACAACTAGCCGCAATAAAAAGGTCTCCCACATGCCAATCTGCTGCTTTCAACTTTTACTCCTATCCAAAATTTGCTAATTTTCCGGGAATCATGAGAAAAGCTCACCAATTATTGCAAAACGACAGGGCGAATAATTGCTGATGGAAAACAAAGACTTCAGTTACATTGAGAATAAACATTTTATTTTGATAACTGAAACATTTGTGCTTTTCTAGTTCGGCTGTTACAGACACATACATACACAATGAACATACACTCATACCATCCACTTTCAAATTAGTTTCGCTGAAGCAATTTTGCCAAGGCCCAGGTTCCAGGTGACTACTTTAGGCCACTCAAAAAAAAAAAATTGTTTCTCATCACC
Source organism: Harmothoe impar (assembly GCA_947462335.1). Lineage (NCBI taxonomy): Eukaryota > Metazoa > Annelida > Polychaeta > Phyllodocida > Polynoidae > Harmothoe > Harmothoe impar. The sequence goes on along the minus strand of OX381704.1, from coordinate 83,310,911 downwards.
AAGCAATAAAAAATATGACGAGGGCGTTTTTTATTTAATTTTTTTTTTTTTTTACTCTGGGCAATTTACAATGGGAAATTTGGACATTTCGCGATCAATTTTCACATTTTAGTAATTTGGAGTTTACTGATCATCAAAAGTTGTAACAATGCAAGTTATACCTAGCTGGTTGCATTGCTGACAGTATACGCTTTAATTTGATACCAAATTTGCCAATATTTTGGCAATTTTAGCATATTTTTCATCAAAAATGTAAAAAAAAAAAAAAAAAAATTTCCCCAACTCATGATTTTTATGATGCGCGCGGTGATGAGAAACAACTTTTTTTTTTTAGTGGCCTTATTAGTAGACTTATGATTATCACACATACTTGTACTTCAGTTAATGTTCCCTTATGGCAGCTTTATATACAACTGGTTATCAACCCTTCAATGGCAGCAACGTTCTTTAAGGTGCTATGCCCTTTGTCGTCATGAATGCAGCACTGCTGAGTCGACTTGCAAGTGTTGCTTCATGCGTCATGACCACGTAGGGTATATTGCATTAACGCACTATGCGGCCCTTAAATGATCAAGCTGCCAGTAGTCAAACATAATATTAGGATTTTGCTGGAATATGTCTTCGGAAACGTAAGGTAGCTTATATATGTACTTAAAGGATCATTCACGACAATCACAAAGGTCATCACAAGGTCACAGAGACAGTGGTAAATGTCAGACCCACAGCAGGAGATTATACAATGTACATTATGTTGACGTTTACATCCTGCACATGGTCTCTGAGTGTCTCAACACAAGGTCATATATACAGTGACCATATCAGTAAAATCCAGTCTCATTGACATTAGCAGCAAGAAGGCGGGTATTCCTGCGTAGGGTCACAATATCATGCCTGTGTTGTGTTACCATTACATCTCCCATACACACCAAACACACTGTTACTATGGTCACGGGTTAACAGCAACTACAACATATCTGATACCTGCCAGCAAACCCCCCTCAGCTCTCTTCAGGTTACCACCGACACTAAACTTAAATGCCTTCCTGAGCATTCCCTTACAGACAGAAAATAAGGCCCTCGTCATCTCATGTCATCAATGCAGCAACTTACTAACGCGGACAAGATACTACTAAGATATGAATGTAATAAGAATTTCTAACGATGGTAGGAAACATCACTTGCTGTTAAGGGCGTTTAAATCAACGTTCTGATGAAGAGTTCATACAACCATAATGCCTTTTTACAAGGATGATAATATTAAGTGTTTGTTTTTATCTTCAGTTTCAGTTACATGCTACTGTATATGCCCTTTGTCATCCCTCTGTGATATCACTTTACCTGTACGCGCACACACGGCTTCATACATCCATGACAATATGCAGAATGTTATCGTTAGCACCCTCTCTCTCTCCCCCCGTTTGGTTACGAATACATTGTAGCTTTATGGATGTCCTTATTGTAACACTATCAAACTCTTTTAGAAATCCCTTTTTAGATTGCTGTCATACCTTTACTTTCGATCGTATTTGCCACATGATATGGGGAATAACGTGCATTTACACAATGTTTATTGTAACACTTGTACACAGAATGAAGCAGAAACAATTGGGCCTATCTATTGTGACACTGAAGTGATAATTCTTTTTTTTTTACCCTGCGAAAGCAACGGACTCGAACTTATTAAGTGTATACTGGCATTGCGCGCATTAAGAATATAACATGGAAAAAATGCCAAGAGAAACCATAACATTTGCACAAAAATACCATAGGCATTTAAGATGGCTTCTCCCGCTGAACATAATGTACAAAGGTGCAAAATAAAGCAATGCACTACATACAGAACCCACAGATAATGGCTACAAGTGATATTTACAAACAATAAGGGTAGATATGGGGTATTACATGAATAGGGAAACTGGTATAAAGTATATAGTCTACCAATGATGATTGCAAATGACCAGCTTTATTAAAAGGGGGTTATATTACTTGTGAGGAAATATGTTCAAGTAGTACAGTATGATGTGTGTTAATGTATTTTGATATGGAATTCAACTGCAGCACACTTTTTGTTACATGTATATATACAACACTTGCCGGGGATTAATGCAGTGACTGTATGGATACACTCACACAATACAAAAGGTCCTTGGCATTTGGCAGTGTCCAATTGTACAAAAAGAAATGAATGAGTTACATGTATGAGACGGCACCTATTTCTTTACGAGACAGAATTGTCTACATCTTGAACTGGATTTCATGATTATAAATTCGATCCTCAAGTTACCGGCGGAGGTACGCAATTTCCCATGCGTTTTGTGGGGGAAATCTATGTCACAATCAATTGGGTTAATATAGGACTCATATTCTACCTATATCATCATAATATTTTATACATCATGTAGACCATAGGCATGTATATATGTCCAAACATGAAATGGTGTTACTTCTAAAAAATACACTGTACTTTATTTTATTGCCTACTTTAATTGGCCTAAAATCACATATTGTAGGCTTATGACGTCTCCTACTTCCCTTGCTTTGATACATATTATAAATATATTAGCTTCTTTAAAAAAATTCAATCGGAAACATTGCTTGGTTAGACAATCTGATGGAATGATGCAGTTTCTTTGGCAAGCTTTCTGTATTCTGATATGCGTTATTATTCAGCTTAGAATCCACACTGGCAATATGCAGAAAGGCCATTTAAGTTTTGCCTGTTATCGCATAGAAATACAGTTTTTAAATGCCCTCCTTGTGATACGGGTTTGCGCATAAATATGATGAAAATAGACGACCTAATGTGTTGAGGCTTAATTATATGAGGTTAGTTTGATCACCAAACATTACATTATATATGCAAATGCCTAAAAGAATTCCCTAAACTAATTGTAATAGGAATGATGCTAGCAACACAGCACTGTATTTGAGGCTTTGCACTCGTAAGGCATAATCGCCACAATCATGTATGGCTTATGGTGGGGGAATGCATTAATACATGGAAGAGTATTGGCTTTCACATGACACCACAGCTAGTGTGCACATGTGTATTGTACAAACATTTTTGTAGGTTTTGTCCTTTTCAAAAAGCTACAAAGCATATGTAACACCAAATGTTAATGCCTCTCGGTATAATTTCAGCAGAAACATGGCAAGGTTCTATAACTAGACAGGTCTGATATATTGAGTCATATGTATCACAAATGACTCTAAGAAAAACAATTTCGTATTGTTTTGCTTTGGGTAAATGCAGCTACATGCATACAACTGTTGTTATGATCGGTGCTAAATGATTTATACTGTGTTAGATGCGTATCTGTCTTGTGGAAATTGCGTGAGGACCCTTATGTTACCATCCAGGTCATTGACGGTATTTGTTTGCTATTGTCCATACATAAACTATATACATATATAAAATCTCTTGATTTCAGAGACTAAGATGTAGAAAGATCATAACTTCCCAGTTGGTCAATGGTGCTGGACATCTTGTGTTATCATCATCTATAGATCCATGCTATTGGTATTCATTATGAACAGATTGTATAGGATCCTCCATGAACCATTCTCAGGAACCTACATCATGAAACGCTGTACAACTTAACTAAAGTCAAGTACACTGTTTGACTCTTACATAACATTTCCTGGGTTTATAATATAACCTCTAACCTTATATCAGCAAAAACTCTGAACAGAACAGAACTCTAACCAACTGCATGCAGTAATCTTCCACTGAAGGAACCTTATGGGAACTTGCAACATTTAGATCACAATGGTTTAGTAAAACACAGACCGTTTTCCCTGCCGTGTACATCAATGCTTGCCCAATAATGCAGGGAGCTGGTCTAGGCAGAAGCACAGGTCAAATGAAGAGAGAGGCCAGCGGAGCCGTGAGCGGGTCAGCTAGCTTTGTTCTGAAACATTTTCGATCGCATCCGCTGGAATTCTGACAAGCCGCTTCCATCCTGTTCTTCTGCCGGTCCCTTCTCCTTCACACCCTTCTCTTGTTCGTCATACTGGAAGAGAAAGGGTGATTGTGTTTACTTAAGGTACGTGGTAAAAGATATAATCAAATTATCAAGGTTATAGAAAAAAGCCCCATTCTTTAGCAATTAAGCAGTCATTTTTAACAAACATATATATAAAACATACGATTAAATGTCATGTTAACTGTTGGTAAGTTTCCTTAGACTAGGGACTTGACTAATTCTGAACTAACTTTGATCTCTATTATCGACTAGGAAAGATGTAAGAACAGGGATCATTTATGTCACTTTTTAAATTAGGAGAACATATAGGACAGATATTGCTCCTCCAGTAGTTATATCTCGAGGTGCTTAACACTATGGATCTCAGGGATAAGGGTTAGTGCTCTACGATATGTACGGTAAGTGGTTTATATACAGGAATAAGGGTCTGTCGGGTTAATATAATCTCCTATATGTCTCTTGATTCAACTTCAGAGTGGGTGTCATGGTCAATATGAGCAGGCTTCTAACTCAATACGTGGGGTGCAACTCAGATTCTATTTCCGTAGACACATGTATCGTATTATCTAAATATACAATTTCTTTAATATCTCTGTTGTGGTTTTCAAGTGTGGGTAATATAGAACAGAAATTGTGTGATCCTTTCTATGATGTAGACAGGGGTGCTTCATCTAACCACTACTTCCCAATAACCACCTGAGGAAACAACTGAAATGATCAAGACACCTGATCTCTTTTACCATTGTATCAATCATAAGGATAAGTAAAACCTACACCCATAACCTCAACTATATATATATATATACGTGTACTACAGAATATCCCAATTAGCAAACTTAAATAAGGGATCAAAAATGAGATAGTTCTCTATTCATTGGAAAATGGCTTAATGAATCACTACAATGCAGTGCACACACTTTCCATGTGAAACTTACCCTCGACTTTTTCTGAAAAGATGCACAATTTTGACAATGAAGATCACATGCAGTTTATTTTGAGACATGACTGTCTCAAAGCATTTCAACTAAATACTACACAGTACTTTCATTGAGAAGAAACGGAAGCACAAAGAGGAGAAAGATCACAACACATGCTACAAAGTAAATGTATATTCTAGACGGACTATAGGCAACAAAGAACAAATGAACACTTATGTATTTAAGCAAGCCAATATCAAATATAACGTGACAAGGTGCTAAATATTTTCTCATATCCAACATGTGATATATCAAGCAATTACAACAGCGTGATACATGTTGAAATATAAAACAAATACCTTTTGCTTTTGCTCTTCGAGACGCTTTTGGATTTCCGTCTTTTTCTTCTTTTCGATTTCTTCTCGCTCTTTTTTCTTCAGTCGATCCTCTCGTCGTTCGAACTCTTTCTTCAACTCTGTTTTCTGATGCAGTACATTGACTCCCCTAAAAATGGAGGATTTTACTGACTTATACTCTATTGTACTACCTTTTCCTCATCACTAAGACAAGGATGTTCTCTTCAATAAGCATTAGAGATTTACTTTACTTCCTCCACTCAACTCGGAAGATATTATTTGTACATTTACTGATAACTATATAACGATGAATGAAACATGATACGGTGTAATACAATGTTTATTGGAATATACCCAAAGGTATAATCGTCCTATCAATTAATAAAGGTGGCATTAAACAGTCATATCCCACTACAAAAATACAAGAGAATATCTCCTCAATTGATATTTCATATACGGTACATATATTACAGTTCTGCTAACAGGATCCCTGATTTAGCGTTCAAAGCTAGACCTTTGAGTAAACGCTGTATTAGTACTTACATCCGCCGATTACTCTCCATCTCACGGTGCAGGTCTTGGTGCAAGGCGGAGGAGATGACAGGGTTGGGCAGCTTCTTTGGCACCACCAAGTTCTCAGTGGACGAGGCTGGCTTCAGGTGTTTGGGCAGGTCCTCCATGGACCCCAGCAGCGCCGGCTGGATGATCCGCGGCGTCCCGTTAGGCACGTCATTCTCGTTGTCTTCATCATGGTAATCTACTTCTGGTTCTGGGGGCTCTGGGAAGGCCATGTCATTTTCTGTAAGGCCAAGGGTTAAGAGGAACACTTTAAGACACGTGTGTGGAATGGGGATGGGCTATTATCGTGGTGGTAACCTTAATACGATTGTCTATGTGCCAAATTCTACGTCATATGGCGAATTGCCAGTGGAACAGAAATTGGGTGTGATGTCCAAGGAATACAATGTACAGCTTCTGAATTGGACAGTTCAAGCACAGGTTAATTGCAGATAATACGAGGATCAAAAGAGAATGTAAAGAGATGTGTTAGCAATGATAATACAGCATAGGTACCATAGATAAGCCGTCCCTTAACCATAAAGACATTCTCAGTATCAGCTGGTACTGTCTGAGAACTATCTGATTTTCTGAAGGACTATTTCTGTAAGTGAATGTGTTAGTGTCTACTCCTTCACCACTAAGCAGTTGGTTAAGCATTTCCTGAAAGAACAGAAGTAAATATACAGCAGTCCAACATTATAGCACTCCAATGCACTATATGGATATATATCTAAAACTGGACATCGACATCCATGTAACAGAATCCTTCTAACAGAAAGCTATATTTAGTAGAAGTAGAAATCCATGAATATCTATAATGAAGGAGAACACCATGTTCATGCCTATGAATATGTCTGTGTGTATGTTCATTTCAAAATTCAAGATTGCAACCATTCATTGAATGCCACCATGCTTTTGATGTAATCTCGAATTGCAGTTGCAGTAATTTGATACTAATAAAAAAAATCTATTCTATTTTTTTTTCATGAACAGTTGGCATCCCATAAATTCAAGATGGCTATCACTCATTGAATGTCCCGATGCTTGAAATGCAATCTTGACTTGTAGTTGCATTAATTTGATCAAAAAAACAAATCCTATTTGACTTTTCCTTCATTCAACCCATTCAAGATGGCTACCATTTACTAAATGCCACAATGCTTTCCGTGCAATGAAGAATTGTAGTTGCATTAATTTGATATCTATTATAAGAAAATGTCTATTTGATACCTTTTTCAAACACAGTTGGCACCCCATAGGTTTAGGATGGCCACCATTCATTGAATGCCACAATGCTTTAAATGCAATCTTGAAATGTAGTTGCATACATTTTACACTGTTAAAAAAATCCAATTTAGTTGTTTTTTTCATGAAGAGTTGGCACCCCATAGGTTCAAGATGGCCACCAGTCATTGAATGCCATAATGCTTAAATGCAATCTTGAATTGCAGTTGAATTAATTTGATTCTAAAAAAATAACTTTCTTTTTTTTCTTTCATGAACAGTTGGCACCCCATACATTCAAGGTGGTTACCAGTCACTGCATGCCACAATGCTTTAAGTGCAATCACAAATTGATACTAATAAAAAAACTAATTCTATTCTTTTTTTTAAATTCATGAACAGTTGGCACCCCATATATTTAAGATGACTACCATTCATTGAATGCCCCGATGCTTGAAATGCAATCTAGAACTGTAGTTGCATCAATTTATTGCTAATAAAAAACAAATTCTTATCGATTTTTCTTTCATGAATAGTTGGCACCCCATAAGGTGGCTACCATTCATATTAATGCAAATATAATGCTTTAAGTGCTATCACGAATTGAAGTTACATTAATCTGATACTAAAAAAAAAAAAAAATTCTATTTGATTTTTCTTTCATGAACAGTTGGCACCCCATAAATTGAAAATGCACCCAGCAAGCAGGTCAACAGCTATATACGGACAAGTGTACCTCCCCTGCCTGTTCTCCTTCAATGCAGAGTGAAGAGGGTGGGAGGGGGTGACCATCAACAGTGCATAAACACTTTGATTGGATGACAATGCAGTTTTTATATTACAACCCTAAATTTGTGCAACGAAAATCATCAAGAAATACTAAGTATTTTTTCCAAAGAATAGCTTTTCTAGAATGGCTCGATACTCAGAAATCCTACTGCGAATAAAAAAAACTCAAATTCTGATTCTAAACACCTGAAAAGTGAGAAATGCTGGCGTTCACGGTTTATGTAGGAAATGTACTAAAAACACCAAAAATATGCAACAAAACCCTAATTTTCTCAAAAACTGTTCAGTAGGATTTTTTCTAACTGAGGTTCCAGTGTTTTCTACCCTCATATTACACATTGGCATAGAGAATATATTTGCACCTAGTCAGGATTTTGCCCTAGAAGCAATCTGTGAGGCAAAAAACAGCCAAAATGAGCCACTGGTCTGAAGTATAAAACTGGGCTTCGATCACTATAGAGCTACAAAGAGAGAGAATCGATGTCCAGTAATTAAAAGAGTGTCATCATGTTATGGAAGAAATGAAACAGTCTGTTTAATAGAGCCCAAGGCAACCAGGAAGGCTTTTATGAGCTGTGCTGCATGGAAAAGGTTGCTATCGACATACCAACATCATCTATAAGCCTTTTCCATTCATCTTCAGTCATGCTTCGATTGTTGTTATCACGATGACTATCATCATCACTGTAGTCATGGAGGGCCATCGCAGCAGCTCCTATGGTAGTCAATGCAATACTGATTTGTTGAGGGAACTTAAGGGTGTCAGGGAGGTAGGGGGTGGGGGTGCACAATCTGGGCAGGGATATTGATGGTTTTGTTACATTGATGAAATCTGGCAGCACAGTATTTATTTACACGTCATGCACAAACATGAATATTTATCAGCGAATACACGTAACAGTATCACACTCATTACCTTGGCCCAATTCAATGACAAGTTCGCATTATAGTAAAATGGCATACCTTTACTGAAACACAAAGTGTAAAATCAACATATGGAACCTCAGTACTATTGATATGCAGAACGCAGCAGGAGCAAAGTAAGCAATTCGACACAAGGCTGTGTTGTTAGTGAGGAGTATATGAAACATTAATGAGTGGCTCTACATGATAGCAATGATCACATGACAATGACAGATTTGATGAGATGAGGTTCATTTCTAATCACCGAGGGAGGAATTACCATTATAACATCGCTTTTGTTATACAAAAACATGCCTGCAATCTTGCACCATTTCACAACCAACATGTCCATGGTTAGTACTTAAACTAATTGATCTTCTCCAGGGGGTAATGCAAACACAAAGTAGACCCATTATCAGGTAAGTTAAATAATAACGGGCACAATGCAATGCATTGTCCCTTGTGAAGGTAGACAGGGTGTGAGTAGTACTTTATTCTGGCTATTGTTGGTCAGTTTGGTTAGGCTGCTACACACAACTTGCCTTCCTCACTGTTGCTAACGGGGGGCTCGTTTTCTTTAGAGTCCCCTGCCTCATCCTCTGTGGTCTCAGGGTCTGAGTGGTCCTCTGGGTCATCCTCGATAACGTTGAGTTTTACCTCCTGGGTCTCTAAATAGGGCTCCTCCTCATGGATGGGTACTGTAACATGCTACATGCATTACACCCTCTGTCGTCATGTGGTGGGGAGGTACATTCTCATACATGTATGTTCATAAAAAATCTAAGTCGGGACTAAGCCAAACAATGCAAATTCTAAGGAAATGATGGGACATTCTGTTCTAGTTTCGTGCTCTGGGTAAAGGTACGCGATACATTCCAAACTCTATCCACATCGTTACTCTATGTTTTATATGCAAATGTGGCAATCCGATACCATGCCAACAATAAAGGGTCATTCCCTGAGGAGCAGTACTTGAAATCCTCATAATGCCAAAACTGTTAGTTAATGTATAAATATACCTTCACCGGCATACTAATAAACAAGACGTCTCTTTTACTGACATTCACCATTGAAGCTTTAAGAACAGTCATTCTGCCAGTTACAAGGTGCATACTCAAACAGGCGACTGTAATAATACACTATTGACCTGGCCGGTAACTCCATTAAAGTTTGTAACTAATAAGTCAAGCAGAGTGGCTACATTTCATCCTGAGCATACAGATGCGTTATAACAGGCTGCAGAGACAGTCACAGACACTTGCCTGTTTTCTGTATGGGGATTTCCGTACGTATGTGATCTGTGAATTGTCTGTTCACTGAAAAATGACAAGACACTGAGTTCAGCCTCAGGGATTGCAGATTTACCTTGAGGTACCGGTAATCTTTTAAAAATATTTCGCCTAGAAACCACAGACCTTTATTATATAAACGTATATTTAAATGTATGGCAACGATTACAGTGCATGCAATATGCAGATCCTCATAACACATATATTGCAACCACTAATATCACTTCTCCAAAATATTAATTCCCTCTCAATATTTCTGTTGTATGCACTCTCTCTCAACACTGCATGGATAGTCAACCATCTAGGCCAATGCAAGATTAAACCACACAATCTACTACACGTATTAAATGCATACAATCTGTATCAAGTATCTACAGATACATACCTTTCCCTTTCTTCTTCTCTTTCTTTGACTCTTTTTCTTTGTGCTTTGACCCAAATAATCGGTCTATGGATAAAAATAGGTCAAAACTATAAAGTAATGGTCTCTAAAGAACAGAAAGCATTGTAAACGTGCCAGTATCCACATTCAACATTAGTCATGCAGAGTTTTTCTTCCCAACCCCCCTTCCCAATGCACAGAACGGTAATTAAAATAGAGCTAAATGCAATAGCCGTTTTATAAGTATAGCTGCCCTGGAAAAATATCATTCTATGACATATATAATAGTAAAAGTACTACATTACTGCAATGATTTAAATATGTATTTGCCATGATAATGTACATCAAGATATTAAACTTATAGAACGCCTTAAGGATATTTACATGTTTAAACAATTGACTAATTAAAAGAAAAAAAACCCAAAGTAGTATAAAGGTCATTAATCCAGCATGCATGCGTATATGGATGGTGGTTAAAATAAATGGTACCCTCAGAAACCGACCAGAAGAGATGAATAGGGATGTTATTTACAGATATTGCCCATAATCATTAAAATTCCAAGTTAACTGTGAGATAGAGCAGGTTTATTTTAGAACAGTCCACATATATGTACATGTATTTCGCTTGTATTATGAGTTATCAGACAAAATGAGGTATTGCTGCACGCTTTGTATGTACATATACCGTTAATGGGATCCTCAAATAGTGAGATCAGTTCATTTTTATGTCCACCCTAAGGGTCCCTTCCACCACTCTAACACCCCTCAGCTATAATGTACATCTGGAGTTAGTATAGGGAAGAACGATATAACTAAACAAACATCTTGTTATCGGGGATATAACGTAAGACATACCTATAAAGGACTTTCTTGTTTTAACAGATTTAGTTTTATCTGTCTTTTCCTGTTTTGGTCGAAGTACCACTTTAAACAAAAGATTAATTCAACTAAGTATTGACATAAAAAACAACACAAGTAACAGAAAAGCAAAACAAAAAGTTATGTTCAGAAAAGATCATATCTTATTTTGAATGAAGGTGTATTACCATAAAAGCATAAGGAGATAAGGTAATGCACATATGTCAAGAACTAAGGTTAAAATAATTCATTTCCCTTGTCAGAAGTTTGATATGCATGACCTTTGATGATATTTATATGAGATATATGAACAGTCATGAGCCACAACATCTTACGCCACGCATTTAGGCATTCGTAAGGAATACATGTAAATTCATATAATGAAATCATCTGATGTATAGCCTACAGAGCAAGAAGAAACTGAAATGGCAAATCATTATTTCAGTCACTTATATGACCCTTCAAACCCTTCTGGTTAAACATGATCAAAACAGAAGCAGGGTTTGCAGGATTCCTCTGTTCTCAAATATACACCTCCAATCATAACCATCGAGAACAGACACCCCAGTTCTGCAGTCAAATAGCCCCCCAGAGTCATGCTTCACCATGATATTCCAGCCTTCTTCCTACTGCAGCCACAGAGAGAAGGCCCTTGACGTACCTCCAGACGACCTTCCGTTCTGCGCGGGAAGGGGCCTCTCCCTGTAATGGTCCCGGTAAGGGGAGCCAGCCCTTGGATGCCTGTAGTCAAGGGGGTCCTTATCTATACGGCACCCACAGAGGGAAAGAGACAGTCAATACACACACCATTAGTCCCAACTACATGTACAAATATCACCACCAGTATAGGAGTGCAGGAGGGGCATGCACATAGCCCAGTGTGTTGATTATGCATGGAAGCCCCCAGTAGGTGGTAGCGATCAGGTGACGTTAATGTTGGGATGGGGGATGTTATTGGGAATGGGTTCGAGTGAATTGTGGTAGAGGTAGCCATGGGTAATGATGGGTTTCCGTGAATTCAAAACTCAGTTGGTGAATTCCATGGAATAATTGTCAACCCAATTTGCTTGGTAATCAACAATAGCAATTCCATTCCAATCTGATACACATGATTATTTCAAAGCGTCCTATCATTTTTTAGGATTATGTTATCAAGTGGATTTGGGTTAATGCTTATTCAGATGGAATTCACATGTGAGTAACACACTGTTAGTTCATCTGAAATATATGTAGTAAGTAATATGGGTTAATAGTAAAGCACGATATACAGGCAGCATCCATTGTATATTGTTAGTACAGGACAAAGCTACAGTTGTACCTAACCAGGTGGCGCGTTGGTGCAACGTTCAATAACTGGGACTTTAATGTATATCACATATTACATATGCCGCAGGATATAGCCTTATTTGTGATCAAAGTTAGCCTTGGTGTGACCTAGACTGTAGGAGATATATAAGGATGATGATAGATAATATACACAGAGGCATAGTAAAAATGAACAGCGCTTGGATGATAAGAGGGGATGTGGATGCAGTATTGAGGGCCGAATTGAGCGGTACACTGCACACAAGGTTTCCCCTCGAGGCAGAGAAGATTGGCAGATAGGTATAATGTGCCGAGCATCATAGATGTAAGCTTTGTAGATAGTCAGAATGTCGTCTGTCATTTCAGAATTGTAAGATTAGCAATTGCAATAGTAAACACCATACTAAAAGGTAAGGTCCCTTTTGCTTTAATGACTATAATGTTGGTGCAATTGAAGATTCCAAAGCAAATAAGCCATTTCAAGCAAAAGCCAGTATACAATAACGTCTGTCTTGATTAACTATATCAAATTGAAAGTAGAATGCTCTACAAAAAGATGTCTCTTATATGCAAGTCAGTGATAACACGATAAAGAGAATTTACACCAATACAGTGTACTGATACTATAATGGCATGCTTAACATTTTCTAAAGTGCAGTTATATCATCTTTATCTTTTTTGAATCTGTAGACAAAATATTGCATGTGAGGCGTATTGTGTAGCACGAATGTGCCCTGCTTTCCTTTTTCAATTGATACTACATGTAGATGCTTTTAACGCCCACTTTTTCTCATCCCATTCTAGATAGGGTGTGTTATCATGCATGGCCCAACACGATGTAAGGGTGCATGGTGCGTTGGTTCTACACACGGGGGAGTAAACACAACACAACTACAAAGTGAAATAACATGGACTATTGTGATGTCAGCTCCCCAGGATTGTCTGAATAGTTCAGGTTTCATCATGTGATTATTCCCAACTGTGTTCTAATAATGTGCGATCCATGAAGCAATTGAACTTTCTGGCGTTCATTTTCAAAAGTTGTTAATTTCATAATCTATAAAAAAAAAAGACAGCAATTACTAGTCATCCAAGCCGTTGACATTTATACTTTTTAAATGTCTATGGAAAAGGTTTGATACTTTATGGATAAGCGCCCGTAATCCTATCCTCCAGAGGGTGCCGACATCAGTATAGCTCAGTGTGAGGGTTGGTGACGAGTTAATCTATACCTCTCCCATACAACAATACACCATGTATTGAAGATACCACAAGGTTAAAGGGTCAGACATATGAGACACAAACTACACTAAACATAGTACATCCACTACAGCACATGCAAAGCACTCCAACGTACCATCCTCCGCGTTCGTCCACTCGTCGATGCTTTGGACTTGGACCGGTGGGACTTTGTAAATGTCTAAGGAGAGGGAAATGGAAGTAAACCCTTAAGTTATGTGCATGTACACAATGAATACAATAGTGAAAGCTAACAATACAGGATAAATCACGATAAACCAACATTACGCACTTATTATGTTGAAGAAAAGCAAAGTGCAATCTGTATTCTTAATAACTATTTCAATGGTTTCAAAGATTGCAATATTGTTGCAGGATTGTAAATCACATACACATGGGTGTATTTCAGGAGGGGAATATCAGTTCTATTCCTGTAAATAAAAGGGCAGTGTCAGTGTACACACAATGTCATAGAGTGATGCCTTTTCCAGTGTCGTATGAAGCAGTTGCACAGGAAACAACCTTTATGTCAATATGTAGGTCTCTGCTTATGAGACAATCGACAAACCCTCATTTCAGGTGAAGAGAGGCTTTTATTCATATGTAGAGTTAACCCCCGTCATGCACGCATACACGTCCATTAAGGGTACCTTATATCCTATAGGGGTTCTATTGATTGGAAACTTAACTACAAAATGTATAGACATAATAAGGGTGTTCAGTAGACAACCATTGGTCAGGGAGTCCGGAACCCCAGCCTTCTTGGATTAAAAAAACAAAAACATATTTCCTTATGATACTGATTCTCACTCCACCTTCCCCTTTTGAAAATCCTCCTATAACCTTCACTTACTCTGATTATCAATAATAGCTTTCAATGTGCACCATTTGGCTGTCTATACCTGTAACTGGTACTACACAAGGCAGGTGGAGGTGGAATTGTGTTGGCTGACTGCTGCACATCTCATCCCAGTGAATCAATCAGCCAATAGACAAACCATGCGGGACAGCATAATAGAGACCCAGGCAATTCAGGCCAACCAATCAAACCCCCATGGAGCAGCAACCTATATACCGTATAATGTATTCCAGTTGATGTCCTATGGTAACTTTATAAACGTATATCTACGCAGTAACATACCCATAATAAGGTTCATCAACTGCTTCTGTTGACCTCACAAGTTAAAGGAGTCTCTGTAAACGTCCTGACAAATTTCACTCCAAGGAAAAAGGTATGCACATTCTCTTAATAGCACATATCAGTGCTATATACAGTCCGGGTGCTTCCTCCTCTAGCACATCAAAATGCACAGATAAGTCAATGTTAAAGAGATCCAAGAGATCCAGGAAAGGAATGTACTATGTGTGGCAGAGAACAACAGTATGAGTATCCTCTATAGACCAGGGAGCTATCTATAGTACAAGCTCTCCCCCTAGGCCCATGTACTGAAAGCCTCCTTGTGTACTTGACACTGTTGTCTGTCAGCATGCCTATAGACTGTGTAGTGAGTGTACCTCTCCCCCACCTCCTGGGTCCGGGATCATACGTACAGGAGGTGGGGGAGGGGGCCCTGATGGAGCACCAGTGTCAACACTCCCCCACCCCTATATCCTCACACCAGATGGCATGGCATTATAGGACGGCCATGGCAATTCCTGATAGACATCATAACGATATGTGCCATTGAATAATACTGGATAATATTATATACTTATACACAATGTTCGGTGCATTTGTGTATACGAGGGGTATGGCTTCATTGTAAATCGTGTACACACATGGTACGTAATATGAAACATAATTATACATGTACATGCATATTATTATTTTCACTATAAATTAAGTGCCACATATGAACTGGACGGAAATGAGTGGGAGGGGGCATTTCTTAATTTACTCGGACAGTGATGCCAATCAATGTCAACCATGTAATTTGGTTAACTTTGTGGAACAATAAAGACTGCATGGTTAGATCACTACAATGCGATCTGCCCCAGAAGCGGTGCATATCTTGCAATGTGCTGTATAGTGTTGTCTCCTGTCTAGGGACAACCATTGGTATTTGTTAAAGACAGGAGTACATGTGTACATATATACATGGCCTACAACATAAACACTGTTATATTGTCAGAGCCCGCTTATGGTAGCTGACAAGGTCACTCATTATTATCATTACGTGGGCGACAGGAGGTAAAGATTAAGCGTGTGAGTGACCTCACAGATGACTCAGGGTAAGCTGTATGTGGTCCGTGGTCATTTTTCTACTTCCTTGTTTTAGGCCCTGTACCGAAAGCAATGGTGCGCAACCTAGACCGTGATGGCCTTACTCCAAGGCCTAAGCTTGAAAATTTGTTGAATAATTTCCAATAAACACATAGCCCTAGATACTGATTTAACCCCTTGCATACTTATGTATCATTGGAATGATGGACAAGGCAAGTCTAGTGGCACTTGAAAACTCACTGGAGCCCGCCTAAGGTTATCACACCTCCCATATAAGCTCCCCAGTACCACCGCAGTGGCTTAATCTGCACAGTGCGGCCCTTAAAGGGAAGTGGCAACATGCTTGTAACACCTGGATAATAACCCTTTAAGGCCTGCTATATACACCCATCCCCGACACACTGTACACCTTGTAATACAAATATAGTAATGGGTAATGTTGGCCTCAAAGGGTTAAATATATGGTGAATGTCATCAGCTAGCTCTCTGCTATTTACCAGGCTACCACAAGCCTCACCACAAGCCTCACATTCCGCTTTTGTCATTAGAAAGTCGAATGAGTGATCTAATTTGAGTACAATACATTATTTCTCATTTCTGATGGCAGAATCGTAATCGCCAGAAAAAGCTACCCTAATTTCATATATTGGAAGTCATATATAATGGAATTCTAGGTGGCGGCTGTAGGTGAGCAGGTGGCTGTGGGAAAGCAGGTGGCTGGGGGCGAGCAGGTGGCTGTGGGCGTCAGCGCCCGGCAGCGAGTCAATCGGAGCGTCACCAGCAACACCATCGCCGTTTCCGTCTCGCCGTGTCGGTCGGCTGTGGGGCGGCATGTGCTACACGTCCATGCCTCCATCCCCTTTTGGAGTTCTATTCCTGGCCTACAGTGAGAACGCTAGTGGGAGTGGCCAGGGCAGGTAGTCCAGCCTAGTGACGCTCTGTTGCAAACTTTTATTTAAATTTAATTTAAACGTTCTAGATGGTTTTTATTGTGTGTTTGAGGGTATTTCCACTGTAGAAGATGGCATTTCTGCGCGTGAAGAGAGAAATATGGGAGACTTTGGCAGAACTAGTGATTTCTATCTTTGCTTTAACACTGAAGCCTATGTGCCTTTCATTTAGAGGGTAGCAATTTAAGAGTACTTAACAGTTTAAGGAAAAGAGAGAAATCAGTACCTGAAGATCGCAGGCCAATTACAGCGTGAAGGAAAGACATTTCAAATTTCTTTTTGAAGGAAACATTTGTCCCCCGATCTTGCCTGTCTCTCCATGGTCTTATTTAATGGCTGTGGGCCATGGACATTAAATGAGAGCACTTCTCCCATGTAACAAAAACGTCTTAAACCTTGGTTGGGTCGTTTAGTATTACTCAGTTACCCTGAGTCAACAACTGTATAATGTATTATTAATTAATGTTACATCGCTCTATTGCTAGGTTTCAGTTGTCATACCATCTATACATAGACCCTAATTGATGTTCTAGTGATGCTTCATTCAATAGGATTCACGTTACAATAGCCTGTAATTACAAATCACAGATAATTAAGTCAAGCTACTTTATATTGTATTGCTGTGAGTAATTGAATCGAGCCTCATATGATCCACTGGGCAATCGCCATTGATGAGATCTCTTATTGATAGATCCATAGAGCCGCAGACTAAGTGCTTCCTATACTATGATAAGACACAGTTAGATAGCTGTCGGCAAATACTCGGTTATCCCCAATACATGTATACTGACACAATGTTGTCTATATGGGACTCGCGTGGGGGTCTGAGATAGTGCGATGAATATCATATGCCTAGATATCAGGCACTTGACCATGCATATAACTGATAGATAATGAGATATATTCCAGAGAAACATAGAGCTGATGTTCTCTGTTTAATACATTCTGTATGTAGCTCACGAACCCGTAGTCCTTGTAACAGGGGCGCTCTTTTAATCGATAAAACCAATACGTAGGCAAATATTCAGGACATTGGTACAATCAGAAAAGATCATATCTACATCATATTGGTTATTGACGTAGATCTATGGTATCTTCTCTGTACCTAGCCTCTACTCCTGTAGCAGATAGGAGACACAGAGGCCGCATAGAGGGAGACGTTCAACACTGTTGTGTGTTTATACACCACAAGCATAACATATGCATGACTATATTGACGCCCTTCAATCCAAGCCAAGACGCTATAATTATTAGGAGCCTCTGGCATTCGACCGTCAAAATTACATGAACATATTTAATGTTGGCGGTTCCCCAGAACGTGATGCATGGTGAATACTCGTGTCAAACAAGGAAGTCTTCTTTTTTCCACACCATTATCTCTGAGTAATAAAACATGCGTCATTACATATACCCTATGCTATTTTGAGATCAGAAACCATGACCAAATCTTCAAATCTAGATCATAGCACTTTGACTGTCAGGAAAAAAACACACAATAATTTCTGTACACCACACAGCTACATGTATTATACCTTGATATTTAAAAAAATCCATGTCATTCAGAGAGAAGACTACAAAAAAAAACAGCAGCTTTGGTAAATAGGAATGTTGGCACACAGATAGCCTTCCTCCTTTACACACATTTCTGTATTCTGTCTGAATACATCGACAATCCCATCCCCATCCAACATACCAGCACTGTTAGCTGCAGAGGAATATAGACCAACGGATATTCTTATCGCAATAGGGGTCAAACAGGACAAGATTGCTGCTGAAACCAAGCAATATGGTGTGAAGAGCCTACCTTGTGTCCGTGATGGACACCTAGAAGTGGGCAGCTCTTCCTGCAGGAGGGTAAAGGGTAGTGTGTACGGCCCTACTCCTGCCACAGATCCAGCTCCCTAAGTAGTCGGTCCCCTACTGGAGACACGCACAGGAGAAGTGGGAACCGATCGTTATAAACCAGTATCGACCTCCTGTATAGGATCAATATACTACTGGCTACATGCTGATGTGCTAATGGTGCTCCCGTCATATCACAGACCACAATAATGTCTGAGAACCCTATCACTGGGGCCCGACACTATTTGACAAATGGTATCTGGGTCTATATTGTATCAGGAAGTAACATGATTAATCTTGACAAACCCTGATGTGACCTTCTTCTAGATATCATCATCGAATTGTGGTATATAACATAGATGTCATATCACATAAATGAGCTGACTTCTGAGAAGTGGTGGAAGGATCTATAGATGGATTGCATGTGTACATGGGACGATTATGTGTAATAGCTGGGGGACACTCACATGAAAGGTTTTGGGATCGTTGTAATGGGTTATACTAAACACTGCACTGCAATAGGCGTGTCCCCTACCCATGACCTGATAATGCCGAGAAGCACGCCTGTGTTCTGTGGTATATCATCTAACTGCATGCAATAACTGGTTCAGCTTATGACAGCTATAATCTACATGCTCTATTAGGTTCATTAACAAGGATAGTTTTGCCTATAGGAAGCACTCATATATAACAGGGAAGTAGGCTTATATTGAACCTTGTCATGAAAAGAGTATCCCTTTATTTCAGTGAGGCCGTATTTCACACCCCTTGGGTAACAACACTCTCCCGTACTTAACAGTCTTACAAATCATTAAAATTGATGATTTATTCACTATAAAAAAATCAGATCAATCAAGTGGAATTTTGACGAATGTTGTTAAAAATGACATGAAATAAACACAAAGAAGCCCTCGTATAGTTCCCCACTGAGGGTTATTTCATGAGTACTACTATACTCGTGAACCTTTGTCTGTTTAGTGTATGGGTGATTATATCTAAAAGGTGCTTCTATTTCCTTTTGGTATTTCTTCTCTAGATCTACAGTACTACATCCTTTCAGCACTAACACTTTCACATCTTGACGCTCCTTATTACAAGATAAATATGTCAACACTTAACATATTGGGAGTCCTTATAACCGGTAGATAAATGTGTCAAAAGAAGTTGCATCTTGGGCACTCCTTAAAAACAGATAAATATGCCAAGCTCCTGACGAAGATATCCATGTGTACATGTACCCACTGTGACCTTTGTTCCCGTTCTATATATATGAGTCTTTGACAACCGTTTCCCCCTGACATGTTAGGGACTCATCATGCAGTGTATGTTTATACAACTCATGAGGTGGTTACATCATTAATAGGTAGACACACTGTCACAACCGAGTGCATCTCACAGAAGGCGTATGTGGTCCTTCATGATATGGAAGAGGAAGAAATACTGTGGCATTGATATAGAAACCTAGCAATCCCTAGCACATGTTGTCTAGATTATCTATGATAAATGCTTCTGCTCTCTACCTCTGACAAAGTGAATTAATCATCCTCATTTCTCCTTATCTACACGAATAGTACCTGTATACAAGACTGATGTCTATAGACTTTATATAAATGTATGTTTTTTTCTCTTGCATAAATGCAGCTCACATTCAATATCCTTATTCAGGATAAGGTTATTGTGACGTGGCGGTAGTACGTGGCATGAGAATCGCTCCAATAACTGCAATATTCAAGGGTTTTCCCTGAGAAATGGAAGAGTTTACAGCCATGCATTCATGCTCCATTGCCTCGCCAAATTAGATCCATATATACAGTACGGCCTATGACGACCGGCTATCCTACCATCTCTTACATCAGACTGTTATATAACCTACACTGGGCCCCTGTACCTCTCCTCTTCTTAGTCCCCTGGTAACCACAGGCGCTCTGGGGTCAGCTTCCATCGTCCTGCCTCAGGACGGTTCCTGAGCTGTCATGGGCTATACTGTATACCTTTTACAAAGATGTCACACTCCGAATTACAAGATAGCTTATCCAGGGCAACATGAAAGTAGTAGACCCTTTTGGACTGCAGGTAACGTCACTGGGCACCAACAACACAAACTCATATCTAAAGCCATTAAATTCCCAGTGAGAAAAACTCCTTTGTGAAAACATCCCAATCATCCCCTTCAGATTTAATAGCATGACGATTACGTCACAAGTGAAAAAGACCTGGAGATAATTACGCTCCAATGACCTCATCCCACAAGACGATCCAGGGCCAGCGCACTATTAACCACTTGGCTCTTAATGACCGTCATTTTTGTCAACGCTTGAGGTCTCTGATAAGGTGGAGGCATGGTGAGGCGGTCAAGGGCTAATTACACAGTGGTGGTTCCAGATAATGTGTGCCATCAGCACTCGGCTGACCTGCTGATCAGGGCAATAATACAGCACTGATGCGGATCCGGCATCCCATACTGCCCACGTGTCAACCAGGTACCACGGATGTGTCGGGGGGGGGGGGGGGGGGGGGGTTACGGGCACATTCAGCCTTCCTCAAAATTGAATCGTTTTGGATTAAAATGAGATCTTTTGATCCACCATGGCTCACGTTATATCATTTCCTTTGCTGACCTATATTGAACTGCTGAACTGTATAAAACCATGTATTGTTTTGTCACGTTCTATTTTCTAAGACGTCATCATTCAGAATCATATCACGTCAGGACTGACCACTGAAGTAAAAGGGAGCTGGGTATTGATTACCATCATTTGAGATTGGGAATCGGATGTGCCTGGGAGTTTTGATAAACTAAACCAGCTCAATTGTAAGCTACAACATGTCTTCACGTTAGCCATACTTCTTTTCTTCTAATGTCAAAGAGTGTGTGCTGTATTGATTACAGTTCACCCAATAAACTGTCCACTATTTTTAAATCATCAGGAATATGAGCGTACACGGCTGACGGTCGAGGGAAGGCCTGGACGGTCGCTCATGACGGCTTGGCCTTTCTCAATACACTTACTAACCTTCGTCATCACTTTTCTTTTGTGTTGTGGCCAGTTTACTGTTATGATTGTAGCTGACCAGTGACCAGGAGAGGCCATTCTTAAAGTTCAAAAGGTATGTCCGCTTGAAAACACACGTCAACATTTGAAGTTAATACCGGGGATGCTCTTACACGTGCTATTATTGGCGACATTATGATTGACCCACCTGGTTGACTGCCCTGGTTTGACCAGTACCTTGGTGACTGACCAGGTGCCTTGTAGATTGTCTCACTGTGCCTCCTGCCGGGGTGAGCAGCTCCTCCAGGTACCTCCCTCCCGGGTGCTGACTCGCTGAACCGCCGCAGGTCTCTGGGCTGGACACGGGGCAGTGCCCCAGGTACTGGCCGCATTACAGGGGCTGAGGACCTCCTGTTGAGGCCACCCCTATATCCAGGCACCACCTGTGAGTCACTCACTCGGCGTGGGGGCTGCAGAGCCGAGCTCCTCACCTGCATGGACTGGGTCCGCACAAGGCCCTGGTGGGGACTGTCCAGTTGGGTGCTGTTCCTGCGGACGTTCTCTATCATGGCCCTGTCCGCCTCCAATTCACTGTGGTAGGGTGACCCTCCAGGGCTAGTGTGCCTGCTGGACGTAGGGAACCCTGGAGAACCTACTGCATGATGCTCAGGTAAACTGTGTTCACTCCAACGTCGGTAATTTTCACCATCTTCCTGCCTTGGTACCAGTATGGGATCTGTGGTACTGATGACCACAGTAGGTGTAACCAGGGGCTCCGTCATATAGACCACCCTGGAGGGCAGAACTTCAACACCAGACACCTGATCAGAGAAGCGTCTCCTGACGTTAAAGGTATTGGCCCTCCGCAGCAGCCCGGAGGAGTCTGAAGCCCGCCTGGATGGCTCGCGTTCCATGGCTGCCCACCAACGCTAATCACCCCTTGTATGGTTTCCCACTATTAGGTTCCACAGGTATTATTAGACAAGGTGTCCCTATGTGTGTGGGCGAGTCTTGATCATCCAGCTATCCACCTGTGTACTGCACTACTCACTAAGCTACCTCCAGTATTGCTACTCCAGGAGTGGTAGGCTATATAGCCTCTATCTCCACCTATACTTTTGTGGCCCGATATTTTAGCTGTTGGCTACGAGTATCCCCTCTCAACACATTAATTGTCCATATCGATTGGCTAATATCGTGAGGAGCAGATTAATCAAAATTATCTTACTCCCCATGTATAGCTAGACGTACTAAATCATGTCCTTAGGCAATGGTACATTGCAAATGTTTAAAGTAAGGTAATTTTCGCCCACGCAAGGCCTCATCGAATGGTGCAGTTCTTGGTGCGTGTGTGTTGTTGAGCACTTCAAACGCTAGCCCTTATCAGGTCCACGCGCCGCTATCTCTACCCACCTGTAGTGAGCATAGAGCACAGACTGCGCCATGTATGGAGTGGAACCTAGAGCTATAAACCTCTGAATGGCTAATAAATTGGGCATGTATACCTATACCTACTTTACAATACTACAGAGGAATGCTTAGAAACAGTTACACAGGGAACATGACAACAGACATGTATCGTCAGGGATGAAAAAAAAAGTTATAGATTAACTTAGCTGGCCGGATTATTGACACAGAGTACAGATTGGCTTTATATCCTCCTAGATCAGCATGGAATTACCATGCCGGGACCAATCCCCTTCCGGGGTTCTAAGAGGTAATTAGATGTTGTCAATGAATGTGTAAGAAGTCCTCTAATCAGTTGATTGCTCCATGTTAGGGAGTGGTCATTTTTTAACAGCAGTTTGTCCCCCCCTCCCCCCTCAGGCAAGTTGAAATTGAGCGCGGCCGACCCCATTGAGCTATAGTAACACGCGGGCTTTTTCACTAAAAAGGGGTGTAATTTTTTTGGCCCCCTCCTCAAGAGGGGTCCAATTTTTTTTGGTCCCCCCCTTCAAGGGGTCCAAATTGTTTTGGTCCCCCCCCCCAAATCCACCAACCCCCCTGTTGTTAAAAAATGACCACTCCCTTACTATAAGCCCAAAAAGAAAGGTGCCATTCATGCTACATGTACATGGTCTCAAGATCTACGACCATCTAGGGTATGTAGACCAGATTCAAAAGAAATTTAAACTAAGGCCTCAAAATTACCTGGAAGTTGACTCACAAACTGATGCGCCAACTCATGGACCGTGCCCTCGACTCGTAGATCATCAAATCGGCTCTGAATTAGTCCTGAAATAGCGTCAATCTTTCTTTTACCCCCTCCCCCCCCCCCCCCCCCAAACATTTGTATAAAAACACACTCATATATATACAGGGACGGCCCTATATTGTTCGGTATGGTCGGGTACCCTGAAACACACCTTTTTACAAATACGTCTAAGCTTAATAAGAGAGGCATAAAGATGGTGGCAGAGATGAATGGCCAAAGTTTTGACACCAAGTTTTTTCCAAGAGAGATTTCCCAGGCATTTATCGACACAAAGGTCCCTGGGGATTCTGTGCAGGCTTCTGGTATCATCACTATGACGGGGCATGAGTATTACAAAGACGACTTCACTACACCACCCATGCACATGAATATGCAGGATCGCCTTTTCCTTTGTGCTCCTCCGTTTCAAAATGATCCCTCATTCTGATTAGACTAATTACCATGGTGGTGCCAGGCTATCCTTTCATGGGACGTGGCATACTGAGCCTAACTTAGTCCCATCTGAGTTGTAGTGCATCAGGTATAGGTCATTACAGTGGAGGGCCACTGTGTGTGTAAAGGTATTTGTAAAACACTGGTAGAGTATGGCCCCTAACGCTTGTCAAATACTTAGGTATTATAGAAAATGTATCTCATAAGACATCTAACATACTTCCAACGCCCCTATAGGCTGATTGTTAGTCATATGCAGTACATGTGCACAATGCATTTTATACATACATGTAGCATTGATACGTTTGTTATATCTTAGGAATATATACATGTACAGTATATATGTGTGTTAGCCATATTGAAGGCGGCACCAGCATGTAGATGGGGAAGAGACTACAGCAGTTGCCAATGGCAGAAAACTGGAGCGATGGGAATGGAACATTCTGGCCAGACGTCAACAAACACGGGCAACAAACATCAACGTGATCTATGCCCCTTCTCTGTAGGCATTTGTCCTGTGTGTCTGTGTGGCCCTGAGGACAGGAAGTTGGGGGTTTCTTTCTAAGGGGTTTATGGGATGGCTCTGATAATAGAATGACCATTAGTCAAGGCCCATACGCTGATCTATATGGTCCTTTCATTCAACATCGTCCAGCAGGGTCCTAATGAGAGAACGTGATCGGTGGTTTCTAATTACGGACCTCCACCCTCAGGCCCAGGCCTTTTTCAAATCGGACAAATTAGCCTGATTAATTTAATTGGATACAGGCAATTAGGGAGCCACACAGAATATCAGCAGCTTGGTAACCTTAGGGGTTTGGGGCGGGAGGGAGATGTGTTCACCCTGGAGCAGGCTTGTTTTCCAGGGAGAAGCCATTTCCTGTCCACCTCTCAAAGTCTAGGCAAGCACGAGGCATATGCTGGCCATGAGGGAGGTAAGGAGGCAGGTCCTGTCCTCCCCTCTGAGGATCTCAGCCTCTATCCCAACATGGAAAGCCACGCAGGCACCTCCACTGCCTCTCAAAATGTCAGAGATCAACTAACTCGACTAATTTGCAATTAACTCGATGGTGGTGCGTGAATCACAATTAGAATCTGCGTAGGTGAAACGTCCATTCTGACCGAGACTTCTGACATTAATAAATGGTTGCAAATAGAAGCGGGTCTGAGTGTTGGGCCATGGGCCTTCTGCCAAGTTATAAATCAAAGGGAGTCCTTATATGGAAAGACAGACCATGTGATCCACATCACAATTGACTCAGGGTCAGGGTGGTTAGGTGAGTGAATTGTACGGGCACTTCTTGTCCATATGACCAGCGCCCATGTTACAACAAAATAGCTTGTATTTGCAAACATGTCACAAAATGTAATTTATTTAATATTTCAAAAGCAACTTCTTGTAGAAGTTATTTCAGTTACAATCATGTATTCATGGATCCTGAGTACATGAATGTGTTCTTTATTGAAAACTACTAGCACATGGTGTGTTACACAATTTTCCCAGAAACAACTTCACCAGATACAACTTTGTCAGACACAAGTTTGGATTCTTTTTGCTACTTGTTGTCCCCCGATGTTTTTTTTAGTTAAAAATGTGTGTAGGTCACCGTGACCTAGTTTGACCGACAGAGCAGTTCTAGGATTGCACAAAACGTCTTGATGTCCTTCCAAAACCACACATATGACTAAGGAACTACCCTGAGTCAATAAGCTAATTGTAGCAAGTCATATATATACCTCTAGGGTCTAGTCTATTCTGACTCTAAACATACTGTAATTCTTGATTCCTAGTCATAGTTAATACATATAGCAGCTATCATGTGTGTAGTCCCTTTTTCCCAATATGGATAGTTAAATGCCTGGGGATTAGACCTAAAGGTTAACTGTCTGAAAAGTGAAATGTATTGAATGCAATCACCTTTCTTAGTTTCTATAAATGAACATTATGTCATTTAATAGGATGGCGGGATTAAGGTGGGATGGTTAGACCAAAAGGCCATCTGTTAGTCCATACTGGGGGATTGGCATAGATCTTGTAATTTCTGAAAATAGACCAGACTGCTCTCTCTCTAAATGTTGAGCTGGTTCCATGAATATATTTGCCAGTAGTGGTACCCATATCTAGTGCAGAACTGACATAATAAATGCCATTAAGATTAAAGAGATCCATCTTCTCCATCCTAGTAGTGTTAACTGTCAGACAGTTCTGTTGACTATCAAAGTCACACCATGCAGAGTGAAAATAGGGATACTGAGAAGTTTACCCGTATGACCACTATTTATTCGAACATAGGCCTATGTATGACTAGGCTACTATGTGCTCCACACCGGCTTGACATTGATATACATCATTGTCCTTCACCATATTCCCATTACACATACTGGTATCCATGTCACCCGTGCAGCAATTCATCCATCAAACATGACTTCTGGGTTTAACCAGCAATTCAAAGGGAGCATCTGGACTGTCACGTTTTTGATTGTCATTACAATAGACCGTTTTTACTCCAAATCAAATACCGTGGTTTCACTGAAAGAGTATCGCCCTGTAATTTACAAAACAACAGGGGCCATGGCAATCTATCTCTTTACAGTTGTTGGTTATTGATCTATGTTACAGCCAAACCAGGGTCGAAGTCTGATGCATATCATCCTTTATTACAGATCACCATTAGCTTTATTACTTACTTATTCTTATATAATTTTTTTATGTCTAAGTTCTTCTTCCTCTAAGTTATAAGACAGAATCTAGGTGGGTCTATAGCACATACAGCACAAATCAACCTTACTCCAAGGCTGTTCGACCCATGCCAAATAGTAGGCATGCCCTTAGCATTAAGACAGTCCTCTATCGGCTCCTTTTACATCCAACCCTAGTCCGCCTTAGCAGTAATTGGAGAGTTGCCAGCAATTACAGATCAAACCTACTCCCAAGAAGAAGTAAGTAGCATTAAAGCCTGGCTCCCTCGTATATCAGCTATTAGCTGCTCCCCTTCAATCTGCTCACAGGTCAAAGCCAGCCTCGGCAGCATCTGCTCAGCACTTTATTGAGCAGCTCGGGGACAGGGGGAAAGCAGCACTCCCGAGACAGCAATCAGGCAACCCATCCACTGCCACGATCTTAGCTAATAGATTAGGGGTGCTCTCTGGGAGGGGTTCACTGCAGCACTTTGGGTAATATCAGCAGAAACCACTGACATTCTGACTGCAATGCCCTTTAGCAGACCCCATGGTTCCTCCTGTGACAGGTAACTAATCACTCTAACCTCAGGGGTCAAACACTTGCATATTTTTCAGTGATAGAGATTTAACTTAATATATTACACAGTTGATCTGGGAGAATAGCTGATGGCAGTGTTGCCCCCCTTATCTCCCTTGAGAATCTTCGGGATGTGCAATATTTTTCTTGAAATGTTACACGGCATATATATACAGTATCTGCATGGGCGTGTCCTCTCCGTACAACGATGTGCACTGTTGCCACTATACAAATGTGTTCTGTGCTTACACACATAGGACAATAGTTAAAGATATCTGGAATCTGGATTGAACATAATACTGAGTGTAACCTACCGGGAAGAGGGGCGTCGTCCTCTTGTTGCATTGTGTCTAGTTGCCGAAGCTGGCGCTCCCGCTCCGCCTGTAAGAAAAATGCATTAACATTAAATAGATGTTCACAAACATAGACTACATGTACATGTATATGTATCATAGATGTGCATATGCATCTTATTACTCAAGTACTGGTCATATTCAATTAGAATTGATATGATGACACTAAGAATATACGTAGGTAATATATTATCTGCATGACGAGCAATCTGCCGGTGAAAGGAAATGCATAGTGCAATCATGTAATCCTCCTCTACTCTGACTCAACTAAATGAAACTCAATAAGAACATAGAGGAAAGGTCGGAGAATGTCAACTAGCTCCAGGGAGTTGTGTCTTTTTTTGCTGACAAGCGTGGCATTATCAATTGCCCAAATCACAATTGCAATTAAAAAGTATCAATATCAGAGTTTCCTGTGTGAAATGTTCTGTTTTTCTTTAATTCTTGGATATCGGTCCCTGAAAGAGAATACCTAAAATATGAGTAACGATTACGTTTTCTCCGGAAAGGAATTAAGAGCCACAACTCATTCTCTCTCTATACCAGTACTGCCTATATATATATTTATTGCTATACAATACAGAGATTTACACGGCAGAATGAATTTGTCAATTGATATTGTACAATTGGTATAGAACAATGTGAAAATGTGCTATATTGTATAATAGCGATACAACTAGTAAAAGAGGAATTTAGAGAAGCCACTGCTTAAACATGTTGAGTCAATATGTAACGCTCTCTAGTCACAGACAACACGAAACACTGCCGTGTCTAATTAAAGTCCATTAGATAATGCCATTTAGCATAACTACGCCAGAGAAAACCCCAATGTGCATAGTAATTATTACGCTCATAACTCCCCCATTGCACACCCCCTACCCAACAAAAAGAAACACACAAAAAACACATGTCATCTACTGTTTCTATTTTTTGGGCAACATAAACTATGATGAGTGTTGTAATAAAACCAAGCTTCCATTGAGCACCACCTCCGCAGTTTTTTGCACAGTCCCGCGTGCCTCGTCATAATACCCCCTAATGGTGGTAGCATTATAACAAACTGTTGTAAAACAGATACATCTTCATAATGCCATGGTGCCATCGGTCGGCCCTGAGGGCGAGCGCTGGCAGTGAGGCACCATGTGCACCTGCCGCCTGACAACAGGTGGTCTGCACGAGCAGCAGTCACACGCTCCTGTCGCCAAATGCCATCCTCCAGGGGGCTTCAGGCCTGGCTGTTGCCACACGCACACCTCAGCACCTAATCAGCCAGTCACCCACTGCTCTAACATGGTTATACATGGCAGTTTTTATCATTATTTTTAAAACTTTTCACACAGGACCGGGTGTGGGATAGGGGGAAATGAGTACATAGAGTACTTACAATTGTTTTGTTTGGGTAGTTTAACGTCTCATTGAATAATGCAGAGGAGACTTCCTCGGGTTTAAGTTTTTCACAAGTACTTACACTTTTTGAATGAATCTACATGATAAGGCATTATTAACCTGATTATATTTTCCTTCCTTCTCCATTCCATTCCATCATTTACCACTCCACATTACCCAATACCTCTCTACAAAAGATGTTGGACACTTGTTTTTTCAAATACGATAAAGACCTGACACATGCACAACCCTTTAGGCTTGCCAGAGTCATCCCTCATTTTGGCCTGTGGCATATAAAAACTTGGAAAGTATCACTTTCAGGCACATTCAATATTGACAGATCATCCAGTGCTTTGTTATTATTGGCGTGAAGGAGTCGGGCGTTACCAGTAATTGTAATCTGCCACAGATCCGGAGGTGCCAACTGGTTCTGATCCAGCTCATCAAATGTGGACAAACAGCATGAACACACAATGAAGTAATCGGTGTCATGACATATTGCATTTATAAAACTGTGGCCATATTTCTATATGCATGGTATATTGTATGAATATTAATATTATAACGTCTTACATGTCCACTGTACGAAATATTGACAGTGTGTTCTACTTCTACGATTTGAAAAGAAAAGGGATAGTGTGTCCCTTACCAGAAAGAAAGAAATGATCATCATTTCTTTCTATGGCGTTGATTATGTGGGATTCAGTCATTCATTAACGAAGCTATTCAATAGCACAGCTAAGTGGTCTTCTTCTTTAAAACAAGGGCGAGGTGGCGTTTTTCAACATTCAATCTACATCTCCTATAGGAATTGACTAATAGTGCCCATCATTAATACGCTGCAAAATGCTTGAAAGAGCTGATAAAATGTGACCAATGGTTGTCACTAAATCACAGTTCAGAGGTATAGCTCTTTTACATCTTACACACACAGAAAAAGGCGTAATTGAGACAACCAAGAAAGGCTAAATTAGCTGTTCCCAACTGTCTCCTTTAGAAAAGCCTCATCTACAGAGTAAAAAGTCAGAGGAACATCAGCACAAATTAGCAGTGCACGTGCTTGGGTAGAGAGAGGCTGAGGGTGTACAAACACGATTGAGAAAGAACAGACGACAAGAACAATGCTGTTGATAACCCAGCTGGAACTGTTTACGGAACCTCCATATGTCCAAATATCGTCTGCTCACTGAATCAGCAGATGTAGGCACCACCCATTGTCTACGTAAATGACCTTTACGAGGCTGTGATGATAATTGGTCTAGGGAATGCTCCTCTTTTCTTCTCTAACGTGCGTGTTTGAGGAAATGTCAAGTAACACTGGCCAATAGCCTCTCTAATTTCCTGTTTACTCAAATGGTTTATTAGAACCCGCGGCGTATGGTGCCTGAGATGCAAGACACTAGTTAGAAGAAACTACTAATTTGCAGTTTTCGAAACGCGCTTGAAAACATTGCGGCTAGTTTGCAGTCCAACTAGTTGTCTATCTATAGAACCTCCCTCTCCTCCCACCATTACCACAGGTCCTATTAATAGACACCTGTTTATCCTTATTACTGTTTGTACGTGTGGACCTCCAATCACATCCCAATATCTAATCATATCTCTGCCTCTTTATATGTTGTGAAGATAAATCTTAACAAAAGTTGAAATCAAACTTTTAAACTTCAACACCCATGACGTCAATGATACATTCACCACATTTTCATAAGAAACCATGCCCCGACCACAACATTGTACAAGTCATTAATATCCTATAGTTAGCGTGCAGCTCAAGACTGCAAGCTTGCAAAATCTTCTCTCTGTGACACATCAGGGACAGAGTGATAGAGGAGCCGTCCTATCTCTTGTGAGAAAATCTCATTTGCATGTTCATAAAAAGGGGGTATGGAGGGATGGAGGGGCATCAGCATAGGTATGATTCACCAGGTTTATGGGTGAGGCTCGACTGGCACCGAGCGATAAATCAGTGTCCCAGCATCCTGCTCCATCACCAAGGGTGACGAGTACTAAACTGGTACTGGAGCATGCCTCCTGATGGCACATAACCCGGCACTAAGGCATAGTAGAGGCAGATTGTAGGGTTGGGGTTAGACTGCCTAGGTAGGGGCTATCTAGATCCATTATTCAATCCCTCTTGCTGGTCATTCTAGGGAATACTACCGAATAAACAACCAAAACATGTATTACAGTTGATATAACTAAGATTTATGAGTCAATCGTTAAAAATTATATTCTTATGAATTTAATAATTGGCACCTTTATGTGCACGTACATTCAACGGTATATGCTGACAGGCACTCTCGCAGACACTTCGTTAAAAAGGTCTCAGTGTCAACAGTTCATTCTCAAACAAGCAATCACTCCAATCATTGCTTTATTGATCGATTTTTATTTGGCATAACAGTTCGATGACATGTAAGTTTTTCATTGAGATGGCAATGTCTACCGTAAAGATAGCCTGCTGCTGAAATTGATAAGAGACTGGATCTAATCGCTAGGTCCAACAATAAGCTGTAAGGGGTAGGTATGGCTGGAGGTATGGGCATCGTGAAGAAATCAATATCCTCGTATATGGCATGCAGAGGGGTGTGTAACCTTCCAACACCTGTGGGCTTGAGAGCACCTCCTACCTTTTTGTTGCCATGGATACATATCCGTATAGCTTCCTGTACTATGCCTAGATATAGGTTGTGACCCGCATAAAGGTCTCTGCTGCTGATCCTAATTCAGTGTGACCCTCTAGACTAGACACACCACAATAATATTCTAGATTGGGAAATAGGGTTGGTAACGAGGTGCATATCAATTGTTCCGAATTCACGAAATAACTCATAATATTAAGCAAGCTATAATCTGTTTTATATGGTGATTCTACCTGGCAGTGAATCAATGGCAAACGTCTACAAAGGTTAGGTCTTTTATCCCAGGCTACGAACAATTTGCATAATGTACCCCTTCTATTGTCTGGACACTGGTATAATATAAACTTGGGGACTCCTATACCAAAATGCCATTCGGATGTTATGGATGAGTTACAGGAATTGCTGGCAAATCCCAATATAGAGGGGAAGGAATCTGGCCATGGGAATATTGGATCATTGCCACCGTGTCAGGAATAGCAGTGAACGTCTTTGGCCATGTCTTGCCCCCTCCCCCCTCCGGTGCCCTCCAACCCTCTCCAGGTCAAGGGCAATTGGCCCTTTATTCGTAAACGCCCACAAGCCCCCGGCCACCTCCATTCCACCAGGTTAGGCCTAACCTGCATCATTGATAGAAAGTCATTGTCAGATATTTGATATATACCACAGGACTTGTTGTTCTTCCTTGGAGGTCTTGGGGAGGCCTAACGTTACCTAACCTTTTGTCCTCCATGGTTACATAAAGTGTGAAAATAGATTGCTTCATATAGCAATACAAATGTCAGTCTGTTTATGGGTGGCATCTGGGGCTCAACCTTAACTCTGGATACAAAAGAATTAGTTCTGGTCAGTCACCACCACTTTGTCAAAACACGCCTTTTTGTTTGTCTACATTAGCCAAAGGCGAAAAGGTCTGACATTTTTCAGGTGGATGGGGTGTTTTTTCCTGCTGGAAACAGCCTACACTAAACTATTTAGGTAGTGTTATTTGAAATAAGGCGATGACTCACACAGTTTGAGCCTCCATCTAGGGCTATAATTACCAGGCCAGACGTGCAACCACCAGAGAACAATACACACACCACCAGAACCAAGGTCTAATTAGACCCCCTGAATATTTCACTTTCTATATTTAGTAAATGAGAGCACAATGGGCCGTCGACCCCCATGGGTTGGCGAGCTGCTCCCGTTCCCACGTCCCACTGGGAGCTATGACAGGCTGAGTCACTCCCTCTATTGGCAATAAGAGTAAGTAGGTAGAGCCGTAGGTAGCCTGTCTGAACGACTCATGGAGCAACTCATAGAGCAGCTCCTGGTCTAATAGAGGTTAGGTGAGACATCTAGAACCCCTCCTCAACTATGATTAAACCAGAGCCACATGCAACCGGTGGGCGATATCAAAATACTTAGTATAATAAAATAGAATGAAGGATTTTGTCTGCCATGTGTGATAAATATGAAATTCCCGTTTTCCAAACAAATTCAATCCTTATGAAATCACAGAATCATTGAGTCTCTACATCCATATTCACCCATGACGAATCCTATCAAGGTCCATGTACAAGTGATGGGAATCCACAGTGAATGTTAACCGGGATGTTATCAGTCCCTATCAGTCACGAGTGGGAGCGCTTGCTCATACAAGACAAAATACTCATCATACTGGGAGAGGAAAAAATGAGATAAAAGAGACAGGCGCGCCATGAGGACTCAAGCCAGACGTGATGAATAGATGGCTGACTCAGCAAGAAAGGTAAGGCACTCAGAATAACAAACAGGGGTCGGTCCTGGCGGTCCCAGCCAGGTCACCAGGTGACCTCAAAGCGATCACGAGAGGCAGAAGAGACGTGCTCAAGTCTCTAATCATTCGATGAGTAACTATGATACCTGGTGAATTGAAAGACCATGCTGGGGTGGGAACATACTAGTAGATGCAACATAGATGTATAGCCTATAGGACAATCAGTAGGTCTCCCTACAAATTCCCCCAAATCATTCTCCAGAAGGCTGGTGATTTAGGAGTAGGGAGGTACGGGCAGGGGGGAGGTGGTTGGCAATACCAAAGGTGGAGACTGGCCTCATTTACATGGGGGATCAGCTGAACAGGGAGTATGGATCAGCACCCATCCATCATTCAGACACACTTCACCCTTCTTGTAGGTGGGGACGGGTGTGTACATGTGTAGTTAAAGTTCATCATTTTAGCCATAGAAAGGAAGTACCATCATTTAGTATTTTTTGGACTGTTATAATAAGCAGGTTCATCGGAGTGAGAGCAGCAAGCATGTGCTACATATACCTACACTCGCCCAAACCTTACACAGCACACAGTTTACATGTAATATTAATTATTCCTCATTAAGACCCAGGCGCTATGTGCTCCATATATGGCAGCAGAGACGGGGAGGGAGGGTCAAGATGCAGGGCAGTGCTAGTGACAGAGATGGAGTAACCATGTTGGATCCTTACTGACAGCACCCGCAGCACGCCTCCCATTTGCATGAATGGCATTCACGTGCTACCCCCCTCTCCCGTATCCTTCCACCCCCTCCCCCCTACATGTCAACCCCTGCTGACTGAAGCAGCCCCAGAAGGCTGCCTCCAAATTAGGCCATCTAGATGTATCCTCTCCCTTTAGCATAGAGCTCCCAGGTCAAAGCGTAAGGCGTCGGTGGTAGACCCGGGTTTATCATGCATTGGCTATGCATTTTTTGTGTGTGGAAAAACCTCAGCATCCTGTGTGACTGTGACTGTAAAGCATGTGAAATGGGAAGATTGACAGTGTAAATGACAGTGACACTTGTGTTGAGGTGCTACAGCTGCTATTGTTCCTTGCAGCAGCAGCAGCAGCCTTGATGCACTGAGTACACCAGAGTACAGCTGGCAGTACTCGTTGTGTCCATATTAGTGTATGGGGTTGGTAAACACTGGGGGAGTCCCCATGTCAAGTCCCCTCACCACACCCTCCTCCTCTTTAATACTACCTCACCACTGTGGCTAGGCTTCATGCTTGGCTGCTTCTTGCCCTAATTTCAACCATACATGTCTAAGCTTAGCCTTTAGCATGTAACCTGGGCTATATGTAGTATAGCTTGATGTATATTGTAGTTGGGAGGACAGGGGTGAGGCATGCTAGCCTGCTTGCTTACCTCTAGTCTAGGTGTCTTATGGAGGTAGAAGTGGAGGTAGTAGTAGAGGTAGTAGTATTAGTACAGTGCTGTGATGATGTCACGGGGGAGCCTCCTGTACACAAACCAGGCACACACCCGGCCTCTATTTTGGCATCAGCGTCGACGACGACGCCGAGGGATCCCCCAGCTCTCTCAGGTATCCATGACCATACCTGGCCAGTGGGCGGTACGACGCGTGTCCTCCTCCTGTTCCTCCTCCACGGTGGGACCAGACCCGCCTCCCTATACCGTATCCTGTGTCGGTCCGGTCCCTGGAAGCAGCAAACCGCCGGTCGTGATTTGGTGTCAGGCCTTGAAGCTGCTGCTATAACGTCGGGCGGCGGCGGTGATGGTGGCGGTGGCAGTGGGAGGGGTGGGTTGTTGTTG
Organism: Harmothoe impar; assembly: GCA_947462335.1. Classification (NCBI taxonomy): domain Eukaryota; kingdom Metazoa; phylum Annelida; class Polychaeta; order Phyllodocida; family Polynoidae; genus Harmothoe; species Harmothoe impar. The sequence goes on along the minus strand of OX381704.1, from coordinate 83,275,252 downwards.
GGTGGGAGGGGGTGGGGGAGGGTGGGCGGACCCCCTTGGTCTATTCACAACACAGAGGCAGGAGGAGAGCCCGGGTCGGGGGCAGCAGCGTTGACGGCACGCGGTGCAGCAAGCTCCGTCGACGGCGGCCGTGGATGAGTCACTGGGAGTGTTGGTGGCCAATCAGCAGCAGGGGGAGGAGGGCAATGCTCCATGGCTGTTCATGGCTGAGGTCATGGGGCTGCTGTCAATGAGGGCATCAACAGCTGTCAGCGCGGTATGTGGTGACTGTCACCTTGGTATGAGCAGGGCGTCATTCTCCTCCACACCCAGGAAGTCGTCAGCACCAGCTCCAGTGCTGGGCAGTGATGAGGGAATGATTGGCTGATGGCATCACACAATGAATAGACATGCTTAGGGCACCTTATGTAATGATATACAACACTCGGCATCTGTTTACCTGTCACCTAATAAAATCGCCTACCTGATTATTAAATGTATCTATATCAAATAAGTCCAAGTTAATCAAGCACAGCTGGCACATACCCGCTCTATCCATATTGGCACCTCCTATTTTGGCGAGAGTGTAGTATCACTAACAAAGTTCACAATTAACATGATTGATTTGATTAAACATTTACTATTCCCTTTCATAATCGTCACAATTCCTATATCAAAAGGCATGGCATCAGTAATGTATTACACCCAAATACATTGAACACACACGTTTTACTTTTAGTTTGACTCCCTATGAAGCATAATGCTTGGTGTGTATACAAATGACTAGAGCATTGAATATGAATCCTTCCTGGCCTAAATACAATGAATGAATTATGTATTGTGGGGAGTGGGGTATAACACTGACAGATGTTCTGGTGGTAGAGACCCAATGAGGTTTAACCACAACTAATAACATTGCTAATTCATGCACCATGACATCTGTACCGGTCCTGACCCCAGTGCATTCAGACCCCCCTGTTTGAGTGAGGGGTAGAGACCTGGTCCTTTATGCCTTTAAATAAAAGGTTTTTTCCCCTGTGATATTGGGCTCGAACAAGTCTATGCGTGATACTTTGCCCTATTTTACCTTGTGCCAATATGGTTAGGTCGTACTGCCAACGGTAAGCCTTTGGCAGTACACAGTCCTTTGTACACTTTCATGGCCATAAACAATGGAAACAGATTAGTTGCTGTAATCTAGTAATAGCATTTCTCATCTTCTCTCTTATTATGTATTCTCTCTATGAGAACGCCCATAGGAGCACTGCATTAGCAAGGAAACTCTATGTCGTGTATATTGTATAGAGACTACAAGAGTTTGTGTGTTGTTCACAAAAGAACAGTAACTTAGTAAGGGTGTGGTTCATAGACTCAATATATTCCCAGTGGAGGAGGAAGTTTGGGGTGGTACATCGTAAGTATTATATGGATCCTGCTTCCAGGCTTGGCTGTGTCCTGAATAGCCACCCCTGATATATGAGGCCTATTTCAAAGCGCGCTACCCCGCCGCCCACTATTATATCCTCTAGCACAATTCTCTATAGTGCTGTGCCATAGTTCTCTATATAGACCAGTGTATAGCTGACACGAAAAGAGCTTTTGTGGGGCTTGATAATGACACCTAGTCGTGTCAGGCACTAAGGGTTGGCCCCCTTTCCGACCCTGCATATTATCAGTCGTTCCGCATGAGTAGCTCCGAGCTGCTCGGCATGTCGCTGATATAACTCATTCACTGCACGTGGGGCTGTGATTGCACGAGTGAAGAGCAGAGTAGCTCCAATGCTACCATGCAAATCCTCCTATAAAATCTTTAAGAGATATTTTTTCCTGCATAGTGTAATTGGGCCAACAACAAAAAAAAGAAGTTTTGTTTCAGGTCATCCGACCGACCCTGTCAAAACAGGACCGACCCTGCTTTTTTAATATGCAATTGTGAAGAAATGTTTACATTTTTACACTTTTTTGGGGTCAATTTTAAAATCAAAAACCTTTTTATAATTTGGCCTTGTCACGTGGGCGGACATAATTCTTGCTATGTCTCAATTCGTTCTAGGCAATTATAGCTCATGGTCCTAGTAAAATGCTTTTGTTTGTATCAATATTATGTAAACGTTATACGTTTTCGTTTTCCTTTTAGGGCGATCAGTCAAATCATAAATATCATTCCTATAGCAGAACTAGTTGTCAGTAAATACTAGATAGACTATAGACTATGCTGAAGCACAAGCTAACCAGATTGGCTCCAATTCTGGACTATTTCCAATGCACTACAAAACCCGCCACCACAGCCTCATCCCGTATGTGGCTTGACTCCCAATAGGCAGCGCCACAATCTAAGTTAGCCTCCGCTCCAAGCATGGCTCCACCTTATAAAGACACTCCCCTACACATAACGCTCCTCACGCTGCCTTCCTCCTCATGTAGCACTCAAAAACACTAATATTGCCACTGATGATTCCAACCACGCCCATGTCCCAATCAAGGCATGCCACAATGCCAGACACAACACTTACCTCCGATTTCCTCATATAAAAGAGCCTCCTTGTATTTCCCAATCAAACAAACGCCTCTAAATTCTTAATTGATCATCATTAGCCTTGGCCAGATGATCTGTTGATTATGGTCCCCGCCCACTCCTCTCCACAAAACCACTGCGCCAGGCCTTCAACCGCGGATCCTGCTCGCCGCCCACATGGGTCTGCTGGGCTGGCACGCGTGACCGACAGACACAAGCCCTTATTAATTATTTTATCGTCTTAATCTTTTTTAGCCTGTCCTCATGTTAGCCCACGTGGGTAGGGAAGCTAGCAGGCGCCGTCCCCACCCCACCCCTTCATCAGGTGGCCTCGTAGTTGAAGTATCAGCGGCTGCTTGCCTGGATGTTCACCATCGATTTGTTGTCATTTTCTTCTTTTTGATCCAAGGCTGAGGTTGATGAATATGCTGGCCAGCCTTTGTCCCAAATCAAGGTGCAGGCATGTGGGTGGGTGGATAGGGTGGTGGCGGTGAACCCTGGATCCCTGCTCGGCCACTGCCTCGTAGCTACACACGCAATTGTATGACACTGGAGACACACTTCAGAATGTTATAGAGGTACATTTTAAAAATAGAACTTTATCTCCTCGTGAATGTCATCCCTTTGTCAAATTGTCCCACTTTATTTTAATTGTTTGCTCCGTCTTTCCAAACTGACTCTTTATGTTCTACCAGGGCCATGTAACTTTTGCTTACTTGTGTCATACAAGGAATCCCCTTAGTTGGGAGATCCCTTTAATATGATATGAGGTAAGTTGACTAAGTCTTGTGGTCTTGTAGTATAGTTGGTATTTATTACAAGTTGACAGCAACAGTACAGTAGTACAATGTAGGTTCCACTCAGTTACACCTATCCACACAATAATATAGGTCTTGGTAAATATACCTAATAACCCTGAGGTTAGTACTGGACTAGAGCCAAGGGGGTCCTACACCATGTCTGATAGTTGGGCCTAGTAGGGCATAGCCTATAGCCTTGTTCTCAGTCAGTGGAGAGGTCCTTGCTCTGTGGTGTCCAAGTGTAGAGTGAGGATGGAGATGCCCAGTGCTGGGACCTGACCCTATTTAAGGGGGCCAGGCCACCAGCATGGCATCTTGAGTGTTAGTGTCAGTTGACAGTGGTTGGAGGGTTGTAACAGTCAGAGAGACAGTCACACAATACCCCTCCATAGTTTGTCTACCCCTGTTAGTGTACATCAAAGGGGTGACCCTTATGCTGGTCTGTGGGGAACAATGTGCGGGATGAGCGTCGCCTGGCGGCGGCGGGAGTGCCGACTGGAGCGCCGCCTATGCGGGCCGGCGCGCGCCTGCGTGTGCCGGCGGCGGGAGTAGCGTCTCCCGCCGTCGGCTTGAACACGCGGGCGCCCGCAGCGCCGGGCTCGCCGGGCTCGCCGGTCATACCTGACAGGTGCCTCCCCCTCGGGAAAAAAGGACAACTCTCCGTCAGTTGTCATTCCATCTAAAAATTTGGGGTGAATTTTGGAATTTTATCCACAATTTTTGGTGGCAAAATAGGATTTACCTTTTGTTTTTGATTTTTTTTTTTTTTGTAGTGAAGTACACTTTTTTTTGTAATATAGATGATGTGAGAGTATGTAAATACCAAAGGTCTGGGGAGAATTTTGGTTTTGTGCTTGGCTAGTCATCTACATTATATACAGTGTAACTTAACTATAAGGTATGTAAACCTTCTTTGTACCAATTTGGTACTTTCTTAATCACATATTATACAGTGTAGTAATACATTGTGTCTTTATCTGACACTTTTCAAATCATTGTTTGAATTATATACACAGCATGGTACATCTTTGTCTTAATTCTAAAACATGATGAAAAATGTGTTATCAAGTAATAGGCTGTCTTTGGTGAAATAGGTGCTTTGTGGAACTGAGTGGATTTTGATATATCAATGTTCACATGTGAATACAAATATACAGAGTATAATGCAAATTATGCAAAATCTTATGATAATCTTTTACAAACTTTTTTGTTTGATACCAAAAAAACCAAGGCCACTTTTATATAAAAGTAGGCCAGCCGGCTTGAAGTTTGTTTTCTTATTTCTAGATAGCGCTTATCTATGGATTTGCGTGATATGGCAATCAGTAATGTACATTTTATGCATAGTTATGTGCTTGTCCGGTGGCGGATAAGTGTTCATAATTGTGTCATCTGACATTTTGCATTACTTAAGTTTGTAAGTTTGTATGTACAAATACAGTCCTTTTTATGCAGATATTTTGTCCTTATCCGGTGGAGGGTAAGTGTTCATAATGTCATAAAAATGACTTGGTATCTTGTTTCTGCAATGATAGTTGAATCTTACAAGATTCTTGGTGTTGGCAATTTGCAACTTGTGGATCTACACTTTGATCAGAAATGTCTTTGCAGTGGGCCGCTGCTGTGAGATTTAAGTCTTTTGTGTAGTATCCTAGGGTTAGTCAGCGGACTATCTCCCTTTTTGCTTCATGTTTTTCTGTAAATAGTCTTACATAATACAAAGGTATACAGTGTAAAATACAGTGCAAATACAGTGTTATATACAAACATGTTTGATTAGCAATTTAGATTGTAATAATACAATTTCATACATATAAATGCATGTTTGAGCAAGTTTGACATGGTTAAGAGTACGCAATTGTTTTTGTAAAACTTCAATTTTTCAAAAATTGGCTGTTTCATTTTGGGATACCTTAAAATTGATTTCCTGATACTACTGACACACACTGAGACCTTGCTTTGACCTTGGGATTGTGAGAGTTTGAAAATTTTGCACCTTGAGCAGATTTTTGAGTGGCACCTTGAGGCTATTGTGTCATGCGGCGCAAGATGCGTCGTGTGCCGCGGTGACACCGGTGGTTGACACCTTTTGGTGAGCAGATCATGTGCCTTCTCATGGACTTGTCACCTGAAGTGAGGGGATCACTTCAGAGGGTGAACAGTGTCATTTGGGGGTGGGGAGGGGTTATAAAGGCTGTGTAGACCACAGTAGGATCACTTATTCCTTGAGTACCCTTGAGATAACACAGTATGGCGCATATGGCAATTTTGGAGGACGAGTTGGAGGCTGTACCTGAGGTACTTGCATATCTCCCTGAGGCCTGGCTGCAGGGTGACATGCAGGCCTTAGACCTGTGGTTAGGTGATCAAAACACCTTGGAGGGGCTGACTCCTGGTACTCCTTTTAGGAGTATTTTGAGTCGGTATGACTCAGTAAGGACGCGGTGGTTGCATAAAGTCCGGCACGACATTGCCAGTTTTGGTGATGTTTTGGTGTGCCGTCATCACGGCTGGTACTTCCTTGGTGCTGGCGGGATTTCCATGCGCAGGGCGGCATCTCTGGAGCTGTTGGCTCAGGCCCTACGTGATCTGGATGGATATGACCCGCGACTGCTTTTCACCAGAAATGATGGGGTCATCTGGGACTTCCTATTGGCTGTCGGCCTATGTGCTTACACGGTGACAGGTGATGCTGCAGACAGCGCTGAGCATGCTTTGTCTACTTTGGAGGCACGTTTTGTCCAGTGGAGGGAGGAGAACGAGTGGCTCTTCAGTGAAGATACGTGGATTGGATCTCCTGCCGCTGCCGAGTTGGCCGAGTCCTGGGAGGCCTTGGGATGGGGGGACTATAACAACTAGTGGGTGGCATCTATAAATGTCAATATAAACGGTCCTTTTCAGGGCCAACCAACTTTTCACAAAAGTTTTGGTCAATCTCACTCCTGTATAATTGTGTTATTCTTCCCCATGTACTTTCTCACTAGTTACAGCTGTAGGTGGTTGGGTGAGTATGGTGAGTACATTTTTGAATGTATTGGTGCTCTCTCTTTGGTCGTCAATTATGATGTTTTCCAGCTTTGATTCATGGGTATCCATGGTGACAGGCTGGGGTGAAATGTCATTTTGTAGTAACATGGCAAAATCTAGATTAGGTTCCCTGAGCGCTGGTATTATGCTGAACCTGGCACGCCATGGTAGATTGATAGTTTCTGGCAGTAAATATGCGGTCTCTCCTTTCTTAGTAGTAATTACTACTGGTCCATTCCATTCAAATACTAGTCTTGGGAGAGGGTACATTTTGATAATCATATCTCTGTATGTTGGGGCTGAAGCTTTTATAATTGTATCAAACTCATGTGGCACTGGACGCAAGGGGAAGGAGAAGTTGGTGTCTCCTTTGTAGACTTTTAGTACTACTGTGGGATTTGTCCTCTTAGTGACTTTTCCCTTTCCACAGTGCTTGGTTGCCATACTCTTTAGATATTTGGTCAGCCTGTAGGCTGAGTAAATGGTGAGTGTGAATAGTATGGCTATGATAAGGGTATGGGTCTCATGGATAGTTAGAATAGGGGTGGGGCCCTGTTCTATTTGTGCCGTGGTGGTGTCCTTCTTGTATAGGGTTTCGAAGACTTTCTCCATAGGCTTCTCTGTGACAAATCTATATGCTTTTGCAGTTGGCATATAAGCTAGTAGTGTGGATCCTCTGTGCATTTTGAATAGGGTGTAGGTGGCCAAAATTGTAGCTATAACCGAAAGTATCATTGGTATGATAGATGCTGCTGGATGCCGTGCAAATTTGTATAGATAGGACTCTATTAGTCTATTTTCCAGTGGCTTAGCCAGGCTGGAGGCATCATCTAGCAGGGTTTTTGCGAATGGGTTTAGGTCTAGTAATGTTGATTCATCAATATTACTTGATTTTCTTAACATATCCAGTGTCCTGGATAGGTTGACCTTTGGAAAAGGTGGCAGATTTGCCTTGGAGTCTGGTCCAATTTCTTTGATTTCATTTAGAGCCGCGAGAAAAGGTAGGTTTATAGTCTCCAAAGCATAGTGAAATGAAATTGTAGTGTTGCATGGCAACCTAGAATTTGGTAGTGAATAGTGATCTATATTCACTGTACATAGGCATGGTACACCTATGATTGAGTGTGATGGTGCTTTGTGAGTAGTAGCTGGTTTCCCATGACACGTAACTGTGTAGGTGGGAGAATTTGTGGTCACTAGATATTCATCTTGTGAAATGGCTACAGCGTGTGAGATAGGTCTCTTCAAGGGTGAGATAGTAAATTGGCACATTTCCTTGACTTGCTGAGCTTGGTTCAAATAAATTGCTACTGTGCATGTAGGTACATGTCTATGGATTCTCGGGCTAGTTTTGGTACAAATTTTGATCTTAGTTCCTGGACAGGTTAGCATATCTGCATTTGTTAGTTCAATAAATAGTGAACCATCTTCAGAGATAGCCAAAAATTTGACATCAGTAATTAATTGGGTTACTCCCTTTGTAGGTGTCTCCTTGGTGTTGATTGGTACTGGTGTAGTTACCAGTTGAAATACTCTGAAGGTGGAGACAGTGGATGCTACAATGATATCCAGGTGGATGTATATGTGCCGTTCCGAATAGGTGTAGGATATCATTCTTTGGGAATAATAGTAGTCAAGGTCAGTTATGGCGACCTTTGATCCTGGTGAGTGTATTCTGAGTGTCATGTCCAGATCATTCAGATGCTCCGTTAGTTCAGCTGGTGGTACTATGTCAGCAGTCATAATGCCTGCTGATAGCATCCTGAGTGCTGATGTGGTGCGCTGCAATGCTTGCAGATAGTTCATTCTTGCTACAATAATGGTGAGTGCATCAGTTAAAATTTGGATCTTCCTTCTTTGTGTGTGCTCGTGATTTGCATAAGTGTTCAGAGATGTGGTCATATTTTGAGCCCATAAATTCATATTTTGGCCTAGAGTGTTCATGGTTTTGGTCTAGCATACTTTTATCCTTAACATATGCCTTGACAAATTTGTCTTGGCGTTGGGTGACCTTATCAATTAATATAGCTGCTTCTTTGTCTTGCTTGGAAAAAGCTTCTAGAATGCCGTCTATGTTCTTTATCTGGTCCATGACCTCTTTGACGTCATCTAGTGTGGCAAGACCTATTGCTCCTCTGAAGAGTGGGGCTAGGAACCCAAGTGGTGCTCTTCTGTACCTTCCTTGACTGTTAATTGGATTTGATAGGAACAAATGGATGGATGCTAAGGTAGAGTTAATTTCCTTGTCTGTTATGTCTATTAACAGATCTAGTTCCCTTGCCTGCTGTAATATCTGACTGGTAGAACTGTCGTCATGCAAGGTAGGAAATGTTAGTGCCATAACCTGGTCCAGTATTTTGGTTTCGGTCTCTGGTGGAGCAGGTATATGGTATGGTATTGCCAATATCATGGTTGTGGTATCGTGCCCATTGACCAATGGTTCAGGTAATGGCTCATATATGGCTCCAACGTTCTGTCTAACGGTGGGCACATATGTGATGGCTTGAGAAGTGGCCATCATCACTAGTAGTAGGATTGGCTTTAGCATGCCTGAAATATAAAATATATTCTATGTCTTAGTAAGACTTCTACTAGTGTTTTTGCAATATACTTAGGTTTAAATTGGTTTGCTGATTTTGTGAGCTATCCTTTTTGCTTATGTGAAGTATCCACTTGGCACTGCCTCTGTGTACATAGTTTTGAGAGCAGAAATCCTGGTTGGTCCCAATAGTAATATAATAATCAATGTAGTGTTTGAACTGTACCTTTTTCCATGATCAAGCTAGTGTTGGCTTAATGTCCAATCTGTGCTAGAGTCCTTTCCCAAGATTGTAGTAACTGGGTATGATATTGTAGAGTGGGTGTGGTCTGCTTTCTGACAGAGTCCCTCCTGCTATAGGAGAACTGGTATGGCTAGGACCAGCTGGTGTGTACCTGACTGCTGCAGGAGTAGAACTGGTGAGTTGGCTATGGAGTCAGGGCCTCTTATGTAGCCCACCCTACCCTCATCCATTGAGGGCCTGGCTTTGTTTCCCTGGTGGCTGTTAACTGCCATCAGTGTTAGCTTGTCTGACTGGGGTAATTATGTCTGGGGTAATTAGTGTGGACTACCTGCATCTGTGGGGGTTTGAATGCCCTGGCAGGTGTGTGGGTCCTTTGAAGGGTAAGGGTGTGTCTAGACAGTAGTCTCTTGGCATAGCACGCTCTGTTTCATGTACTTTACAGGATTTAGGTTCAAACATTTCCATTGTTGCATTCTTTCAAGGATGCTAGCCTTTGATGCAAAAGTATGATAATTGTGGTTTCTTCAAGCTTGGGTTGCTAATCCCTTTAGGTAGTCTCTTTTGGCTTTTTGTGTGTAGCCTTTTGGGTTTCAGACTTCAACCCTGTAGTAATCTGTCCTTTGATTCTACTTTGTGTGCACATTGTTTTGTAACCTATATAGTGTATATTGTCTTTTCTGTCCTTTGTGTGGGTTCATATCCTATGCTGATATGAAAATTCCTACTTATCATTCTTGATTTGGACAGTTGTTGGAAATTTAATTTCCTTCATATAGAGTGTATATACTTATTTGACTATTATTCATAGTCTGTGGGTATAGATATTCCATATGATCATGTCAATATATAAAAGTAATTTACTTAGATATTCTCCCTTGCCTGGAGTTTCTTTTCACCTTGTGGTGGGCTGGTCTGGGTACTGTTTGGTTTAGACCAACTGACTCTTTGGTGAGTGTGATTTGGGATTTATCCCTTGTTATCCTGTGGATAAACTTTGAGGTGTGGGGAATGAGTCTGTGTGCAAACTCATTTTTCCTCAGTGTGGTGACCTTTTTGAGCCTATCAATATGTACTGGTCTGGGGACTAGTAGGTTATTTGATAGGTTCTTCAACCTTGCGCTGGTTGGGGTTGGTCTTTCTGCAACAACATATGGTCCCATGAATAGGGGTTGAAGCTTCTTTGAATCTGTGGTCAACAGAATTCTGGGAATGTTGATATATACAATATCTAGTGGAAGTATAGCTTGTGGTGTAAGCTTTTTGTCATATCTTGACTTCCTTCCTTGTTGTAGCTTTTTGACTCTGTCTATTGCCTTTCTTCTAGACTCATCTTGAGACAGTATCATTCCAGATACATGCTCTGCTACTGTTTTGATTTCTTCCTCTATGTTTAGGGCAGTTTCTACAATGGTTTGAGGGTTTCTGCCATGAAGTAGGAAGAATGGTGTGTAACCTGTTGTCTGGGATTCTGTGTTGTTCAATGCAAATGTAATTGATTCTATATACAGGTCCCATGTTTTCTGATTCTGAGAACAGAAAGTCCTTAATGCTGTTCCTATACTGGCATTGAATCTTTCCACTAATCCATTTGATTGTGGTCTATATGGACTTGACAGGTCGTGTCTTATCTTCTGGGTGTTCATCAGTTTCTTAAAATTGCTGCCTGTGTAGCAGGTGCCATTGTCAGTTTGAACTGAAGTTGGTACACCTTGCTGACATATGACGTTCTTGTAGAACTCATGTTGTGTGGTTTCTGCTGTGAGATCCTTTGTGGCATATGCTATGACATATCTAGTTGAATAATCTATGCAAACTTGTATGTGTTTGTTTTTCCTGGCTGTTTCTGGGAGTGGTCCCACAGCATCTAAGTTCAGGTGCTTCATGGGGGTTGGCATATAGTCCCTTACAGTCATTGGTGTTTTGTGGGTGTGCACTGCCCTTTTTGCTTTTAGGCAAGTGTCACATGTTGACACATACTGATTGGCATCAGCCATCATAGATTTCCAATATACCCTAGGTATGAGAGAAGACATCATTTTTGAAGTACCTACATGACCTGCCATTGGTGAGTCATGGAAGTGTTGCAGTATGTTTTCAACCCAAGTTTTTGGGACTACAACTTGTAGTGGTACTGTGTCTGTTTTTCTCCATGATGTAGGGGATATGTGTACTAGAATGTTGTCTAGGAGTAGGTAATGCTGAGCATTATTCCTAATCCTTGTTGCTTCAGTGCTTTTTACAGGTAGGTCACCTTTCTCTAGGTAGTCTATAATGGGTATTAGTCCAGTGTCCTTCCTTTGTTCTTCTTTCAACAGTGTGGAGTTGATTGAACTGTCTGGGATTTGGTCTAACATCTGGTCTAATTCCATTATATGCTGTGCCAGCCTTTCTTTGTCTTTCTCTGCCTGGATTGTTTCAGGAGATTTTGGTGCAGGTCTGGTCTTTGTCTGTTTCTTTGGTTGTTCAACTGCTATGTCTGTGTTGACTGTCTGCTCCTTTGAACTGGCTGCTCCTCTGTTTGTGCTGGTGGAGGCGGCTTTTGTTCTTTTGGGATGGGGGTCAGATTTGCTTTTGTGAGCCTTCTGTGCAGTACCTGCTCTGTCTGAGTGCTTCTGCAAATTGGCTGTGGGTGTGCTGGGTGTTGAAATGGGGGATTTAGTAGGGAAAGAGGATTTGGTTGACACTTTGTTCTTTTTGGCTTTTAGGCCTAATTGCTGAGGGTGGTCATTAGACCTTGTATCCTCTGCAACCGACCGTTTTGCTTTTGAACGTGTGGTGACAACACAAATGTCTCTGTCCTGTTCTTCCTCCATATCCAGCTGTTCTTTTGCAAATCTGACTACCTTGGTGATTGAAGCAATTTTATGCAGTTTTTCTTCCAACTGATTTTCTGATGCACTGTGTGGTGGTTCACGAGGTGTGGTTTTCACCATCTGTGCAATCCTGTTGGTCTCAACCGGGGTAAAACAGTTTTCTGGATACTCTTCACAGTATTCCCTTTCACAATGACAGAACACATAATGGGTGGTCTCTTTTAAGATACCTCTGATCACTGGTTTTGGTCTGTCAATTGCTTTTGGTGGGTCATCTCTGTTGAATGGTATCTTGGTTTGGATTTTAGAGAATTTGGTTCTGGTGGCTGCCCTTTTCCTTCTTGGAGGTGGTGGGGGGTTGGTCATTGGTGGTGCATCTGGATATTCTCTTCTTGACATCACATCTGGAGGAATGTTGTCATCTCCTTTTACGTGTTGTATTGTGAATGCAAATTGTTGGATATCCAGTGCCCATCTGGCCCACCTGTGGGTCAAACCTGTGTTTGTGAGGAGTGGTATTAGAGCTGCATGATCTGTGTACAACTGAAAGTGTCTACTTTCTAAGTAGTGCCTAAAATGTAGTATCCCATATACTACACCTAGTAGCTCTCTTTCTGTTGTGTTGTAGTTTCTTTCATGCTTTGATAGTGTTCTACCTGCGAAGGCTACTGGTCTCAGTACTCCTTCACTACTGCGTTGTGATAGAACAGCTCCTAGGCTCACATTTGAAGCATCTGTTGCTAGACTGAATTCTTTGTCATAGTCTGGGTATCTCAATAGTGCATGGGTACAGAGTGCATGTTTCAATGTTTTGAAAGCATTGTCTGCATCCTCATTCCATTTGAAAACCTTTAGGTTTGTTTGTAGGTCGTACAGTGGCCTAGCAATATTGGCATAGTCTTTGATGAACTTTTTGAAGTATTGGCATAGTCCTGTGAATGATCTGACTTGTTTCACGGATTTTGGGGTGGGAAAAGTTTTGACACTTTCCACCTTTTCTGGGGATGGTTGTAAACCATCTGGTGTGACACGCATTCCTAGAAAATCTATCCTATCTGTGAAGTATTCACATTTTGATTTCTTTAGCTTGAGTTTCCCAATTCTCAGGCTTTTGAAGACATCTTCAAGGTCTGAAAAATGTCGTTCTACATCTGGTGATAGGACTAGAATGTCGTCTAGGTATGGTAGGGCACATTTGTATTTCAGTTTGTTGAGAATTAGAGTTACTAGATGGCAAAATCCTGCCGGCGCGGTAGCCAAACCCATCGGCATCTTTTGATAGACATACTTTTTGTCATTTGCTATGAAAGCAGTTTTGTGTTGATCCTCCCTTCTTATGGGAATTTGGAAAAACCCTTGTTGCGCATCTAGTTTACTGAAAACAGTAGGTTTGAGTGACCCTATCATGTCTAGTGTGTCGTCTGCACGTGGCGTTGATAAAGCTTGGTTTATCATATTAGCATTGACGTGGCGTAGGTCTGTGACTAGACGTTGGCCTCCAGATGCTTTCTGTACTAAAAATGATCTGGATGCCCAGGGTCCCTCTGCACATTCTCTGAGGATGCCCTGTCTGACTAGGTCTTCACAGACTTCTCCCATCTTAGCTTGCTTCTCAGGCGTCTGCCTGTATGGTAGGTAGTGACATGGTACTGCATCTGGTTTGATGTGAATTGAATGTGTATATAGGTGGGTTGTACCTATGTCATTGTCTTTTCCTACAAATACATCTTGATACTTGTGGAGTAACTTTTGGAGTCTCTCTTGTCCAATATCTGTTAGTACACATTTGGGTGGCACATTTTCCATTATGTCTGGCATAATGTCATGAGCCTCACTGTGAATTGTGGCCAATTCATCATCAGTGTCATCTCCACGGTTTGTATCTGGATCTGCATATACTGAGGCACAGTCTGACTCTGTGTCACTACAATTCTCTTCAGTGTCTAGCACTTGTAGTGTGGGTTCCTCAGTAGGGATGTCAGCATCTGGTTGATGTAATTCAGAGGGATCTACCTCTGTGAATAGGGCTATTATATCACCCTTCCTCACCTTGTATGGTCGGTGGCTTGTATTGAGCAGTATGATTGGGTGCCTGTTCATTTCTGAGGGTGTTACTACTCCCTTTTGAACTAGGTATGGAACTCTGTTGTTCCTCTGCAAATTGTCTAATGTGCCTACACATCCTTCTAAACATTTGAGGGATGTGACTTGTCCTAGAACTGCTAGTTCTGTGAAAGGAAGGATTGTAGCCTCCCTAACAGCTCGGACTGGCTTGACTTGTAGCTCTGGGTCTACATTGAATTCGATCTGTGATCGTGTTGCTTTTAAGAAATCTGTGCCTAGGACAACTGGCTTTGTGAGATTTGGAATAATTGAGAATGGGAATTCGAATCTGGTACCATGAATTTTGAATTTCAATACTGCTGCTTGTCTTACATGGCATATGGATCCGTCTGCTAAGTGTACATTGAACTTTCTCTTTTTGATTTCTACATCTCGAGATTTCTGAATTTCCCTAAGAAAAGTATCCCTGACACAGGTGATAGTGGCACCGGTGTCAACTAAACAAGGTATTTCAGTGTGTTCATAGAATCTTGCATTTAAACAGCCATTTTTAAGAAGTTCAACAGAAATTTTGGTACTCTCACCCATTTCCTTTTGCGATGCATCTTGTTGAGGTGTGATGTGAATCACTGATGGTCGGCTTGATTTCCCAGTGTGCATCTGGGGGATTGTCTCTGCTATACTAGCAATTGTCTTTGGTTGTCCTAGGGATTGTTGATCTTGGATCTTGATGGGGGGTTGGAGAGGCTCACAACGCACTGGCCCAGCGGCGCTGTGGGTCTCTAGTTTCCCGAGTTTGAAGATCCTAGTAGCTGCTTGATCTGTTGAAGCACGTCAGGCTGGATAGCTTGAGGTGGCTGTTGGGGCTGCTGTTGGGGGTTGTAGCCTTGTGTGTTGGATCTGTAGCCATTGTAGCTGTCTCGACCTCTGCTGTTGTCACGACTGCGGTTGTAGTCATGCTGTCTGTCACGACTATTGCTGTAGTCACGACGGTTTTGATCCCGACCTCTGTTGTAGTCACGATCTCTGCTCTGGTCACGACGGTGGTAATCACGGTCTCTGCTGTTATCACGGCGATTGTAGTCGCGATTTCTGCTACTATCACGGTGTCTGCTGTTGTCACGACTTCTGCTGTTATCTCTACGGCTGGTGTCCTGACTGTTGCTTTGGTGATCTCGGCTGTTATTTTGGCTGTATCCACCTC
The DNA here is from genome assembly GCA_947462335.1 of Harmothoe impar. Lineage (NCBI taxonomy): Eukaryota > Metazoa > Annelida > Polychaeta > Phyllodocida > Polynoidae > Harmothoe > Harmothoe impar. Next base: position 83,260,067 of record OX381704.1, on the reverse strand, counting down.
TGCCTCGTTGTCCTCCTCTGTTGCTATTTCTGAAGTTTGGGTCAAAGTTTTTGCCTCGGTAGCCTCCTCTGTTATTTCCAGAGTTCCTTTGTTGGCTGTTGTTGGGTTTACCTTGATCCTTCAGTGCCCTTTGTTCTTGCCTCCTCACATGTTCATTTGACATGAGGTTTAGGCTTTGGTCTTCATCCTCTGATGAGTGATCCATTTGAACTGTCTTTGGGTCTGATTTGGCTTTCTTTGAGGGGTTTCCATTTTTCTGTGACTTTGTTTGCTTCACAATCATAGAGTTTACATGTGTCACAGACTTCAGTTGTGCCTGCATGGATTCTATTGTTTCCTGTAGCTCTGAGCCTAATTCTGCTTTTATCTCGTCTTTAATGTTACCAGTGGAGACTGTTTGTTGGTTCTCATACTCCTCTGCAACTTCAAGTATTTTATCCCATGTAGTTGCTTCCCTGTGGATGACTACTGCACTGATGTCGTCCCTTAGACCATGTAGCAGGGCTTCCCTTGTTCTCTCCTCAGACTTGTTGTGAGCTGTGGCCATCTTTTGTAAGGCCATGGCATAGTCTGATACAGATTCTTTTGGATTTTGCTTCCTCAATGCCTTAGCATCAAATCTGTCGTCCTCCTTCTTGAAGTATTTCAGAAAAGCTGCCTTCATTTCTTCATAGTCTGCTGTTGGATGGGCTGTCCTATAGGCTTTGTACCAAATTTTTGCCTTACCATCTAGGTAGTTTGAGAAATACTTGATTCTGTTACTGGGATGGTACCCATATCTGGAATCAAAGTATTGTTCATAGTCTGTGCAGTGCCTCCTGGCGGATTGTGTGAGAGAGGACTGTGAAAATTTTTCTGGCTGTAGAATATCACAGTATTTTTCCTCTTTGTCCCGTTTCAGCTGGTCCCTTAACCCACTGAAAGATGCCTCCCTTGCAACTCTTTCCTCTTTCAAGGCATCTAGGAGTGCTGAGGAGGTGTCAGTGTTAGTCAGGTTCACTCCTTGGGTATTGGGTGCACCTGACTTGAGTGAGGCTAGGGCCTCAGCTAGCTGGTTTTTCATTGTCACTTGTAGATGAGCTTGCATATCAAGTAGTGCTTGAGCGGCTTCAGCTTTTTGGGTCTCCATAGAGTTCTTCAGTGCCTGGTTGGCTTGTCTGAGTAATATTAATTCCTTCTCTTGTTCCTCTTTGGCCTTCCTTAAGGCTCGGCTGGTGCTTTCCTCATGTGTGGTGTGTAGGGCTGTTAGTTCAGGCCTAAGTGTCTTATCCACATGAGTTTCTACATTCTGGGCTATGAGTAGAAGTGCCTCAGCCTCCTCTTTGGCTGCCTGGCCTGGGGGTACTGTCTCATCGTCACTCATACCTGATCCTGGGGTATGCTGACCGTTTGAGAACAAGTCACTCTGTGTGTCCTGGATACTGTCCAGGGCAGCTAGGGTGTCCAGGTGAAGCTTGCCTTGGAAGTCACTCTCTTGAGTGGTGTGGTGTGGTGAAGCTGAGGGTGTTGGAGTGGAGCTCCTGGATGACTCCTTGGAGCTGGGTCTCCTCCTCCTGCTGGGTAGAGATCCAGGGGTAGCTGGTCCTTTGCTGCGGAGGTGAGTCTTGGTAGTCTGTGCTGCCAGCTTGTGGGATCTTGTTAGGACTTCTCCACCACTTTGTCATACAAGGAATCCCCTTAGTTGGGAGATCCCTTTAATATGATATGAGGTAAGTTGACTAAGTCTTGTGGTCTTGTAGTATAGTTGGTATTTATTACAAGTTGACAGCAACAGTACAGTAGTACAATGTAGGTTCCACTCAGTTACACCTATCCACACAATAATATAGGTCTTGGTAAATATACCTAATAACCCTGAGGTTAGTACTGGACTAGAGCCAAGGGGGTCCTACACCATGTCTGATAGTTGGGCCTAGTAGGGCATAGCCTATAGCCTTGTTCTCAGTCAGTGGAGAGGTCCTTGCTCTGTGGTGTCCAAGTGTAGAGTGAGGATGGAGATGCCCAGTGCTGGGACCTGACCCTATTTAAGGGGGCCAGGCCACCAGCATGGCATCTTGAGTGTTAGTGTCAGTTGACAGTGGTTGGAGGGTTGTAACAGTCAGAGAGACAGTCACACAATACCCCTCCATAGTTTGTCTACCCCTGTTAGTGTACATCAAAGGGGTGACCCTTATGCTGGTCTGTGGGGAACAATGTGCGGGATGAGCGTCGCCTGGCGGCGGCGGGAGTGCCGACTGGAGCGCCGCCTATGCGGGCCGGCGCGCGCCTGCGTGTGCCGGCGGCGGGAGTAGCGTCTCCCGCCGTCGGCTTGAACACGCGGGCGCCCGCAGCGCCGGGCTCGCCGGGCTCGCCGGTCATACCTGACACTTGTCAACCAACCAGGTCTACTACGTCAACACACGTGGGTAATCCATCAGTAGTACAGATTTCTCACCACGAATAAAACCGTAGCTGTCCAAATGGCATTAAACATCAATTGCTCACTCACTCACCAGTACCGTATTCGACATAATAACCGGCCTCCTCCCCACATTTTTGGGATTTATTTTAGACTAGACAAAAAACACACAAATTTCCTATACATTTTAAGGTATTAAACCCTCAACTACTATATAGAACATCATTATAATCGTTTGGTACGAATACGGTATAGATATACTGATGCCTGCAGGTAGGGATGTATGTAATATATAGTTACAGAGATATACAGTTGGACACCTAACCTGTACCGGTTGTTATGGAATGTGACCCACTATTGTGAATGTAATGTATACCTCCTTTGTCAACCTTCATTTCACAGTTACACTTAGCAAGTCTACCGGAACAAAAACCGTGGTACTTAACATCATTGATTCAATTGGACAACAACTTAAATCAATGTGACCAAAGTTGGCAACTTTCATGGTTGACCTTTTGTTGAAATGTCTTATAAAAATAAAAGTCGAAAGAGGAGCACATTTTTCAAAAGTGGAACACTTTTTTTATGTCATATTTACAGTGGGTGTCACAAAAAACACACAGATGAACTTGATCATTGCCAAGTGATGTGTGGTTGGTCTTAAAGTGTTGTGCCCCAATTAGGGTCATATTAATTGCGGGTAAACAGAAGGATGTCTACTCAAAAAGTCACATCACGTCAGGGCCAATTCCTCACATAAACACGGAGGCGTAAAGTACGGGTGACAATGTTATTTACATTATGGAATGTTATCGTCGTTTAAAATATGATGACCCAGCCGTGCAGACAGTCAATTACACACGATTCAGACCTTTTCTTTTCTTTTACTTTCCATTCCCACACACCAGAATAATGCCACCAAATGATAATGCCCCCAGAACTATCAAACATCTAAAGTATGCCGTCCTACTACATTTCCTTCCAATCCCAGCCACAAACATGGATATGTCCCAGGCTGATTCTAGGCTCAACCTACATAGTACTTATAGTTATTATACAATGTAGTGTCGAATGTGAAATATCCTTTCAGTATAATTGGTGAATCAAATACACTTAGGAATAATATCCCCATTTACATGACAATTGCTCTTAGTTTCTCCTTAAGGACTGCCTGCTGGGTGTGGAGATGGATGCCCGTGACCTGTGACCTGTAAGGTCAGCCAGCAGGCGGAGCTGACACGATCATGTGTAGCAACATGTCTGTGATGTAGTGGTCAGAGATCTATTACCCGGAGTAGGCTCCTAAACCACCATTTGCCATGTAAAGACCTGTGGCGGTCATCATTTAGGGAGCTGCTCCTCCAGTCACCTGTCTAACCCGCAGAGTGTGTGTAGGATTTGCTACCAATCCAAAGAATGGAGCAAGTCGCCTCCCCAGGCCAGGTGTTCTTCACAGGTCTACTATGTAGGGTCATTTGTCTAGTAGGTCTATGTGTGTATGGGCATGGGGATTGTCGGGATGGGAGCTGTCACTAATAATGATCAATACGTCAGTACTGTGGTCTGGTGACCTATGTGTACGTAACTTCCTACCTGTTACATGATATTACTAGTATACAATGGTGTACGCCAAAGTAGAACACTGGCAATTGGAAAATGAACACCTGTGAATACAAAGGAGAGGGGCTTTAGTTTTTTTTGTTTAAATAGGGGAACCTCTCATTTTTGGGGACCCCTCCCTCTTTTCTATGCCACTGGAATAAGATACAATGTATAAGATGGTTTACGCCCGTTTACAGCAATTGCTGCGAGTATCATACAGTGTCTTCCATTATGTTAGCTAATTACATTTCCATCCTTTGTTTTAGTTCAAAAGGGCTATACTTATAAAAAAAAAAGCCTCTCCACACCTGCCTGCACGTGGTAGTAATTGACATGGTGTAGGTGTCATGGTAAAAGAAACCTTCAATTAGACAAAACCTCATTAACTTTGATTAAAGCCACACTGACCCAATTAGGGGACAGCGAGCGTCCTTGGGTTTTACACCTGGATCTCTGCGCATTCTGCTACTCTTTGACAATCACCTAATTCGGTCATCTTTAGGCCAGTGAAATTTTCACGGAGGACACAAATTTTGAAGTACATTAAATGACAACAGGTATTCTTATGTCCTGGAATATGTAATTCAAGATGCTCAGAGTAGACTACTAATAGGATAATTATATTTATGAGTCCCTTAACCTGACCTTATGAAGATATGATCACTAACAGGATACTCCTTATTGCAATATCGACGTTTAACTCTCACGGTTTACTTTTTCTAGGCTCCACGGACAAGTGCATTTGGCCTTACCAAGCACAATGTAATTTGCTTATTAGCAAGAAATCCTTTGTTGGTGACAGAATGACTTTTTACTTGTGATGAAAGCATTGATTTAAAGGTCATTACGCCTGTCATAACCACATGGCCTTCAGTTTGCTCCTTACTCTGGTCAAAGATAAAAAGAGATAGGAGTGCATGTGGTTCATTATGGCACAAAGGAAGCTGTCTTAGGAACAAAAGGGAAAGTGGGTCTTCTGAAATCAGGTCATTGTCCGGCCATTGTCCTTAGGGAGTGGTCATTTTGTATCAACGTTTTGGGGTGGTTGGCTGTTTTTATGCAAGCGCGCAGACTAATGTTTATTATTATTTTTATTATTTCTTGCCCCCCTCCCCCCCCCCCCCCCCATTGACAAGTCCAAATTATGTTGGTCCCCCTCCCCGGTCCACCAACACCTCCTCCCCCCTCCCTCTTGTTGTTACAAAATGACCACAAAATGACCACTCCCTTAGCCTATCAGGCCCCCGGATCAGGCCATATCACCAGGGACACCTGGATTATAAGCAACAGCTACTGGACCTGTACTGGAATATCATGGCAATAAACCGTTATGAGGTACAAAAAAAAGGATTCTTAGTGAATATTGAATGTAAACGTAATACTTTATTGATAGGTGACACTACCAACCAGCAAAAATTACATACATCGCAGCAAAATGAGGATATTTTCGAGGTGTTAGAACGAATAGCATGTATAAAAATCTAACATGCTATATGGTAGGCATACCCGGCATGTCCCGATTTCCTCTCTTCGTTCTGCATACACATATATAAAGATTGAGCGTGTGAGTGGCCTCACAGATGACTCAGGGTAAGCTGAATCTGTAGCTTATCATGTACTGAGATAAAGTACTCCCTTATAATCATTCATTGGTCCATTCTGGCATCAGAAATGAATTGCTTGTTAAAAAGTACCCTAAAGTCATGTGTCATACATGTATGTTATTCCATTTCAGGCCAGCAGGTGGGTGTGGGTGAGCAGGTGGGTGTGGGAGAGCAGGTGGGTGTGGGTGTGCAGGTGGGTGTGGGCGACGGTTGCAGGCTGCGGGCATGTACCGCCTTCTGTCCCTATCAAAAAGCCAGTCGATCGGACGATAAACGGCGACGATATGCGTGGTACAGTTTTGAACTGCTCTGGACGCTCCTTTTATCCTGACGCTGTTGCTGCCAACTCTCGTGTTGTATCATGGACTTCTCGGAGTGTACAAGAAGTATAGTTCGGATACCAACCGCTAGGTGCAATAGTAGTGTTTGGAACAACTTACCGGCGGCCATTTTGAAATGGCTCAACTCGCTCCATATAAGGGTGTGGAGATTAGCGGAGGTCACATGATCAAACAGTTAAAGGAGTGAATCTATTTATAGACGGTCACGTGTTAATGACGTAGCATGCCCATATATAGAGGCGAGTTGGGGCCAGCGGGAACAGGAGGTTATAAACCGTAGGCAAGGCAAAACCTATGTTTAGCTCGATAAACTACAAGAAGTAGGGGTGGCGCCACCCTTTGCTGTACGGTCAGTATAGGAACTAAAATATTTTTTGGTGATGCTCTGTTTGAAACTTTTATTTAAATTCAATTTAAACGTTTAAGATGGTTTTTATTGTGTGTTTGAGGGTATTTTCACTGGAGAAGATGGCATTTCTGCGTGTGAAGAGAGAAATATGGGAGACTTTGGCAAAAGTAGTGATTTCTATCTTTGCTTCAACACTGAAGCCTATGTGGCTTTCATTTAGAGGGTAGCAATTTAAGAATACTTAAGAGTTTAAGGAAAAGAAAGAAATCACTACCTAAAGATCGCAGGCCAATTACAGCAAGAAGGAAAGACATTTCAGATTTCTTTTCGAAGGAAACATTTGTCCCCCGATCTTGCCTGTCTCTCCATGGTCTTATTTAATGGCTGTGGGCCATGGACATTAAATGAGAGCACTTCTCCCATGTAACAAAAACGTCTTAAACCTTGGTTGGGTCGTTTAGTATTACTCAGTTACCCTGAGTCAATTATGTTTACAGGGGAGCAATCTGGGAGTGGGGTGGGGGTGGGCGGTAGTCTGCTTAACACCAAAGGATCATGGCACCAGTGGCGGTGCGAGTCACAGTGTAATATAGATAAAACAGATCTCACCTCTATAGATTTTCTCTATGTGGTAAACTAGACCTTTCTTCATGTAATACTTGGTGGTTATTCACCATTTCCATGTATAGGACTCTAGGAGCCGACCCAGCACCAGGAGGTCCAACATTGTGTTTGTGTACGTTGGGGGAAGTATGGGTGTGAGCTAAAAATAAAACTCTGTCCTCTGAATGGGGTAAGAAAAACTTGCCTGCACTGGTCTACTACTCTGGCTCCTGTTGACATTAAGCCAAATCCTACTACATAAGGCCACATCACCTAGTCACCCCACCACCAGCAACTTAATACCAACCTCCCCAAGCATAGGGAAGCTGACCTGACAAGACCAGAGGCTAAGCTACTCCCTCAAATAGTGTTGGGTGGATATGTAACTCTTAAAGGCAACACAATCTAGTTTTGCTATGAAAAACACCATCCTCACTATTCAATCTCTTTGTATAATATTATAAGCGCTGATAAGTGGGATATTATACCTTGGTCATAGATACTATACTATTAACATGGCATCTATCTAAATACTTCCGAATACCTAGTGAAATATATCCTCCTCACGATCAAGTGTAGCAGTACATTGTATAATATGTAGGCCTATTTAATAGGTATGAACGGGAATACATGGGGACGTTGTGTTGAGGCTCATAATGTAAAATCTGCCCTGGCTGTGATGAATTGTATCATGATTCCTTTAAACCTTTTTATTTCATCCTGGTTGCATTACACTTCTTATTTTGTATGTTCGGCCATCGATCAACCAGCCGAGAAGTCTGAAGCTTAGCTCTCTATTCATACCAGATCAAAAACGAGTTGACATCATTTATAATATATGAGTCGCGCTTCACAAAGTAGTGTAAATAACGTAAGGCCTCATAGGGCAGTAGGTTGAAGTGGGTTGAAGTATTTAAGAGTTCTCCCCATTAGAACTAACACCACATAAAAGAAGTGGTGGTACGTTATTATCCTATTCCTATTCCAGCAGGTCTCTTGTGTACGATTAGCAGCCTGTCTATCTCGGTTACCATGGAGACAAACATACACATCAAGTAGAAACAGGAAGACTTAGATCCGTCACTGAATAATGAACTGACTACCGGTACAGTGGATACATGCAAGAATGCATACGTCACGATACACTTTCCATCCCTGTACAATATCGACTACCCTATTACCAGCATAGGGCTATGTCCTAATCGCAAGAGAATGATCTCAATGAGTATGTAGACATGGAAAACTTGTTTTGCCTGCTCCCTTGGTTCCCATACTAGCTTTCATTTAGATTCTAAGCCATTATTGAGGACATTTTAGTATACATAGATATGCATGTGAAGTACAGAATGTATCACGGCATAAGTTGACTGCTATACGTATACTGGAATGGTTTGGCTGCCCTACTTGCGTCTTGGGGTCTGGAGCCTGAGGCCATATCAACTGAAGTTTTGTTTATAGTTTTATACGTGTATGCATTAACCTCTTGCATACAATATCATAAGCCACAAGGCCGTCCAGGGGCACACCCTCTGACCTGTTAATTGTTAATCCCAGACACCTATTTGTGTGTGTGAGTGAATTGTCATGTCTGTCTACACACTGGGATGAGCGGATCTGGTTCAGGAGTTACACTGAGTGGTATTTGCATGTGTATTCTTTTTATTTATTTTTATATCTGATGCTATTAGAGAGTGACATGTTCCGTGTACGTGATACAAACCACTTCACACAACAATGGGTACTTACTTCAGGCTGTCTACTTCTCAAACGTCATGGAACAAGGGAGATTACCCAGGGTACCTACTCCACCCCCACCCCTTGCGCCCTGTTCTGATCGATTAACATGTATATACCAAAATGATTAGCGGGATTGGGGAGCGGGGCTGTCCTTTTTTTTCACTTTATCTACTAATCAGGAATCTGTATCAAACAAACGGTCAATTCACGAGGATATTTCAAAACTAGGTCTAAGGGAATGCTACCAAAAGAAATCAGTCAAAAACGACATTACAATCGTGTGGCTGCCCTTATTTTTACTGGACCCACACATCAGGAACTTGTACTAAACAAATGGACCAAAAACCTAAATTATTGGTTTAGTCGTGGGACTATCCCTATACCAACATCCCAGGATCCCCTCCAGTAGACGAGTGAGCACGTGGGAAACGCCTCCCACTGGAGGAGTACACCCCCTATATTAGTATATACCTGACTTGTAAGTCCACATTTATATCTTACACTACAAAAATAGACACCACCTTTGTCACAAGTAAGTGAAGCAAGCCGTTGGCACAACTGGGCTCCAAGGAACAGCCCTCTTTATTTCGTTTTAAGTGTACGTATTTTATCATATATGTTTTTGTTTATTCAAAAAAAAAGAAGGTTAGACTTTGTCAATAACCCCACGATACGATCTACCCCATAATAGCCATATGTCCCTCCAAATGAAATCTGACATTATAATACAAGATGACCGAATAGATCTTTTCCATACAATCATCCCCACTGCAGCCCCCCCCCCCCCCCCCACCTACACCCCTCATACACCATAGTGATGTATTTTTGATGAGGGCATGTCATTACTGAGGGACCCATATAGTCTCCCGTCTCTTTGGCCTCTCCTGACCATTCCAGCAGCTACCCACACCTATTACATAGACAGTGCACTGAGGTCAGCCGTCATCGTTACAGAATACAAATCATCCAGTATCATCCCTGACCTTATGTTTTGGGCGTGTCTAATTTCTATTATACAGCTAGTCGCCACACCCACCCAGGTTACACACCCCCTTAGGGTGCAATGTACTTATGGCTAGGGCGTGTTCACTGCTACATGTTGACTTACACTTATAAATGGATTAGACCACCATGATGACAACACCTTCAAGTGCATGACCACCATGCAGGCAGTATAACATCATAGATATGGATAAGACTAATATATTGTTTATGTATAGACACTCTACATGCATTCGTCCATAATTATCTGCTTCAATACTACATGCATATTGCTACGTATAATGTGCTACTCACCATATATATTATTCTAAATCCCACCATTGATAAGTATATTGCTAACACTATAGTATAGAGTCTACAGAGCCCCACAGAGGACACTATCATCTCACTATCCCTTTGATAATCTAGCATTTAGAGATCTAAGCAGGCCGGGTGTAACTGTACGCCTAGCTACTCCAAAGAGATTTTGTTATCACAAGCTTCCTCCTCGTCCATACTTCCTCAGCTGACTGTAGTATCTGTTTCAGTTTTGTTATTCCGTTTGTAATCGAATTTGGTATACTATTACACAAATTAGACTGTCAGCAGGAAAGCCTCACTGCCATTGCAAGATTTATTAAATATGAATATGGGAGCATGCAGGGGCGGATTCCGGATTTTGAAAACGGGGGGAGGGCACGCTATTGTTAAAAAATCACTCAACATTTTTTACACGAAAAGAAAATCCCATTTTGGACGTTTTGGGTCCGAATGGGAGGGGGGGGGGCGTTCGCTGGGGAGAATGATTGGGGGAGTCAGATCCTCAGTAAAACTGTAGGGAACTGACCAGACACTGTACACATGCATGCTCTTCCCTCTAGACTCTAGACTGTTTATACCGATGACTATAAATGCTGACAGCAGAGATGCTGTCCCCCTGAGTGATGCTGGGGTGTAAAGGCTTCTTGTGCACCACCCCCTCCCGCCCCCAGACTCCCCAGGGGTAACACGAGCCGGGGCAGGGGGCGCCACGTGTCTCCTTGTTTACAAACACTCCTCCACAGACGCCACACACCAAACTCTTCAAGCACAGATATGGGATGTCCCTGAGGAATTAAAGCATCTGGCCTCCCACAGAGACTCTGCTTGGTGGAGGTGCTTGACGCCTATTGGGATGACTACAGGTCAATGTGCCTAAGATGGGGGTCAGTGGAGATTATGTCAAACACCAGTAGTTTTCAAACTACCAAAGTCCTAAACTCCTATGCAGGAACTGTATTGGTAATGCTATTACATGTACCCACCACTGTTATCCAGGAGAGTACAAAGTGGAGGCCCAGCATGTGAAACACACAACTTACCATTCGATGGCGTTTCTTCCACATGATGCTTGTGTATTGAAACCAGTATCTGAATCCAAATCCAACTTGGTGAGTGCGGATGTGATGTAGTAATCTACTCCTAACCTTGTTCCTGGTTCAATATTCAGACTTGGAAATCACTATTCAATATTTCTATTCTTCAAGTGTCCCGTATATTATCATAATCCGTCACATAGGAAATATCCATTTACAAATACATGGGCGCTCCAAGTAATTGGCCCCAAGAACGCGTATATGGAGAGGATATGCTGCAGTAAATCCGGATAGGTTGATGCTGAAGTCTTGTGAAGACAATGTCGTTCAGTTGTGGTATACAGTTCTTGTATGTGTCCTAATTATATTTCCTATAACCATATAGACTATAGTGTTATCCCTGAGGCGGATAGCTCGACCGCCTGGTCAAAGTGTGGCCCCTATGTACTATGTTTTTGTGCTAGGCCACTAACTTTGTTCTCCTCCAGGGCTGTAGGTATGGGGAGGCTGGCAGCAGGCTGGGCATGGACCTTCACAGTGGTGTGGGGCCTGCGGGCACCACGCGTACACTCCTCCTGTGTGCCGTCCTCCACGGCCTGGCGCCTGCAGATGTCCCCGGGGCAGTCACACTTTTATACCTCACTCACCTCCAGGGTGTCAAAGTGTGGCAGAACGTCCCTCTCCTGGCTCCTGGTGCTTTACTCTCCAGCTTCACTCCTCCTGTGGGTGATGCTGACTGGCTCCGCCCACCCCCTAGAGCTCCTCCAGTAGGGGTAGAATGTGATCTGGATGATGTGTAGGGATTGGCATGGGAGCTGGTCTTGATGGGTGTACTGTAGAGTGCCCAAGGCGGCCCACTCTAGTGCTCTATAGCTCTAGTACTGATGCTGGTGAGTTGTTTTTACATTAAGGGCCTCACATGCTATTCATTATCCATCTATCACGTATACAGAATGTCACTGTCTGGCCCGTGTCCAAATCATCTCCTTCCCTTTCTCCGTCATCAATATCAACATCATCACCTATACTCTTTCTAGTCTTAGATGCTCAAAGTCTTTTTCTCTCTCGTAAACTGCACAATTGTTTCGTGTAATATCACGTGTACTGTATTCAAGGTCTGTATCAACAAGTGATATAACCGATCGAAATCATGAACTCTGAATAAGACGATGCATCATCAAGAATACATTTTCAACAAACACACCAACAACATCAACGTTTTCAGAAATAAATCCATATAATAAAGGATAAAATTATTCTAGTTCTAGGGGGATTCCCCTGCGAACAACTCTTAAACGTTCTTCGATGGAGTGGGTGATACTTTTTATAAGTAACATTTGTACCAATGTCATGGTCTGAGTGTTCTTGTGGTCACTAAGGTCTCATTGAATATCAGTCACAGGATATGTCGATCATAACATGACATTGATACTTGTTTCTAGCACACATTTCCAACTTCCTGAGACTGGTTCCTGTACGTGTCTTGGAAGATTTACTATATCTCCCTTGCTATGTTAGCTACTGAATATAATGTCCTTTGGTACTTTGGTATATAATAGAATATTCAGACGTTGAGTCGATAATAATATCTGTGGTTACCTGAAACCACCAAGTGTATTCTGGGCAATAAGGGTATCCCAAATTCCCCAGATTGAATCGATTCCCAGAAATGTATGCTAAAATAGTCCATCTTGCGGATTAAAACGAAGCTGAGTCAGTGGTGAGCAACTCTGAGCTGGTACGAGAATGATGACAATGATGACGACAGAGATAGTATGGCTGAGTAGAGGTGAGTGACTCAGTGGCAGAAGACTGTGCCCCACCCCTGTACACACAAACAGCCTTACTATGCAGGGTAGAATCACACGCACGTGCCTCACCCAAGGCAGGGTGCTGAGAAACCTACTACCACAACGCCCCCACACACTTTACAGTATTCCTTCTTTTTGTCTTCTATGGGTTCCAGACCATGTGCCTGTACCCCTTGTAAGATGCCGCAAAGGTTCCTCTATTAATAGGTCAGGTTCTAGGAATGGTGATGATGCCCAGGCGGTATCATGCTGATTCTATTCAACATCTCTTAGGTGTCCAGTATGAAATAAGGAAATCTCACACCACTAAGATAGATCATGTCCTGCAGGCTACAAAGTGTTTTGTTTTCTACAGACGTGACAGTTGGTGACACGCGGTATCTGTGAGGGTTGTATGTCTTTGGGGCCTGGCCCGGGTATAGCACTTAGTTGTAGATGGGTCTGTCTTCGCTCTATTTACCAAATGGTACAAGTATAAAGACACAAACCGCACAGACGGTGTGACGTGGGCGCATGCCAGTTGGGAGATGTACATACTGAACTCCCCATTGTCCTATATTGCTATAGCAATAACATCATGTAGCCTACATAACTTGCACTATTAATGAATGCAATTGAGGCTTGCACTGTATACTAATTAATCTATGTATTCCCTATTGATTGACAACTATATTGATAAATGTCAACTATTATCAAAAGCCCTTTGTGTACAAATGACTATCTTTATTAGGTCCTTCCTAACGAAGGCTCACCCAGGTTCTCACTAGTTCCTGGGTAAAGGACCTGGTGAAAACACACGCCATATTATGTTCCTTAAGTAATCCAAGTGGTGATCATTCTCCAGCAATAACTTTCTAACCCCGAGGTGAACTGCTAAGGTATCTTGACGAAAATCTGGATGCAGAAGCACTTAGGTAGGTCTCTAAGGCAGGCAGTGTTAGTAATAATGGGAAGTATGGCAAAGGAGACATACAACTCCTCAATGCCTAACACATAGCCATTTAGAGCTATGAGCAGCTCACTGGTCAAAGAACTCACGCACTGAGCAGATCCAAGGAGGACGGTTTCCAGTACCTTTACAGTAGAGTGAACATGACTACCCACTATACGGTGGTCATGGATGGTTCCTAGCAGTTCCTGGTAATAAGTGGTGGGCACCACCATCAGCCACCACCCCTGCTCTCCCCAAGACCCAGAGCAGCTCTACCAGCCAACAACTACCTCAGGGAGCTGCCCTGAGCTGCTCATTAATCTATTATGAAGGTGGATTACCCTGCCAGGTGTGCCACACTGCACCCATGACACCTGAATACCATCCCCTATGGGATCTTTGGTGTCATGAATTGATTTAGGAGCCTCACCACATACTGTGCCAAGCACCAGCCCTGGCGCACTCTGTCAACTGTGTTCAATAGCTGTACCCACCTGCCAATATCAGAGTTAGGTATGTCACCTCGTCCACATGTCAATCCTTGGTTGACACTTAAGAAAGTTCTGCGTTTGATGTATTCAATAGTTTACCGATTGTTATTTCAATTGGCAGGGCATTACAGTAATATCTGTAGAAGATGAAAACAGTTCATATATGATATGTCATATTGGGGTTGTTAAATAGAATATGACTGGTTTGGCAACACCTGTCAGTCAGTAATTAGGGTATGAGGGCACTATAATTTAGTCTGGGGATTACAAAAATGTTGTCTATAGATAGGACTCCCATAGCATGTGCAGGACCCGGTTTCACACATGTCTATATATTCTCCCAGCTTTACTGCAGTTTTCATAGCTGATAAGTCACTTCGTGTATTGTACATGTTTATCATGAAAATAATCCTAGATAGTTCCACAGAATGGTATGTAATATTAAGGTAATTATAAACTGGTTATGAATGCTGACGTCATAATGTCATTAACTAAAGCAGACATGCACCGGGTTAGAATTACCAATTATCACATAACCCAGAATGTGGCTGCATTATTCAGTGGTTGACGGTCCCCATAGGACCTGGTCCAACCAGGCAGCCATGAGGCACAGGCCTACCCAACGCTATATAATGGTGTACCTTCAAACCATGTTTTAGAATAGAATAGAATAGAATAAATTTATGTTGGTAGTGATATATATCTAGTATACATGGTTTTGATATTATATCTAGTATATATGACTGTTGAAATATGTATTATACCCCATGTTGGGAAGTTGTGTAGATGCTTGTTTAGAATTGTGTTTGCTCTAAGGAGGTAAGATAGTTTTTCTCCCATCTGTTTTCCCATTCCACAAGGACATGTAGGGAGAGGCACAAACCTTACCCCGTAGATAGGACACGGCTGTGTACATGCCACATACTTGTTGCCTAAACCAACACAACCCACGAGTAATGGGTCTGGCCATTGGGTCTTATCCAATTCCAACAGATCAACAATGTATTGTATTCACAAAGAGCCCAAAGGCTTTTAACCTCATTGGCCACAATAGTGGGGTGCAGTGAATGTAATCAGTTAGTCTTGTCGGCAGGGTAGTGATTTGACACACCTTTATGTGGGGTACCATGTTGAGGTGTGTCCCGCCTCAGGTGACACATTTCAGTCCCCAGTATACAAGGTACTACTGTAAACCTGAAGTAACTAGGCATTAGCCCTTTTGCACCATGTCGACTTCATGGGGTTGATGCACTCCCGAGGATCGGCATGATACATAAATGCAGCGTTAGCGGGTTACTGGCCAGAGCTGTATTCATGCATCATGATCACTCTGTGGCCCTTAAAGGGTTAACACAGGAAGTACTATGTGAACCTTTGTCTCACTTTTTGCTACACCCTGTATAATGGGTGAGAAATAAATAGAGTGCCATGATAGGCAGAGGCATGCATATTCACTTGAAACAGGATAGAGGAAGACAGACTTCAAAGGGACTAGACAATGTAAGGTGTGCCTCAGGGCATTAGATCTTTTATAGTTTTACCCCAAGACTGGTGGAACAGAGTGGGTATAACTGCAACAGTCCTCTCTCCTTCTCCATAAATTGTACCCATACCAAGGATGGGACACCCATCTATATCCAATGTGTGTACTATATATGCTGCAACGGTAAGCTTATATAGTACAGGTATAGTTCCTCTATGTGTCTTATGTAGCATACAGCTAGCAAGGATCTTGTTCCGGATGGGTGAGGATCTGGAGAACAACACAGACTGCCTCTGATCAATACTCAGAATGGATCTTACCAACCCCCTTCCCCACATTTATGAATTATTAATTAACACCCATTTGTAAATTATAGATCATCACCTATTACTGACAATGCGGAAATACCTGCCTCAATTCACTTCCAGCTGCAAGCCGGAAATAGGTCATGCTAACGCTTATCATATTCGACGTAATACGCGCCCTGGGCGCTTAAAAGATTATTCTGAGTGGAAAAATCAGCCTCAAATATTGATTCTAATAAGCGCCCCCCATGGCGATCATATACAGACCACTGACCTACCTCAGTGGCCTCTAAACACCACTCTTACCTTGGCTTCTAGGCCCTGCTTGGTCTTAACACCTGCATAGGTGTGAAGTGCTCCATGTTATACACAGGTGTGAAAACCAGTAACAAAATCGAAGGACACACGAAACATTTTTGTACATTAAGTATGTAAGGGGCATTACCCCAATCTGGTCCAATACAAGAATATCCTAGAACAGGGAAGTACTTTGAAATCGTGACACCCTCTCCACACTTGAGAACTTCTAGGTAAAAAGTTCGCTCTACCAGTCAGGTAACTTTCTTCTACCCTATGCATGCATAGTTTCCTCCTCTCGAGCACGTACACTGAAGTTATGTCGCTTTTTTTGCACCTCTCGAGAATATTCAGAAGGTTTGAGTTGACACACAAAATAAATACATTATTCCTTCTCCTATGACAAAAACGTATACCGTATTCGACGTAATAAGCGCCCTGGGCGCTTATAAAATTATCTTTATGGCGTTTTAAGTACTTAAGAGTTTAATTGTCTACAACATCGGGAAATTTTGAGACTTTGTTCTAGTCTAAAAATGCTCCAAAAAAAGGGGGGGGGGGGCGCTTATCAGGGGGAAGGCGCTTATTATGTCGAATACGGTAATTATAAATACTCTTTCATGAGCCCTCCTTAATCCTGAAATTGAAAAAAAGGTGCGCAGTTTGATTTGCTATTAACTCTCACTACTCAAAATCAAATGTTTGCTAGTTGGGGGGTGGAGGTGTGTAATGTAAACGTTTGTCTGGTATCCAAGATACATCCTTGTCAAGGTGCCAACAGTGTCAAAGTCTCCCTACAGAATGCTTTCCCTAAAGCTGACCTAGGAGCCATAGCAACCGGCAATAAAGGGCACTGTTTGTAAACAGAAAGGCTTCGGCAGCGTCTTTTACTGTTAGAAATGGGCAGAAAGCCCACGAACAGTCTCTCCCAACCTTTACTGGAGGTACCTCCAGGGCAGGACTGATTGTGGGGAGGATTGGTGGCGGTGGGGTGCGGGAGGGGGTGGCGGGGTAGGGGCCTGGGCGGAGAGACAGATGTGCCAAGGAATCCATTACTTGGGAGGATCACTTTCCACATTGACTTTTATGTTATTGATCTCACAGAAAAAGAGAAATGTCAAGCCGTGTATTTTCTCGTGTTTTTTCTCTCTCTGTACAATGTACCTAGATACCGGGGAGTAGAGCTCAATTCAAAAGGTAAGGTGAAATCATTATCATTGGCATATATACCAAATCGATTTATCACCATTATCATGTAGTACAGAGTAGAATCCTAACTAATAAATCGACAGCAGGTGCAATATTGCTGCCCATCTAATCTGATGAATTAAAATTAACAAAAATAGGCCCCACCAGTGTATTGCCACTTAATTTAGCAATGTTGGTTTACAGACAATAAGCCATTCATATCACACCCTGGAGGTGTGTGCGATATCCAGCTCTCAACCCCTGCATGGTTATCCAGGTGCCAGGCAGTTCCTCCACGGCCTACCCAATGACCCAAAGATGCGCCCAGTGACCACACGCTTTGTTTTGACTGGCAGGCATTGGGGGTCCATCAGATGGTTTCCATTTTCAGTCTGATGTCATCTCAGACTCAACGGCAAACAGCCAACAGCTGCATTGCACGGGGGTACTCCACTATAGCTCACTGATAGTGGGAGATAACGCCGGCAATAACACATAATACTACTAAGTCAGGATAATACAATTATTATAAATGTATTACCTCGATGCTGTAAATTAATAGAAGTGACAACTCACCTTATAATCTAGTGGTAGGCCCTCTTCGGGGATCCTTTCTGCGAACTGAAACAAGAAGAAATTCATCAATTTTAAAATTGCATCCTCGGCAGAATCACGCATAATGAAGCACACATTTAAACTACAAGAAAGACAAATAGAAGATGTACTGGAAGGTCTAGATGGTCTAACTTTGAATATACTAAAGGATGTATGTATGTGTGCTGGCGGAGGGGGAAGGGGCGGCACTCAGGGTTCTTCATATAGTATACTATTGAATGAATGGATCGGTCATTGTATTCTACAGAGTGCTATTCTGTAGAGGTCGGTAACTAAATGGACGTCGACTCAGGTGAATGGGAGCTTAACTCAGGTTACCATTAATCCATTCACTGACTTAACATTTACTACTCCCTAACAATGGTCAGTATCAAAGCATTACTTTCAACCATATATTTCACAGAAATTCCGATTCAGATTGGCAATATGCATTAAATAATTTGTTTATCTTCCCGTCCTTTTCTTTGAAGCTAAATTATGAAAAATGTTCTAATAATATGAAACAATTATCAATTAAATAGTTTTGCACTACAGAAATGGTGTGTATTGTGGAATTGCTTCTTTTGGTCACAACCCACTCCAGTCCAAACACTACCTTTGAACTATAATAGCCCACATTAAAAAGGGGGTGAGGTTTCTCCCCCGCCCCCGAACACCGATGTTGTTAAGCAATGTCTACTCCCTAAGATAGCTTCAAGAAGGGGCTTCTGTCATCCGGTTATTCCCATGTCACAAGGGTTTGAATAACAGACCAGTCTGACTCAGTTTGTGGTCCTAGTGGTATGGTGGATCCTGCCCAGGGTAAGGCAGGCCTCAGCTTTCTGTTTGTATTACGGCCCGTGTTAGGCAGAGCACACATAACCAAGGTGTCGTGTAGCTTCAAGGGATTGGGGAGGCCATCTGAATTTCAGATAAACCTGTGTAATTTATCCTTGTGTACCCAATGGTGACAGCCACACCCCTTTAATACTCAGAATAACCCGCTGTGCACCTGCTCACAGCACTTGGGGCTAGAACTTGTATTTAGAGGTTCATTAAAAGCTTGCTTAATAATGTTTAACTCAGCAAATTATATAGGGTATGCGTTTTTTCCCATCTCACTAGATTGCAAGCCACAAGGTTGTTCCATATTTAGCATATTCTTACCTCATATGAGGTCGTACACCTGTGTTTATTATACTCCAACCACCCAATCCCTAGGGTATGAACCAACCGCTCCACCGAACCACGTTAATGTCAGTAGACAGAGCCTGGCATATGTATCAGAGATTTTACATTAGTCTCATAAATAGAGCAAGGACTCTTCCTCCCCAAGGTAACACCTGACATCCATCCTCACCCCACCTTCTTGATCTGCACCCCTAGCCTCACCTGTCCAACCTGGGGCCACACCTGGGGTTGTCTACCTCCTCCAGCGTCAGCGTATCCTTAATATCCAGGTACTGGCCACTGGAGGCCTCCAGGTAAGGTGGGGTTGCCTGCTGTGTTATTGTTGACGTTGTGTGGTGGAAGGTCCAGAACCTGAGAGACCCCTCCCAGTGTAAACTCCAGGCCCCCTCTACTCCCCCTCTCACCTGTCTCAGGTAAGCAGCACAAGACCCCGGGCACACGGCCAGGTAGGCAGCAGGCCGTGGGGCCTCCAAATGTCGCCTTCATACCCTGCACGTGGACCTGGCTTTTTGCATCAGACTTAGCCCCTTGAGAAAATTGATAGCCCTGATATTACCCTTTAACGCTGCGGACTGTTTGGAGTTGAGGAATATAGTTGTAAAGAATGTAATTGTTGTAAAGACATTATGCTTTTTGTATCTGTTAAACAAGTGGGTATAAGACTTTAATATATATCCGATAGCCTTGGACTATTGCCAGTATTGTACATGCCTAGTAATACATAGACACAGAAGTCATATTCCAAAATACTTCATTTGTCAGTAATACAATGCTACCTGCAGCTTTAATTTAATACCAAAGAAGGGTAGCATGCACCCCAACGTTGGGTCCCCCACCCCCTCCCCCTTAAAGCACTAGTGCCGTGCACACAGCCGACAGTCTACCCTGCTGGAGGAACCAGAGGCCGGCCTGGTGCAGGGTACCGTTTGTCACACCGACCAACTAGCCTACTTAGCCACATGCCGTAACTGAGCATCACACAGACATCTCCTGATCCAGTAGGAAGCACACTACCCACAAGTCACCTCCGGCCACCCAAGGAAGGCTTGTCACGCAATGGATGGATCTGATCATGGCACATCTCCAAGGGAAAGGCATTAGCCTTTGATTCACCGGAGAGGCCGGGCAAAATTATGAATCACATAAAACACCTTTTTTACAGTACCTTTAAGGATGATCATATATATTTGATGTTCATGTTTTGTTAAACCTATGTCTAAAAGGGGAAAATGTGGACTACTCACTACACACACACACACACATATATATATATATATATATATATATATATATAGGTGCCTGGTGGATGTACTGTACATGAAATGTTTTAGTATATGTTATACACGATTGATATATTTTGTATATTTGAGTAAATGGCCACTATTAAATATATTGTACATGTTTGAATGACCCTCTAGATGCCCCGAGACGTCTAATTACTACACTTAATGTACCACAGTTTGTTTCAAGCTCTGTAGTCTCTAGTCCTAGCACATTGCATGCAGTGATTTGTGACCGGGATGTGTGTGGACCCAGCTGGTGCTGCACAGAGCACACACCTGGGTGGTGTCAGGACTAACAGGTGCTGATACCTGCTGGAGGAACCTTACATCCAGCCAAGGCGCCATCTAGTAACATGGGCCAAATAAAATGTTCACAATTGTTAGCTTGATACTGCACTACGTTTTGACTTATCAGTACTTCATATTTGTTTGATATAAACTACCGGATACATATATTACGTATTTTGGCGAACCAAACCAATGTGGGCTACCTATACATCATAAAATACATATATTGCATGGTCAGATTATCTAGTTATGGTGATAATCCTACACAATGTGCTATGACTTGGTGTGTCGACTAGCTGTCATATTCAGGGCACTACATGGGCACTTGTACACTCATTCAAACAGTGCACATGTCAGACATGTCAATGACACCTGTCATAGTGCATCTGTGTCACAGTAACTTGAGTAAGGTATCCAACTACCGTAAATTCCCACGTAGAGGCGTAGGAAGCAAATCATCATTGGTGGGGCCCGGGGGGGGGGGGGGGGGCTAACCAAACGAGCCTTTAATATTGGCTTTCAATCATAATAGTGTGTAATAAACGATACTTTGTGTCTCTATGATATTGGTAGAGTATCAATTAAAGAACAAAGTCAACACAGTTCGTATCAAGTGTTTACAGGTTGCGAATCAATAGGTTTATTCAAGAACCTAGACAGGCAGTATCTATGTGTGCGAACTCCCTATAGAGTTCGGAACAGGTCAGTAGGCGAATCAGCCGTAATGATCACCGGGTCTCCTCACCAGCGTGGCTCAGAGTAACCGACGAGTCCCATCGGATGCTGGGTATATATAGGCAGCCAGCCTGCGCGCGCACACGCAGACCGGAAGCCTATAGCGACCTCTGTCCATACCCCAAGCCCAAGGCAGGTGTCGCCACCTGCCGTCGGACTGAAGGGTTCGGACTGAGCTCGCAACACAGCATCCAACAGAACTCGTCATATAACAACCCGTATAACCCTAGCCCCTACAAGTGCATATACACGCTCATATAAGAATTGTATAGACCAGCAGCTTCACTGCAGGTGAATATTTGGTGCCTTGGGGTGAGCCGTGGGAAGAAAGTTGTAACAACATGGCGGCGGGCGGGAACGTAACCACCGACCAGGACCCAACAAAATCGCCTCGGGTGAACTGCATCATGGGAGCCGTACCGATATTAATGTGGTCCTAAAAAGTAGTATTTGAGCCCCTTTAGTTCTGATTCAAGATTGGGTGCCAGGCCCCAACGTCCCAACTTTTTCTTATGTGGGAAAGGTATGTTTTGGAAATTTTGTGTATTACATTATAGGTTCTTGGTAAATTTGGGCCCCCCCCCTTTTTCCTAAGCTACTGCCGCATCTTATGTCTAACCTGCATCTCATGTATACTAGTAACCTGCAGCTCCCTCTTGGGGGAATCTTATACCTCGCACCCGGGGTCTGAAAATTATCATTTTACACTATACTAGATAGATCTAAAACGCCTCAACCGCACCTAGACCCTAGATATTGTATAACCTGCCCTGCAGACCTGATTCGCGTATCTAGTACAATCTGAAGCATAAATAAAAGAATAATCTAATGAGATAGCAGAGGAGACTTTCTCAAGTTTTAGTTTTTCACAACTAAAGGTAGGCCAAAGGCCTTGGATGATCGAATCTAGGATGATCGAATTTGTGAGATGAGCCGAAGACAGAAATCCTACTCATACACATTTACCGATGGAAGGGTTCTTTAACCTGACACCACATAGACATGGTGTGAGAGGGACAGGCCTTTGATATGCTGTAAGTCTGCCAAAGCATGGGAGAAGGCAGCAAAAGGTGTAGCCAGGAAGCAATGAATACTCCAAGTTCATACAACTATGTGACATCAGTCTGGAGTAATACACCCTGACTCATCAAACTACTCTGCCCCATTTTTTGTGTTCTTTCTTGTGTCCTATTTTTTTTGTTTTTTTTTCTTTTGTATGTGTGTCTGTGTTTTATTCTATTTCATATTTTGTCCATAATTTCATTACTTTTTCATCTTCAGTTGTGTTGAATACACTGAACATGGATGTTGCATCTAGTACAAGATGTTTTCTTCTGTTCTTTGCAGTCTTTCCACAGTGGAGAACCTGTATGTTAGGCCTAGTAGATGCTCCACTGGCACTGTGTCAGACAGGTACTGCCATCTGACATTAGTCTATTCAGTGTGTACGCGCGTTGTCAGTCTAGCACGGCCAATACATAGACAGGTCTGACAATCTCACTTGTTCTGATCGTTTCAGCTTTTTTTCTGCAATGCTGTTCACTTCAGTTTTGGTTTTGGAGGGGTTTTGAATGTATAGAACAGTACTAAATTCGCGATTTTCAGACTCCAGGAGCGGGTTATAGGCTTCTCCAAAAGTCGGGGTGCGGGTTATACGTGAGGTGCGGGTTATACGCAGGAATTTACTTTCCTCTTCACTCCCTTTGGACCGGGTTCGGGGTTCATTAGGCCTACACCTTTATTACTTACTTCGGGTACAGTTCGGGCCGCCTGGATGGCTGATGCCACTTACCACCCTCACAGGTCTGGGCGTCCGTGACCTTACACCCTCAACGATCAGGTATTGCACGATATAGGATTGTGTTCTGTCAGCCATGTGGTAGTTTGGGTTTTACCTATACCGGTACCCTCCATTCCGTATGGGGTTCCAGGTAGCCTTTTCCTACTTAGGCTACCCTTGGTAGATCTACCGGGGCATATCCAAGGGGTCAGCACCTGTCGCCTTACGCTACTATAGGCCCTATAAGGCGGCCCGCTTCACCTGATCATGATCCTGTCTTTGGTCCAAGCCCGGCTTGGACATTGACGCTTCGCACAGCTCAATCCTGGCCCGAACCGACTGAGTGGCGCTCCCGCACTAGTCTCTATAGCCAGTCTCGAATCACCCTCTTAGTAGATCTACCTGACCCTCGAGCTTGTCCGAACCGGTATCGAACAACTCTCCGTACCGGTATATGTCACCTTGTCCCGATCCGAATAAAAGACTTGTTGTTGAAAAACAAAGCAGAACTGGGTTTGTTAATATCTCAATCGACTTCATTATAAAGTAGGAAAAAAAAGGGGGGGGGGCTT